>JAMPIV010004956.1:0-90000 GCA_024509875.1 Oreohelix idahoensis
TGACATATGACTCCGTCGAAAATGACAGCAACACACCCAATAAAATCTCTCCCCCTTTCAAACGCCCCCCAATCAGATTACATGTACCCTCTCATTGCCTCTCTTGGACTTTGACCCTCCCGCTTCTGCCTCTTTTTAACAACGCGGGCAAAAAAAGTTACCGATAATGAATGCAAAAACGAGGGTCTGTCTGTCAGTGTGTTCGACGTTATCTAGTATTTTGTCCATATCTTTAATATATACTGGGCGATCTTAAAATTTGTAACATATTGTTAATCAGAAGATCATATTACATCAAACTAACTAAGTTTTATGGTCCTATTCCTGTAATAATGAATTCCATATATTTTCCATATTATTTGTCAATTTCTACTGTTACATAAATACGCCATGTTTCTCCCTCTCCTCCGTTGTTCAAACCGAAACAACAAGTTGGTTACGTCAGAAAATTACGCTACTTGGCCAACAGAGCGATGTGTGTGTGGTTATATTTTTCCACTGTGTGCCTATAGTAAGCGACATGTCTGTGGCGTTTCCGCCGTTTCTGCGTTAATATCGAGAAGGGTGGGGCAAGTGGTGTATTGGTTTTAGTACCGTTTTTCAAACAAGCTAGTAATATTTTGCCCCCAGTTCCAAAAATCGCGCGTCAAAAGCCTCATTCTAAAAATACATTTTCCTCTCTCCTATACCTCCTTCACTCTTTTAGGTAAGAACCTAGGCTTTTGTTTGTCCAAATGTTATAAAATCTCTCAAGGGCACTCGAAAGCGATAGTACCTTTTACACTACGTTTCTGCCTTGCTAAAATCAACGCGATTGCTGGCGGGGCGAAGACGATACATCACAACTCCACTAATTTTACTTCTACATTAATTTTGACTTTATAAACAATGTTATTAATTTTATCGGTGTATCAATGTATATCATCACTGGGATAAGAAATGGAGTTCGACAGGAATGCTTCTTGTCACCATCTCTCTTCTTATTGGCTTCACATTTCATTATGAAAAGCATAGACTGCAGCCAACAGAAATCGAAATCAACGGGGTCTGACTTAACTGCATGATGATCTAGATTTATCAGACGACCTGATTCTCCTGTCCCATAACCATAATCAGATGCAAGAAAAAAAAAATGAAAATGCTTGACGAGAGCTCCCAGCAAGTGTGTCTCAAAATACACAGGGAGAAGACAAGGATAAGTAGAATAAATGCAATAAATATAAATAAAGACTGCACTTAAAGAAACACCCTTTCAAGATGTAGAAAATTTCATATTTATTTGCAACGGTTAAAACAAAGTTCGAAGTACAGAGCATGATATTAACAAAAATACAAAAGGCACGGGTAGCTTTTATTGCATTGGGAATTATATGGAGATCAAGAGCAATCACGTCCAGCACACACATAATAATAAATAATAAATTCTTTAAGCACCAAACACGGCGCATAAGGCAGAAACCAGTGCTCTCCAGGTTGTTCGTTGTGACGCCACTCCTCTTAGCTCTTGCACATTATTTAGGCCCAACGTTCTTCCTTCTCTTATTAAGGTTCTTCTTAGTGTTTCTTTTGGTCTTCCTTTGTTCCTCTTACCCTCAGGAACCCAAGTGAGCGCCTGTAGTGGTATTCTGTTGTTTTGCATTCGTAGGACATGACCGATATATGACCATCGTCTTTTCCTTATATAGTCGGAGACATATTTCTGCCTAGAGTCTTCTCTTATTTGTCGATTAGTCTTGAATTCTTTCCAACTCATGTTCATGAGTTTTCTAAGACATTTGTTCTCGAATGTATTCAGCTTGTTCTCCAATGATTTTGTTATTTTCCAACTCTCACAGCCGTATGTTAACACTGAGATAACATTTGAATTAAACAGACGAAGCTTGGTATGTATATTCAATGATCGTAATTTCCAAATGTTAGATAATCTATTGAAGGCGCTAGCTGCCAAAGCAATTCTAGTATGGATTTCTCTTGTTGTGTCACCATCCTGAGTCATTTTACTGCCTAAATAATTGAAACTTTCAACTTTCTGTAGTTTTTCCCCGTACAAGATGATATCAAAGGTCTCGTTAGAAAAGTTCATAGCTTTAGTTTTAGAGGCATTTATTTGGAGACCTATTTTAACCGAGAGATGACACAAAATATTTATTGCTTCTTGGGATTGTCTTGGTGTTGAACTTAAGAATGCTACATCATCTGCGAAATCCAGGTCCCCCAGGAATTTTCCATTTGTCCATTTTATACCCAATTGTTCATTGTGGGTATAGTTTCTCATAACCCAATCAATAACTATTCCAAAAAGTAGTGGTGACATAATACAGCCTTGTTTCACCCCTGTTTCTACTGTAAACCATTCTGTATTCCCTTTATTTGTTCTAACACAACATCTTGCATTGTCATATAGCGCTTTGATTATATTCACATATTTTGTTGGAAAACCATAGATTGTAAGTATCTTCCATAATGATGGGCGGTGTAGACTATCAAAGGCTTTTTGAAAATCGACGAAGGTGATAATAAGTGGCGATTGCCTTTCCACTGATTCTTCTATAATTGTTCTTAGTGTGAATATTTGATCAATACATGATCGTTTCGGCCTGAAACCCGCTTGTTCTTCTCTGATCTTTTCGTCAGCATGCAATTTAAGTCTTTCTAACATCATGCAACATAATAATTTTCCAGGTACTGATAATAGAGATATACCACGCCAGTTATTACAGTCTGATAGATCACCTTTCTTCGGTAACTTTACAATAATACTGTCTTTCCATTGTTGTGGTGGTTGTTCTTCTCTCCATACTTCGTTTATAATATCTAAAATTCTCAAGAGGTTGTTGTCATTAACTGCTTTAATCATTTCCCCTGAAATTTCGTCAACTCCAGCAGCTTTAAAATTTTATAATCTTTTAACGGCTTGTTTGATCTCGTCCAGCGTGAATTCATCGCAAGTTATTGGCAAGGTGGTTGTGGGTGTTTCATTATTAAAATCAGGTGTTACTGTTGGTGGTGGTCTGTTTAGCACCTCCATGAAGTGCTCAGCCCATCTCTTCATTTGTTCTTTTTCTGTTGGTATTGAATTCCCTAATTTACCTTTAACAGGTGTTTCCATAGCAGTAGGCTGGTGACATAGTTGTTTTGTAATTTGATAAAGGCACCTACTATTTCCAGTTCTTGCAGCATTTTCAGCTTCTACGGCCAGTTCATTGATGAAATGTCTTTTATCTCTTCGAGTTTTTGTCTTCACTTCTTTATTTAACAAGTTATAAGTTAGTTTGCAAGATTCAACTGCATTATGTGTACTTGCCGCTAGTAGTTTAAGTTTTGCTGTTTTCCTTTCTTGTATTTTATCCCAAGTATCTTCTCTCATCCATTTTTTCTTTTTATGTACTAGGTATCCGGTGGTCGCTACTGCTGCTTCTGTCATTGCTGTTCTTAGTTGTTCCCATTTAGTATCGATTGTCTTGGTGGTGATATCGTTGTCAATTTTGCCTAAAGCATCGAAATAGTTGTTCATTTTGACATTATAATACTCCTTTATATCATTTGATTGCAGTCTGTGTACATCTATTCTTCTATTTTTATTCTGTTGGTATAACTTCTTCAGTTTAATTCTCAGTTTAGCTATGCAGAGGTTATGATCGCTTCCGATCTCTGCACCTCTGTATGCTCTGACGTCTTGAACTGATGAGCGAAATTTTGCGCTTATGCAGAAGTGATCTATCTGGTTCTTAGTTCTGCCACCAGGTGAATTCCATGTTATCTTGTGGATATTCTTATGTGGAAAGATGGTGTCCGCCACAACGAGGTTTGATATTACACAAAGTTCTAGAAGTCTTTCGCCATTTTGATTCATACAGCCTATGCCATGAGTACCGAGATATCTTTGTACTCCATCGTTGTTGTCACCTACTTTGGCGTTAAAATCACCCATGACTGCTATTACGTCATGCTTGGGTATTGTGTTGATGGTACTTAGAAGTGCTTCATAGAAGTCATCTTTTGTGGTATCAAGAGCGTCGTTAGTTGGTGCATAACATTGTACAATTGAGAGCTTGAAAAATCGTGTCTGAAATCTAGCTAATATTAGCCTCTCATTGATAGGTACCCAGCTGATAAGCGATGCTGCTGCACACACATACATAAAGAATATTCCACTGAAATGTCGAGTCAGTCCTATTGTATAGTTCTAAAATATGGTAAACATCACAAACAACAACCAGAAAGTTATAGATTTTCATAAATGGGTGCTTGCGTAGAACACAAGGATTGAACTGGTTGTTTATGGTCTTTCGCCTTCATTCTGGGGTCCAGAGCAGTTCTTGTGATGGTGTCGGAAAACACCAATATCACGTCACTGGCGTAATTTGCATGTGGTGTGGAAACCTTACCCGGGGTTCCACTATTATCGTGCTGTCCTTGACCCGTATGCAACATGGAGTCACCACTGTAGCGGAACCCCATTCAAGAGGCTTACACAAAACCATTCATGTGCACTTATAGCTTTGGTTTTTGTAGCGTTGTTTTACGTCATGATGAAAACACAGCCTCGTAATAGACTCCGTTTACGACAAAACATAATTTCTGAATGAAGGAAATGTACTTTTTTGAATAATAAACGTCTACGTACGACCAAAGAAATTATATTTGATGAAATTCAGTAATGTATTTTATGGAGTAATTCAATAAATTCACGTTAGCTCCCCAAGGAGCATAGGCCTTCAACAAACGCATGCCAAGTCTTCCTGTCGCGTGCCATCAGCTGAAGTTCTTTCAATGTTGCCCTCGTCATTTTCACTTCTGTCTCCAGATCTCTTCTCCATGTGTTTTTTGGTCTACCTCTGCCTCTCTTACCCTGGGCATTCCGGAACAATTATTGCCTTGTAATGCTACCAATGCACACCTCACTGTGTGTCCTGCAGTTCACCACGGTCCTCTTCTCATCTCTAGTTCCACTGGCATTTGTCTAGTTCTTGTCAACAGTTTCACATTGATGTCCTTTTCGCACCACTCAGTCCTTCTAGTCTACGCAAGCATCCATTTCTGAAAGTCTGTAAATTTGTGATTGTTTTTGTTCTCAATGTTTACAGCCATACTATGGGACTAACTAGGCTGAATGTACTTTACTGACTAAGTAAATTTAGTTCATAAGTTAAATCATTATAATTTATAAACAATGAAAAATACGCATTGAAGAAATAATTTCAAGTTGCATTAAGTTGAAAAAAAATTATAAGCATTTATTGCTAAGTAAATGAGTGATTTCATAGAACAAAAACAACTTGGCGGAGAACTGTGTAGGCCGAGATGCAAAGAATGAAGCAGAAATGGGCCACTGCACAAAGGATAGCCGCATACCAAGCAAGATGGGAGCAGTTTGTTACTGTCCTACAAGACGCCACCAAGCGTGATGGCGACTGCTTTGACAGTCGGCGGCTAATGATCAAAGAAGAAGAAGATAGATTGGACGGACAGAAATGGTTCAAGATCATCAATGTTAACTGATGAATAAAACCAGACAAGTGCCAGTGGAACATGAGGTAAGAAAATGGCGTTAGCTATAGATAGTTCAAACATTGACGAAACCTGTTCATATCATGCAAAGACAACCCTTCGTCTGGAATCATCAGGTTATGAGAGGTAGAGGAAGCCTGAAAAAATGTATGGAGAGGAGAAGTGAAGACAGAAATGAAAATGATAAAAAGACACTTGGAAAGAGTTTGATGGCACGAGCTTATTAAGGTCATGCTACCTATGGAGACGAGTGGTAATGATGATGGTTATTGATAAGGACATGAAGTTTATAAATATAATTTATAAACAATTATAAAATACAATTTATAGACTAAAAGTAGTTTATTTGTTGCAGATTTTATGAATGTCTATGTTCGGGAAGATGGTCGTCCTGCTCGGCGAAATACGAGTACAACCAGGATAAGTATCAAGTAAATAAAATAAATTATCAAACAACTTCAGACGAAAACACATCTTCTTGTATGCTGTACAGGTGCAAAAATTCTGGTAAAGATACAAGTGTGGTTTGTACCTGGTGGAAGCAGCAGGAAAATACTTGTGGCCAGTTAGTAAAGCCAACTTTTATTAGCCTAAACTCCATCACTTCATGCCACGCATCTTGTGTTGGCGTGAGCTGGATTATGGAGGAGGAATATTTGAAAATCAATAATCCACAGTTAGAATATCGTCCCTGTAAGAATGAGTGTTGCTCTCCTGATTCATCAACATTATTACCAAACTATGGCACATCACCGGCAGGAAACGGTTCAGAGTGGCAGGCAGGTTCTGAAGAAGAATATACAGAAACTTACATAGTTTCTGGCATTGCAGTTGGAATCTTTCTTATTGCTGTTGTTGTTTTCATAATAATTCTACTGGTATATAAGCGACAAACAAAAAGAGCGTCTGAAGCCAACACCATCAACCATCTACCAGACAGAACGGCAGATAACACAGCAGATGGATTTCATGCCATGTTTCATGGTAACAATGCAGTTTCAAACAACGTTCCTAAACATATCAAAGTTGTATCCAAAAACACAAAGATGCAACACGATCAGAGTAAACAAAATGCTGGTTTTGGGTTTTCAAATGTTGTTCTAACACCAGGCCAACATAATCACAATGAAGAAGTTGGAAAAGCTGGAAAGAAATCTAAAGATGTTGAAAAAAGTAAGAAAGATACAACCAAGGGTTGGAATTTCTTCACCAAAACTACCACCAAATCTAATAAAGATACAGATCTATCTTCCGATGAGAGCGGAAATAGTTCACACGACGATGAGGACTATGCTGTTATAGAAGACAGTCACATTCAGACATATGATCCATCTGACCAGACACGTGGTGGTACAGAACCTGCCTCTGCCAATGATCCTAATGATGGTTACAGCTCACTGGAATACCCAGATTATTACAATACTAGAGAACCCGATTCCTCACCTGGACATAGCTACGCGAACACAGGTGAAGGCGCCAAGGACAACAGAAGTGCAGGTGAGCCTATTGTCAGGACTAATCTCGACACATCCTTGACGCAAAATCCTCCTTTACCTTTTCGTGCACAACAACCCACACAGCAGTTTTCTGAATATTCAGTGGCCCGACCTATCAGTATGGACGCTGGTGTTTCCACGGACACAGGTCAAGTGGATCCATCTGGAAGGATACCTGTTACTTCCAGCAAGGATAAGCACTCAGCAGATGAGCCAGACAATTGGCGAAGATTACCTTTAGGTCAAGGGCATGACAACTCTGCAGGCGACAACCCTACTGGTGAAAACAAAAGACGCACTTACTTCGAGTTGGAACAAGAGGACGATGATGTCTAACCTATCTATCTATCTATCTATCTATCTATCTATCTATCTATCTATCTATCTATCTATCTATCTATCTATCTATCTATCTATCTATCTATCTATCTATCTATCTATCTATCTATCTATGGGAGTCGCGCTGGTTTAATGGTTAAGACGTTGCGCTAGCGACCAGGTTTTCAAAGTTCAAGCCCGGGCGCCGGAATTTGTAGGAGTGTCATCGACCGGGAATTTGACTGAATAACCTGAACGGCTCCTGCAGATAAACCCTCTGTGGATGGGAAGGAGCGAAGCTCCTGACCTGGTTGGAAGGAAAGTCTACTGTCTTCCCAGCCTCGCAATGACATGTCATTGGGCCAAAAGGGCTGGAAAGCTCGAGAGCCGCTGGTTAGAAAAAAAAAATCTATCTATCTATCTATCTATCTATCTATCTATCTATCTATCTATCTATCTATCTATCTATCTATCTATCTATCTATCTATCTATCTATCTATCTATCTATGTCTGCTTTTCTATTTATCTATATATCTATCTTTCTGTCTATCTACCTATCAGTGTTTGTCTGTGTTTGTCTGTCTATTAATGTCTGCCTACTTCACTGCCTTCTTATGAATTGATCTTTATGTCCCAGATTCACTCAACTTGCGTTGTTGCCTTGTTGACGTATCAGCGATGTTTAAAAGGCCGGTATCGCACGCACTCACATATTTGTTTAGGCTCCACTGTAGCACCACATATAACATAACAGCTTCGATAAGCACACACACACACGCACACACACAGAGAGAGAGAGAGAGAGAGAGAGAGAGAGAGAGAGAGACCGTATCTGTCAGTGATAAATCCTCTTGACAGGTAGAATGTGGGGACTTCTTGATAGTGGTGGCGGGGGAACTTTCTACATCCGTGTACTTGTAAGTAAGGCCGGTTCTACGGTCGAACGCTTGCCGGGCCCATAATACGTTTGTATTCTAGATTTACAGCTTATTCTTCGTCAAGTACCATGCCTGGTGGGGTAGGCGATGATGTCTGTCCACGACTTCGTGCCTCCAGTATTGTTTATCAATTCCATTGTCAACTTCTGTCCAAAGACTTTAATCTAATACTCAGTAAGGGACACTACAGTTACTGCACCAACATGACATTTACAGGGAAGGCGTTCTGACTAGCACAAGAATAAGTTTTCTGGGTTTTTTATTAACCATTTTAAAAAACTGCACCACATCCAACGTGGCAATAATGCAAACAATACCAAAAAAAAAAAAACAAGGTAAACCCCGTGTACCTTCTCTGAAAATAAACAATGTTGGAAGGATACACGTTAAAGAAAAATGAACCTCCAAAAAAATAAAGACAAATTCCCAAGAAAAAAAAAAACACTTTGGCCACCTCTCTCTACTTCCTTCCTACGCTCACACGGACACACCTAAGTTCTCTAGAACCACAGTTCTCCTACAGTCTTGCTATCACCTGGACAGGGTCCCCATTCCAATGAAATCAGACGACCGTGTTTGCCTTAATAGATGCTAAATCCAAAACTGAGAAGAAAACTGGTGTGCATCAACACTGTCCGGCTGGACTTAGTAATCCACTTTTGCCAGGAGGTAAGCTCCAGGGGGAAATAGTAACATGTAACTCCCACTGTGCGACTACTGCAGTAACTCCGAGTGAACAACAGGTGGTGAACTGGAAAATTAGCTTAATTCCAGCACACGAATATTATCTGTGTGCGCTGATCTAGTGGTACGTTCACGTAAGAACTTTCAGAGGCTGGCACCAGCTGGTTCTTTCTGGGTTATGTGGTTGTATTATCTCCAAGAATCGGGTGGTAATGGGTTACACCAATATTGCCTGTATGTATGAGTGGCAAGTTATAACAGCTCGTGGACGCGACTGTATGCGCTGTGCGGCCGTAACGCAATCCACGAAATAGCCGCCAGCTGCTGCGATAGCAATTTGGCAGTTAATCCGTCAGTAAAGAAATTTGGGGGCCTATTAAAATGCTAGAGGCCGTGCACCGATGTGTGGAAACGTTTTGCACAATAAATCTCCGTAGACTCTGGTTGAGCCCGTACATAGCAACACAGACCGCTTTCTGGTTTTTTTCTGATCAGGGTCTGGGGGAAATAAAAACATTCAAAAAATATTTACATGGTTTTGTTCGCCCAGAACGATCGACGCTAACAGACGTACACCAACCACCCTCTCTTCTGTCTTTCACTAAGACGCATACAAATACAATTCCATAAACATGCGCCGGGTCCCTACCCTCCTCTCTCGCTTGGCTAGCGAGCAGGCGGGGCGGCCGGCATAACACACACACGGACAGCCTCGCTAAACGAGGTCAGACATTCACCTCACAACACAGTCGTGATACAGAATTGATTGGCGTAATCGCCATGTACGTGGAAAATAACATTAAATAATACTAGGATAGTTTAACACTTACACCACGATTAATTGCTAAACATCGAAGAGAACAATAATCAATAATGCAATTCGTACATCTTCCTTCTGTCAGTTACATTTTATCTCTCCCGTTTTCTTGTCAGTACACATTATCTCTCTATTTGTCTACTTGTTATACCAGATTATCTAGCTATCTGTCTGTTAAGTCTTAAGCTGAATTAAAAACTGGTGGCGCGCTATGTTAAATCATTTGTGATCTTACGAAAGAGTTGCTATTCGTTATGAATTAATTATTGTAAGCAATAGAATAGGTAATTCTGGGCAGATTATATCTGCATAAAATTTTATACGCTACCACTCCAGATAACTCTTAAAACAATTAATTCGCTCTTACCAGCTTCACGGAATAATCTCCATATGGACCTAATTCACAACTGCTATCAACATGAAGGATAAGATTTACGCAAGCTAGAGAATCCGAGAGACACGAATTGTCCGATAGAGAATTATTGGGACAGTCGCATATACACCCAGAAATAGACAAAAAAGGTTATTTTTGATTTGCATATAATAATTGTGTTTTAAATATTTATAAGCCTTTTTACTTCGATATTCGTTTTTAATTATGTGTTTATCTGTAATAGTTTATGAGTTATCAATGTTCAAAGATATCAGATTAGTGTTTTAACATTTTAAAAACTAAATTTTAACGAAAACGGGGCCTGCGATTCACAGTTCCGGTGATATTTTCTACAATTTTAAAGCTATAGCCTTCAAATTTTGCACACTTATAGCCCATGTTATCCTTTATGGCATGAACCTCCACTTTTTTCTTACATGGTATAGAAACAGAGATATTGCTATACAAAGTTCTAAATTTGTGCTATTTAAAAGGGTCATATTGCAAGAGGCATATCTACAAAGCTCATTGTGGTAGACATTTTTGGGTGGTTCACGCCATAGGTAGGGATGTTATGCACATCATCTGCTGGTTTGGCATTCTTTGCACTTTTTATGTGAGTGAAATTCATTCCCAGGTGCACTGGGGGTTTTCCTTTAATTTTTGTTTCATCACTTCATGTTAATTAATTATTTTCACATAAACATTAAAATTTATAAAGTAAACTTTTTTCATCATAAAATATAATATCTCTTGTAACATGTGGCCAAATTTTATGTCAACAAGTTCGTTAGTTATTTTTCTGTTAATTTTTTAAAAAGATAACCCATTTTTGGCTGGGTGTGCCCCCTTAAGTACTACCAGATAATGCTAGATGTTCGGACCGTTCGAAATGGAACAGCGTACTAGCACATAATAAGACGCAAGAGTTTCTGATCTCCCCCGATTACATAAATCCACGTACGCTACCCTCGGAGTTTTCCTCCTGCGTTCTTAAGACAACGAAGGGATGACGCAACGTGAGCACGGCGCTGGCGTTCGTGAGTGATGACGTTTGGCCACTATGAAAGCTCTCTCCCGTTAAAAGGAACGGAGAAATTACCCTGAGTTTCTCGAATTAAAGGAGACCTGGTAAGTATTTAGTTTCCTAGGAGACCGATAAAAAAAGTATTGTTTAATCACATACCGCCATGCGCGTGCACGCAGAAGGTCTATAGTGCTGACTGACAGACAAGATGACAGATATATCGCTGTTAGAGACAACGTTTAAAGAAAAGTGGACGGAGAATTTGGATGGACAGAAGGTAGACAGGTCAGAATGACGAGAACTCAGAATTAGTTTGAATTAGTTACTCGCGACTGTGTACAATAGGTGCGCACTCGTGCGGACATGTAGTCACTACACTAATTCAAACAAAAAAATATATTTTTGAACGGATCTTGTAACTTTCCTGTAAAACTACTAAAAATTAACCCAGACAACGGTAAGAATTTTTTATATAACGTAAAGAAGAAAATTCGAACATGACATGAGTTTTATATATATATATATATATATATATATATATATATATATATATATATATATATATATATGAGTAGTAGTAGCATTCTTCAATTATATATTATTATTGAGATGATAACCCTGTATTGTCTTTTTGTCTGATGTTTCTTTTGACGTCTATATTATATTATGTATAATGCACCTGTGTGTTGTGTGTGACTTTGGCATGTTCTTGTTACCCAAAGACGGTGTGTAATCCCGGTGTGTGTCAGAGCATTGACCTCGACCCACCTGTTTTCGTTGTGGCTCCGGTTATATTTTATAACAGGAGGAGCCGGGTCAAACGACGATAGACATGTCACGATTATGGCAGCTGTTATTAGTTACCTCGGCAGTTAAATGAGAGATTGTCTTAACAGGGCTTCCTGTTACCGTTCATACTTCTTTTATTTTTGGGTTTATGTATGGGCGTGTTTCCTGGTAAAGGTACTCGTATGTAAACTGTAAGTTAGTATGTGTATGCAAGTAAGTAAATACAGTTTTTAGATGCATTACGGTATCATTATAAGTCTTTACATTCTACCCATCAATCAGTCCATCCATCAGTATCTGTCTATCTATCTATCTATCTATCTGTCTATCTATCTATCTATCTATCTATCTATCTATCTATCTATCTATCTATCTATCTATCTATCTATCTATCTATCTATCTATCTATCTATCTATCTATCTATCTATCTATCTGTCTATCTATCTATCTATCTATCTATCTATCTGTCTATCTATCTATCTATCTATCTATCTATCTATCTATCTATCTATCTATCTATCTATCTATCTATCTATCTATCTATCTATCTGTCTGTCTGTCTGTCTGTCTGTCTGTCTGTCTGTCTGTCTGTCTGTCTGTCTGCCTGCCTGCCTGCCTGCCTGCCTGCCTGCCTGCCTGCCTGCCTGCCTGCCTGCCTGCCTGTCTGTCTGTCTGTCTGTCTGTCTGTCTGTCTGTCTGTCTATCTATCTATCTATCTGCCTGCAGGCCTGTTTTTTAGTATGCCGACCTGTATATCTACTGGTTCCGACCTGTCTATCTACCTGTCGACCTGTCTATCTATCTGCCTACCAGCCTGTCTGCCTACCGACCAATCTATCTGCCTGCCGACCTATCTATCTGCCTGCCTGTCTTACTATATTTCTTCAGTCATTATCGTGTTTATTTAAAAAAAAAAAACCTACTCATTTTTTATTATGATTGCATACTGTAAATGAATGCTGTTATGTTAACTTTATAATGTTGCATGCCTTTAAATTAATGCTTACAGTAACATGTGGGAATGAAAGGATATAGTATGCAAGATTAATGAGAGTGAAAGGGCAGAATGTTAGACGGGCCTGCGTGTCCAATTCTTAGCCCTTTGAAAATAAAGTTCTATCTATCTATCTATCTATCTATCTATCTATCTATCTATCTATCTATCTATCTATCTATCTATCTATCTATCTATCTATCTATCTATCTATCTGTCTATCTATCTATCTGTCTGTCTGTCTGTCTGTCTGTCTGTCTGTCTGTCTGTCTGTCTGTCTGTCTGTCTGTCTGTCTGTCTGTCTGTCTGTCTGTCTGTCTGTCTGTCTGTCTGTCTGTCTGTCTGTCTGTCTATCTATCTATCTATCTATCTATCTATCTATTCTTGGGCCTCTACTTTTTGCCATATACATTAATGACCTTCCACTACACGTCGAGCACGCATCCTGTAACCTATTTGCTGATGACTGTACTGTCTACACGAGTGATACAAGTTGCAACACACTCGAACTATCGTTACAAAAAGATACAGACAATCTGATTAAGTGGAGCATCGGAAATCGCATGCTAATTAATATAATTAAAACAAAGTGCATGTTAATATCAACTAGACAAAAATTACAAAATTCTGAGAAAACAACACTTCAGATCTATATTGGTACCTCACCAATTGGAAACGTTAATGAACATAAAACTCTAGGAATAGTCGTTGACCAGCATCTAAATTGGAACTCACATGTTCATGCACTGACCAAGCAAACGGCACAGAAAGTTTACCAGTTAGCTAAAATCAAACATTTCCTAGATGAAGATGCACTAAAATTGTTCTATACATCTCACATACAAACAAACCTTGACTATTGCTCCACAATCTGGGATGGTTGTTCTATGTCCAACACAACAAGACTCCATTCACTACAAAAGCGTGCAGTGCGTCTAGTTTCTGACAACTGCCAAACACAGTGTGTAGATCTATATAAAGATATCAAAATACTGCCTCTAAGAAAGCGCTTTCTGTTCAACAAAGCTAAATTTGTTCACAAAATCCTGTCACAGAATGCTCCAACATATCTGTGGCCAATGTTCAAATACAATGAAAGACGCAGTCAACGCCTTAACAAAATACAAGTGCCCAAGCCTAGGCTTGACTTATTCAAGAAAAGCTTAGCTTACTCTGCTGCTCATCTTTGGAACTATCTTCCACATTATCTAACACATAACAACCTCAGTCCTTATTCATACAATCGTAAACTTTTCGAATACTTTATGAGTTCTGATTATCTGCCCCCCTAATGTGATTATTTTTCCGAACAAATGGTATAATATCGAGTGTAGGTTTAATGATGATGTTAGTGCTTTTCAACATATTTTGTTTCGTGGTAATACTTAGTTTGTACTTTTCAACATATTCTATTTCATGTTTATAATTAGATACTGTGAATGTGAGTATGCTATTATTTTACCTTTACAACGTTGAATTCCTTGAATTGAGGGGTAAAATATATGTGAGAATAAATGAAATCAGTATAAAAGACGAGAGAAAGGAAGGGCAGAATGTCAGACGGGCCTGTGAGCCCAATTCTCAACCCTTTGAAAATAAAGTTCGTTCGTTCGTTCTCTCTTAGACGAACCTATGTTCCTATTTCTCAACACTTTGAAAACAAAGTTCGTTCGCTCTCTCGCTGGCTCTTTCTCTCTCTCTCTCTCTCTCTCTCTCTCTCTCTCTCTCTCTCTCTCTCTCGCTTTCTCTCTCTCTTTCTCTCTCTCTCTATCTTAGACGGGCCTAAGTTCCTTTCTCTCAACACTTTGAAAATAAAGTTCGTTCGCTCTCTTTCAGTCCCTATTCATACAATCGTAGACTTTTCGAATACTTTATTAGTTTTGATTACATGCCCCCTTAATCAGATTATCTTTTCTTATAATATCAATTGTAGGTTCTAATGACGATGTTTGTACTTTTCTACATATTTTATGTCATGTTTATAAGTAGTTAATGTTAATATGAGTGTGCTATTTTATTTTACTTTGCAACGTTGAATTCCTTGACATTGATATGTAAAATGCATATGGGAATAAATGAATTCAATATGAAAGGTGAGAGAAAGGAAGGGCAGAATGTCAGACGGGCCTGCGTGCCCAATTCTCAACTCTTTAAAAATAAAGTTCGTTCGTTCGTTCTATCTATCTATCTATCTGCCTGCAGGCCTGTTTTTTAGTATGCCGACCTGTATATCTACTGGTTCCGACCTGTCTATCTACCTGTCGACCTGTCTATCTATCTGCCTGCCAGCCTGTCTGCCTACCGACCAATCTATCTGCCTGCCGGCCATTCTGTCTGCCTGCCGACCTATCTATCTGCCTGCCTGTCTTACTATATTTCTTCAGTCATTATCGTGTTTATTTAAAAAAAAAAAAAAACCTACTCATTTTTTATTATGTTTGCATACTGTAAATGAATGCTGTTATGTTAACTTTATAATGTTGCATGCCTTTAAATTAATGCTTAAAGTAACATGTGGGAATGAAAGGATATAGTATGCAAGATAAATGAGAGTGGAAGGGCAGAATGTTAGATGTGCCTGCGTGTCCAATTCTTAGCCCTTTGAAAATAAAGTTTGTTCGTTCGTTCGTTCGTTCTGTCTGTAAATGATCTAAATCATTAAGTTTTCAGCCATCATCACCTTTCACCTCTCCACGGAACATCGGCCATCAAGAAAATTATACAAAGACTTCCTGTGCCGTGCCAACAGCTCAATGCCTTTCCACGTCTGTTTTAACCATACTGCGCACATATGCCTAAAAATTCACGCAATTTTTGTATATTTATATGTCTATATGTACGCGGATATAAATTTGTTTTCAGTCAATTCCCCAATGTTACATTCTCATTTACGTCGCTTGTTTTGATACCCGTTTTCTTTCAAGCTACCCCTGTATTACGTTGTTTAAAACATATTTCAATGTTTGTTTTTATTTTGTTACAATATTTTTATACAATGAATTAAAAGCAGATATTTATGTGCACAAAAACGATGTTTGAGTCACAATTATTTGTTTATTTCTGATTTCTTATTCTCGTGTCCAAAAAAGGTAATAAACTGTATGCAAACATGGATATCGCCCCGCTTAGATCCGGGTGGGGGTTGAGTATCTGGTGAAACAAAGAAAAGAATTGCAGCACTGTAGCCTCAGGGATGTTTGTTCAAGGTGACTAACATGAGGCTGTGAATGGGTGCTGGCAACCACATCATGTGTTACAGAAACCACTACAGCAAGAACATGTGAATTCTTGGTACAGGTTACCTGCAAGGAGACAAGCTACAATGGTGACGTTATGCATCATTTACTTACTTACTTAGTCGTTCCCCTTCTACCGTGAGGTGTACAGGTTTGGAAGAGAGAGCGCCAGACTATCCTATCGGCTGTATTCCTCCTGGAATGGTTCCATTCTAGTCCTCGGTCCTTCAAAGATTTTCTAATGTTGTCCTCCCAGCAGACTCTGGGGGTCTGGATCCCTGGCTCTTTGTTTCCCATGCGTGTCGTGTTAGCCGATCTTCTCCCATTCTGCAGACATGGCCAAACCATCTTAATTGGGACTGTTCTACTTGGGTCTGCAGGGGGTGGGATTTAAGGCCTTGACGTAACGTCTGGTTGCGGACCATGTCTCTTCTTGTTACTTCAACCACCTTCCTAAGATACCTCATTGCAGCTCCGGTGTAAACAGACGCAACCAACGTCCTTTTCAGGACGAACGAGGAAGAAGAAGAAGAAGGGTTAAGAATTGAGCGTACAGGCCCGTCTAACATTCCACCCTTCCACTCTCATTTATCTTGCATACTATACCCTTTCATGCCCACGTTACTTTAATTCAGTTCTGGACTTTTTAAGGTGTTTTGTGTGGTTTTTAGGTAGAATTTTTTAAAAGCATGTAAAATATTTTTAAATATAAACCTATCAGTATTATATATTAAAGTTTTTGAAATTGAATGGGCTTTAGTACAGTAGTAATTTTGGGATTTGTTTTACCTTGGTTGAGTTGTAGCAAGTCAATTACCTAATTAAATGCAGAAAAAAAATTACAAAAATTTACATACACTGAAATATTCAAAGAAGGAAAAAAATTAGCTAATGCAAAATGTACAAAACAGTGGCTCTTATTTAAAAGTATGTCCAATTTTGTATATGATTTGAAAAAAAATTTGACGATTCTGATCATAAATTAATTAATTAAAAAATGTATTTAATTATTAGGTAGAAAGGGGTAATAATTGGGCATTTGTACATGATTATGGTGTCATTACAAAATAACCTCTAAAATCTATAAAAATGCATAAGTATGCAAGAAGATGAATAAACTCTGTGTCTGTAGTATTTGTAGCAGTAATTTATTACAATTTAATTATCCAAGATCAACATAATTGCAGAATTGACATAAAAATGTACATAAACTGTACTTAGAGTTGCTCAACAATGTTTACAATTTTGTCTTGTAGTGGTTTATTCTGGTATAACTGAGTGTGGTTAGTGCTGATTTTATTTTTGATGGCACTGTATGAAGAAGGAATATTCCACCCAGTTCCTTAATTTGTTCTTCCGTAAAATCTGTTTAAAGGTAACGGTTAGGCCTTTCTTGTTTTTCAACATCAGGATGATCCTTTCTCCACTCTTGACAAATTATATAGCTGTTAACCCTAGCAGTGTCTAGAAAATAGAAGAATAAGCTTTTCCAATATTTGTTTGTTTTCCTAAGAACATTATATTTATTAATTAATTGGTCATGATTATCTACCCCACCCTTATGTGTGTTATAATGTTTCACTACTTTGGACTGCTTCAGGGCAGCTCGGCCACCTTTGGTCCAAACCTCGCATCCAGCTCTCACCTCTGGCTCCTCGAAGCTGTCAGCATGCGACAGCGGCCACCCCCCGGGGCAACGGCTTTGACAGGCCGGCTAAACTAGGTGAGGGTAGCCGAATGGTTATAAACCTTCGGTGAGTTAGGGTCTGCCTACCCAGGCATGCGAAGACTGGATTCGATAGACTGCGCGGAAGAAACCACCTGTTGGTTCAACGGGCATGACGGCGATTACCAGCAACGCGCTGTGGAGCGTAAGGAGCACGGCGAGGCACGTAGAAAGCCCTGGTCATCCACTGCACCTGACTTCATCTCCAGTCGTCTTGACTTGTCTTGCCACTGATTGAGATGGACCCAGGCGAGAGAGTGAGGTCGACGAATTGCGCAACTCTTCCTCACTTTAATCCAAATCACCGCGCAAGTCACTCTTTCATCCATTCATCCATGGACTGTATACAGGCACCACGTAAAGAAGCTTAACCACTTCCATACAGTCTGTCTCAGGAAGATAATGAACATCAAATGGCAAGACAAGATCCCGAATACCGCCGTTCTTGACAGAGCTGGTATCCCTAGTATTGATACTATTCTGATGCAGTCACAGATTCGCTGGGCAGGTCATGTAGTCCGCATGCCAGACCATCGACTGCCAAAGATACTCTTTTATGGTGAGATACAGAAGGGTAAACGCTCCCATGGTGGCCAAAAGAAGCGCTTCAAAGACACGTTAAAGACGTCATTGAAAACCTTTGACATAAACCCAGACACATGGGAAGCTGCTGCGCAAGACCGAACTGCTTGGCGCACATCTCTTCGTAAAGGTGCAGTGGCCTGCGAATCATCCAGAAGAGCAGCAGCGGAACAGCGGAGACAAGCTAGAAAGGACCGTGAAATAAAACCTTCACATGAAGCAAACATTCCCTGCCCACACTGTCCGAGATCTTTCCAGGCCCGCATCAGGCTCATCAGTCACCTTCGTACCCATAGACTAACCTAACATATTCCTAAATAATTGGATGAACAGAGTGGTCTTCATCACCCGTGATGGACGAACAACAAACAACTTTGGACTGCTTAACTTTTAACTCTTTAAATTTCCCATTAACTTTTGTTCTTTCAGTAACTTCTGAATATCCACTATCCATCATAAAATTAGACATGATAGAAACTGTTTTATTATCTCTATACTGTAGTGTTAACATCTCCCTCTCTCTGATGCAACGCATGTCACCGTGAGCTGATTTTGTTTTCAAATGATTTTATTTCTTTTAAATACTTTGGATAACTTCTTCTTTTTGTTTTTAATAGTTTCCCATGCACAAACACCTGTCTTTAAAAGATATTGTAAAAGTTGTACACTAGTGTAAAAAATTATTAAAAAAATAGGCGATAACCTTGATTAATATGAGACTTTATTATTCTCACAGCTACATCAGAAGCCAAACCAAATGGGGAAGCTGGGGTATCCTTACCAAAGTAATTAAAAATCATATGTATATCCTGTGTCAGCCTCAACAAGGATCCATAATTTCATTCCCGATGTAGTTGACTTATAACGTCCACCACTTTATGGTCTGTTTTATTTTTGTCACTATGTATCTGTTCGGTTTTGTAAATATAAATGTCCTTAGCAACCGTTGCTATGGATGGGAAAGCTTTAAAGAATGAAGTAAAGAAATTCTTGTTCACAATAAATGTTAAAATCGCTTCACAAATTGAGTCAGCAGGGACATTATGGTCAATATCTATGTCTGAATCCAATGTTTCAGTTTCCAAGACATCATCATCCGCAGAATCAGTGATGAATCCATCACTGAAATCATCGCTGAAGTTCATTATTTTAATTTTTATTCCGCGACAGGGAAATCTCACTATACCGAAAAAAATCAAAATGGTGGCGAGAGTTTTCGCTGTTAAGTCATGAATTCAACGTTGATTATTTTCTTATAAAATTTGTTTTAAAAGAAAACTTTTACGTTTTAAATAAATTTTATATAGAATTTTTTTTATAAAATAATGATATTAATTGGAAACAAATGTTTTTAAGGTGCTGTCTGCGACTTAGAAATTAGTAGACGTCCGATTTCCATGGCTTGAATTGAAGAGGAAAGCATGCAACATTATAAAGGTACTGTGATAGGGTGGGCGAGATGATGATGATGCTATTGTGATATGTGATCACCTTCTTGCACACTCGCAACCGACCCGATGAACAATAAAACTCTGATTCTTAAGGCAGGGGCTGTATTTATTCATACAACCCAGTCAGTGACCAAGCGCATGAAGCAAACATTAAACAAATAAAACAAAGCAAACAAAACAAACACCCAGCCAGTGCTCGATTGCTAATCTGAAGACGCAAACAAAGCAACGACTAGTTAAAATCATAATAGTTAAATAATGAGAAACACCATGCTCTCACCTGTCAAACTGTCCTTCTTCCACGCTACGTGAAACATTCAACTATCATGCACACACACACACACATGCATGTCGTCTAGCGAGACTAGTATGGTGTTTGGCATGAGGCTGGCAATCTCACCATGTAACATAGATGCTTCATGCGGAGGCAAACCACACTGGTGGCCCCATGCTCCATCAGAAGCGAGAAGAGACATAATTTGTTCTCAAGTGGACCCACGTACTCTCATAAATCATTCTACACATAACAATAATTAAGTAATAATGAACTGTGCATCAAATAATATTAAACGATATGTACAACGAATACTCTCATTAATGAGCATAAACCACCACCTCGCAACTGATCCATCTCAATATTCGTCCCTGCACTCTGAAGCATGTCGTATATGCTGACTGATCCTCCCAGATAACATCTCTCTCCAGTTCCATGTATGAAATACTCTCCTACTAAATTTGCCCGGTCTGATGAATGAAATAATTTCTACTAAACTCTTACAGCTGTGATCTGGACTTAACACTAATAAAATCTATCCACACATATTTTCACTCATCTCTCATTTCAGAACTAAATCTAATGTCCTGGAAGAAATCTCCTTTGGAAACCCATCTATCTATTTTGTTAGACACTAGAACTGTGCCACGCTGAATACTAATAATAAAACTACAGAATACTAAAGCTAATCTAAATTAACTCACGTGTTATTTTTTTTTCATCTTCTACCCACACAGGGCGCCTCGTTTCGTTTTCTCTTGTCTGGACTGATCTTAAAAAAAGGGCCGCTGCTTTCTTTCTTTCTTTCTTTGGGTCTAATATTTTGCTGTGATACCCTGTTCAACCAAAACCCATTGAAGGGTTGCAAACGGTTATATTGGGGTATATAGTGTGTTAACATCTTCGCTGGTATCATTTTCCTAGTCCTGGAAATGATTAGCCCTGAAAAGGACTACTAGCTGACTGTCTGGATCCTTCGTCGTTGCTTGTATTTTAATGGTGTCGTGGCGTTTTCATGGAGTTCCTTTCCTGCCTTACGGGTTACAAACGGTTGTATTGCGGTATATAGGGTGTTAGCGTTAGTCTTCGTTGGTATCGCTTTCCGAGTCCTTGAGCTGATTGTTCCTGAAAAGGACCACTAGCTGCCTGTTCTGTAGCTACTTGTTGTTGTCTGTTACCGTTTTGTGTTGTTCAAAGGCTGTCGCTATTATTTTTGGTAGCATCTCCATTATGCTTTTTAAGATTATGTTTATTTCCGCAGCTTCTCTTCTTTCTAGTTTGCTTTGTATTTCCTGCACGATTTCGGTTTTTATTTTGTCTTTAGTTTCTTTGTTTTGTTCTCTACTTTTTGTAAGGGTATCCTCAGCTATCTTTCTCTCTGTTTCAATTCTTTTGAGGATTTCTTCGTTCTCTTCCTTTAGCTCTGTGAGTTTGGCGATGTCGACTTCTATCTCGTGTTTGATAGTTTTCATTTCCTGTAATATTGCCTGGGCGCTCTGTACGGCTCCTATTGTTTCGTCTCTTATGGCATCTGAGTCTTCGTTGTGTTGCTTGTTCGTCTCGACTTTGATTAATTGGGTCACTTAAATAACACTCGCCTTAGATGCTCTAGAAAGAGCCAAAAACACAAACATAACACACAACTATTTCTAGGCTTTATTGTGGCCCAGTAATATATCTTCCTCTTGAAGATGTTGTGGTAGAAAAGCACTGAACCACGGGGACACTAGTGATGACAAGATGGCGCTGTCACAGTAATATAACAGCATGTGGACAATGTTTATGCAGGAAAAACAGTCACGTGTGCACGACATAATCTCAAGCTAAGCAAATATAACGTTGCGACAAAATGGCCTTTTATTCGACGAGGGATCACCCAAGAACAAATGACATGAAACTCTAATACAACAACATTTACATAAATGCAGGATAAATAATGTAATAAATACTATATAGTTCTGTCATCATGTGCGATCCTAATGAAGCGTGTAGTCATCATGGTAGCTGGTCCCCTTGCATAAGCGTATACTAAGCAGTGGCGTACTCTTGTAGTGGTTGTTTTTGGGGCAATTTGTTTTACTTTATTAGGTTGCCAGCCCCACTAAAATATAGTTCAGGAGCAATTAAAAAAGGCTATGTTCTATTTATGTGTCGAAAGCATTGAGGCATATCTAGAGTCATCCTTATATGACCATCAGCTAAGCACAATGAAATAGTATACAGATGTCCAAGTGAACCTCTACCTGTGAGGTTAATTACGCCCTCATTGACTCTTTTAAACATCCACACATTTCCAGGGATTCCCCGTGTGGTGAAGCATGTTGAGAACCCAGCACTGCACGCTAAGCTTGGAGGTGTCACTTGAGCCCCAGACATAACTCTGGATATTTACCTGGTCGGCTGCAAGCAGGAGGATCTCAATCTCGACCCAATGATAGGCTGTGGGAGCTGAGAAGTGGCTCTGTGTAGGACGTCACATTTCCTTGAGAAATCCCAGAAGCAGAGCACCATATTTTGGCTGTACATATTTGGAGAGGCCCCTCCCCCCACCCCGATGGCGGCGAATGCACAGTATACCATGCGCTTCTTACTCCTAGCTTGGGACCAGATGTGATAATCCTTTAAATGCAAGCCAAGCTGGAGAAACTGGGGCTCATGACTTTAACTCAACACGTTTTCGTAATGGCAGAAAATTCCGCAGGAAAAACCACGATCTACAGTGTAGATAATACGAAGGCATCTTCAACTTGGTATTAGTTGCAAAAGAGCGAGAAGCTCAACAGCAACAACAACAACAAAACAACAACTGTCAACATGTCGAAGTGATCAAGTACTCGAGGCAAAGTTCGCATGCTTGAAACTATTGGGCGCCACTCTCCAATCTACCCAGCTGTATGTAAGTACCTATTTCTGGTCTAGAGTTAGGGAAGGCTAAGGCAGCGACAAAGGGAACTAATTACCCGTATCATAAAGCTGAGATTTAGTATAGTCAAGTTCCTACCGCTTCACTCCCCCTATGGCAGTACCGACTAGGATCTACCTGTAACTTCTTATGTCTTACCTGACAGGTAAAGTCGGTCTTATCAGGTAAGTTACGCACAAGCTGCCTGACTACATGACAATAAAAAATCGGGTGTCCAAAGGTCTCCTAACCACAATAAAAAAAAGGCTTATAACATTTTTTAAAAATTGCTATGGACCCCTCTGATTGTGCGGTGAATGCTACGGACCCCTTCTTGTTAAAAAAAGAAAAAAAAGAAAAATATATATACAACGTGAAACACTTGTTCGACGGGGGGACGCTTCTGATGATCAGATTGTCTCCTGTTGTATCGCTCTGTAAGGAGTTTCCTATCATCACAGAGTAGGAAAAAGACATAAATTGAGAGGCGTGAGAAACTAAAGTGGACAAGGCAGTGGAGAGCATCTGTAAACTAATTGAGAAGCCTGAAAGTAAAGTAAATACAGAAGGAGAGAGAATGAACGTTATTATTGCAAACTTGTTTGAGAACTGCACATTTCTGTTTTGTTGCTACGACGCGTGAAATGTATTATGTATTGATGGTGCAGGGAACGCCTACATAAATGCTGAAAAGAAAACCAATTGAGTCAACAGATTATTGCGCCTCGCTGTTGTGCAGTGTGAAAGTAGATTATATTTTATTGAAGAGTCAAGCCAATAAATTTACGAACCACAGTGATCGAACCTAGTCTACGACCCTTGCGGTCATTCCTTCATTAAATATAAGATCCTTCTGTGTTTGAGAGAAAAAAAAACCAATCAGACGAGCATATCTCAATAAATAAATATTTTGACAAACATAAAGGTATGTTTTCAGGCACTCGTAAGAAATAAAGAAGTAGAACACTAAACAACAGAAAAACAACAGATGTGAGTGACTTACCCAGGATTCGAACCCCAAACCTTCCGTGCGACAACACCGCCTAGCTATTGCAAGATCTCAACCCCTTTGAAATTAGGTATGTTCCTGTCTGTGAGAAATAGAATAGAAATACAAGGGGATTGACATAAGTCTTGGGCCTGACCATGAAGGAGTCACAGGAGGAAGATGAAACTTGGCACATTTAAAGTTCATCATATCTGCACTGAATGTGTAAAGTATGCGTTTGTTTCATCACTGAGTTTTCCCGCTACGGTGCACGGCGCAATGTACCCTATTGACCGGATCTGCTGCTCCAAAGATTTGACAAAACAATGGAAAAGAAGGAGGCCAGAGCTGTGATAAAATTTCTGATGTTTCAGGGAAAAACACCTACATTTTTTGGAGACCATGGTGACAGTAGATGAGACTTGGGTACACCAGTATGACCCTGAATCCAAAATTGCCAGCATGCATTGGAAAACCCCGGGCTCCCCAACACCTGTCAAGCCGAGGGCGCAGAAATTTGCAGGAAAACTGATGCTGACTGTTTTTTGGGACGGCAAAGGTGTCCTTTTGAAAGATTATCTGCCTCGTGGTAACACAGTTAATGGACAGTACTATGCAGATCTTCTCACCAAACTAAGAAAGGTTGTGACCAGGAAACGAGGGATAACGCGCACTCAAAATCTTCCTTTGCTTCAAGACAACGCGCCCTCTCACAAAGCACGCCTTGTGCAGCTAGCAGCCAACGATTTGAATATTGAAATTCTTCCACACCCACCATATTCTCCAGATTTGGCTCCATCAGACTTTTTTCTATTCCCAAATCTTAACAAACAGCTAAAAGGAAATCATTTTGACAGCGATTAAGATGTTATACTGCCATGTGATGACTGGTTTAGTTTGAAACATAGGGTGTTCTACTCCCAAGGTCTTTTCAAGGTCAAGCAGAGATGACAGAAGTGTGTCAATTCAGACGGTGGCTATATTGAAAAGGAATAAACACTATACAAAATTTCAGCTCTCTGTGACATGTCCTTCATGGTCAGGCCCAAGACTTGTATATTCTGTTATTTTCCTTTTCGCTTCCTATGGAGCACGGAGCTGCTACTGCAACTGGCAGGACGCCTACACAAATGATTGACACTCTTGCAACGATAGTTTCTGCAGCGGTTGACTACATGATAAGGTTGCCAGTCGCACTCAACCTCATATTAGCCGCCTTGTATCACATGCCGAACAAAAGAAGCAGGGAGACATTTTCAGGCCATAAATCTAGGCTTCCTCAGCAAAAGAAAAATTAACAAGGAGTCAAAAATGGCTGTTTACCGCTCCACTATGTCCTAGTCTCGACTTATGGACTCGAGTCACGGGCAATAAATACAATCCACAAAATCCAGCTCCCAATCTCAGAAATGAGGTATTTGAGGAAGATTTTGAAATAACAAGAGACATGGTCTACAACCAGACGATACGTCATGGCCTCAAAACTCAGCCCCTGCAGACCCAAGTTTAATAGTTCCAATTACGCTGGTTTGACCATGTCTGCAGACTTGGAGACAATCGGCTACCACGACAAATGTGGGAAAACAAGAGCCAGGGATCCAGACCTCCAGGACAAACCCAGAGTTTGCTAGGAGAACATAAGACACTCTCTGAAGGACCGATGAGTAGACTGGAATAAGGCCAGGAGGTAGACAGTCGATAAGATAGTATGGCACTCTCTCTGGCAAACCTCGACATCCCTGAGTAGAAGAGGAACGACTAAGTAAAAAAGTATCACATGACAGAGGGATCAGTAGTCTTATTTTTTCTTCATCTCTTCAGAGACCCCCGATGACTACACGGGGTAGGAGCCGCGCTGGTTTAATGGTTACCACGCTGCGCTGGCGATCGGGTGATTCAGGTTCAAACCCGGGCGAGAATATTTGAAGCGGTGTCATCGACCGGGATTTGGCTAATTCGGACCCTGGCGAAGACATTTGAACAAGTGTCGTCGACCAGGGATTGAAATAACCTGAACGGCTCCTGAGCCGACCCAGCTCGCATGGGTACTCTCTGAATACGGCGAGTATCTGCCTGAATGGCGAGAGGACACATGTCAGCGTACAGGGAGAATAGGATACTCACGTAAAATCCGTCTCAGGTTGGACATACTAACCGGAGATCTCGCCTTGAGTAATAGCGGGCGTACGTCAAAAAAAAAAACATTAAAAAAAACTACGTGGGGTAAAAAAAGAGAACGTTTAGCACATAGCTAGTAGATATGGCTTTGTCGGAAAGACAGTACAACAAAAGAGCTAATGTAGCTCACAAATGTCAGGTCTGTCTCTGGTATACATGGAGAAGTTGGTAAGACGCTGGCTTGGCCATGACCGTCACATGAAAGATGGTCGATTCCGTAAAGATATTTTCTAAGGACAACTGGCAGATGGCAGAAGAACCGCTGGACGACAGCAGCTGAGGTTCAAGGATGTATGCAAGAGAGGCATGAAGACCCTGGATAAAAATTCAGCAAACTCGAAGAATGAAGCCGCCGATCGCACCAAGCTGCAATGCTCCCTACGCGCCACCTCAGATTGGACGAAAAGACGCTCTCACATCAAACAGAAGAAAGAACACGCCGAAAAGAACATCAGGAAAAAAAAAAACACCTGAATGCTGTCACCTCAGGGGCGCATTCCCATAGTCAGTTATGACTGAATGTGTTATGACTGAATGTGACTACTACTGCAAGATGAGAAGGTGTGACGTACGTCTAGTTCGACAAGTGAATTTTCCCTGATTTGATGGATGATTAAAGGGACTTTAGCTTTTCATAACATTAGAACCCCTGAACATTTGTTGTAACTTTTCGTTTCGCCAGAGCGAACCGATTTCCACCGGGACTCATTTAGTATGCGGCACGAGATCAAAGACACTGAGACGATCCCCGAGCAGAGAAGCTAGTTTCTCGCAGGTATTTATCATCTCCGCTGGTGGAGATCTCAGGAAGGACGGGCGGCATGCTATCAAAGACAGTAGTGGTCCCTGAAACGATTTCGCATCTCGGTGTTTAGCACGGAACCGATCGCAGCCAGAGCGAACGGGGAAAGCTGACGCAAGCAGCGAGCGAAGATACGAGAGGCCAGGGGCGGCTTCTCTTTGTGGTCTGGCGGTCAGATCCCCAAAATCCGTCCGAGATCAAAAGCTGTCAAGTTTCTCATGTCCCACTCATCTTGCATTCCAGTTGTAGATATACAGATCACGTAGAAATACACTTCATCATTCGCTGGCCAGAACTTGATAGAAGCACTAGCGATATTTGAAATCTTGCTAGATTATTCCATGGATGTTCATTTATATTTGCAGTGAATTCTATTTCTGTGCAAAACGGTAAAATATATATTGTGTAAAGTGATCAGTGGTCTAGTTCATTCATTATATTTCATTGGATTTTGTGTTAATTTAAACCTATTAAATTTAACCGTCTCAATAGTTCCAGTTGTAAATGTAATGATATACCTGCTATACTATTTCCAAAAGGATAATAGATGTTTAATGCTTAAGTTAACTTTTAAAGTCGCGAAGGAATTTATAATTAATGAATTTAGTTAAGTCCTATATTTATAGATGTGTGATTTAACCACTAGAACTCGCGCAGTGTTTATTAAATACATAATTAAATACGCGAGCATATATATAAAATAGTCTTAACGGGAAATTTATCGCGCGCTTAGAAGATTATTTGATTTTTAAAGTATGATTATGTTGTTATGGGTTTTCTATCTTTTTCTCTAGATTGATCACCTTTTGCAATCCCAGCAATAACGAAATCTTTCAGAGTTTCCATACTCGGTTCTTAAACTTCCAGACAGTTTGATGAGACATTTTTTTAAAGTAAATCTTGTGGTGGTCCGGTGCGGCCTAGCTAACATAATTACATGAAAGAAAGCCTACCCAAGATCATTTGATTATTATCATCAATTTAACTTACAATCTGTAAGATAAACTGGAAGATGAACAGTGCCAGTAGCGATAGTTTATATACTGCTCTATTGTGAGAGATTACCGATTTACCTGAATGTGACCGAGCCTAGTTTTTTCCTCACTGGATTAAAAAAACTTTACCGGTCAGCTGCTGTCATCACGCAGTGAAGGAATATTGCCATCACCTCATTTTCACCCCTGTGTTGAATTGTGTCAGTGCCATCCCATAGACTCCTTTTATATAATAAAACACAAGAACTCTTAGAACTTCAAGTCCGGCGATAAGCGGGAATATTTGCTCTCAGTGAAACCTCGCATTATCTGGGGCGGGACATAGAAGGACTGGACAGTTGTCACACGTAAAGAGTTTAAGTACTGTGTATATCATGCTATGGATTGTCTGATGCTGAAATCGGTAAGTGTGTGGTGTAAATGAGTGTGGATCCGCACAGTGTGTATGAATGACGGGAGATTTATTTTTTTGCAAAAACCATTTTGTTAACTTGCCTACCGGGTAATACGTTTTCTGTATACCCGGCAGTGTTCCTTTAGTGGGATAATTTGTTAATTCTGTTTCATCTCCCCCCCCCCCTTTTTTTTCTCTGCTTAGTAAAGGGAAGACAGTTGGGATAACAGTAATTTTTTTGTCTACCACCATAACTAATAATGTAACACCTCTTTCAGAGTAATTAAATTCACTGTTGGATTAACTTTCCTATGCTCCTGATAACTATCTATCTTGAGACTGGGTTTATCTTTGTCTAATACAAGCGGGAAGGGCTTAGTCGATACCAATCTTCTTCACCCCCTCCCTACCATTGTTATTTGCATTTTCCTGTACTTATGATAATT
The DNA here is from genome assembly GCA_024509875.1 of Oreohelix idahoensis. NCBI lineage: Eukaryota > Metazoa > Mollusca > Gastropoda > Stylommatophora > Oreohelicidae > Oreohelix > Oreohelix idahoensis. The sequence continues at coordinate 28,924 of JAMPIV010004956.1, forward strand.
TTATGTAACACTTGATATTGTTTTTTTGTGATTTGATCTTTTAGGTTAATAAACATCATAAACTTATATCGGACTGTGTTGGAATACCCAAAAGCCCAAAAATTCCCTATTTGTTTAATATAGCTGTATCCACGTCGTCTGAGTGTTTGAAGCAACAAATCGGTGTGAGCGCAGACGTGTGTCTGGAAAACTGGCAAATAATTGTTTGACCAGGAGAGTGGAAGAGAAGATTGAGAGAAACGATTTGTCGTAAATAAGTCTGTCTTTACTCTCCTCCAGCACTCTGTGGAGCATCATATTTAATCTATACATTTCTATCACTGAGTTTTCATCATCATTCTACACTCTAAACCGGACTACTATTTCTAGACTCTTTCTCTCAAAATAAATTTACGACAATATTTATCTGGCTCGCCGGGATAATTTTGAGATACATTTGATGCATACATATTTGTGGGCTGGTTCTGCATCTTGAGGTACATTTGAGGCATTCGCATAGCCTGGATAAAGATATTTTGAGTGTGATCTAAGTCTGGGTCTAACTAGATAGAGTGTGAGTGATCTGTCTTTGTGATTTAGGGAAATAAATAAATAAGTAATTACACCCCTAGACAACGCTTTTTAGTATTTGGGTCGTCCACACAGCATATTTACAGGTTGTTTTCTTTCCACAGCAGTAGAAAGTACGGATAAACAAAAATAGTTGTTATTTAAATTATTCTCTGGCAGAGAAACATTACATTTTTCTTTATAAGATTTGCTGGGATTGCGTGATTGTTTTACAGTCACTAAAGGGTTTTTGAAGTTAAAAGAGTTGAGCTTAGCGAAAGACGCCTTGTTCTGACTTTTTAAGTCTAGTTAACATCGTCTCTTCTCATATAACTGACTTCAGGGGGAGTTTTTTGTAGTGGAGAATTAAAATTTCAGGAAAATTTTTTTTTCCCTTAAATTGTTTTAATATAAATTTTTCTCTACTGTATGTGCCTCAAAGTAGCTATCAACAACCAGAAATAGACTTCAGTAAATTAGGGTAGATAATGAAGGGAAAAAATAAAACGTCAGTTAAGGCAGGATGTGTTTTGTCCCCTGGCTATTTCTCATTGGGAGCCGCGGTATCATAGTGGTTAGTACACTGGCTTCCTAGCTTCCTATGGTTCGATCCCCAGATGAGGTGGGATTTTTTCGGCCGCAAACGGCTCCTTGGTCGATCCAGCCCCAAATGGGTATCAGAGCAACTCTGGGAAGGTTAAGGCGGCCGGCGTGATGCTTACCACATCACCCCTAGTGTGTTGACGGTCGAGAAAATATGGGCCTAACACCATATTCTCAATATGCCTCAATAGTGCGTGTAACGGGATCCTATTTCTCATTGCAGAGCGAAAATGTCTAGATGCATCGATGGTATCACAACAATCCCTCCCAACAACTGTCTAAGTGAAGTGCCCTGTATAGATAAGTTAAAATTACAACATTCCAGGCATCGAAAAGGCAGACACGCTTGCTAAAGAAGGGAGAGAGCTAAAAGAAAAGAATATAGGGTAAACTTATGAATTGGTTAAAACAACCTTAAAGGCCATTTTCAAGTCCTAACGGGAAAGAGAACTCTCGGGTCATTAAAAAAAAAAATGATGCCTATCACCAGCTATCTAGACGAGACCAGGTCATCATTTTCGGCTTACGCACTGGAATCAACAGGTTGAGGTACCTTCTATACCACAAGTACAGGATTGGTAAAGCAGATCTCTGTACCCGTGGCCGTCACAACATGCGTTCGTTTTTTTTCTGGTCTTCTCTCCACTCCGGCAGTATTATCTACCACTCCTCTTACGTGCTAATTTTTGCTGTATTCATCGTTTACGCTTTCATAGTTCAAGGTTTCCTATTATGTTTTGTCCTAATTTTCCACTCCCTAAGTTTCAGTTGGTCGCTTGACCTGTTTTGAGACAACTTTGACTTTGTTTACGCAGAGAGAAGTTGCCACATTGTTTTTCGCTTATCGCCGGCTCCAGACAGAGTAAGCGTCTACACTGAAAGGCATTGCCATTGATCAATCTGCATATCTTGTCTTTGTCTCATGTTTATGACTGGGCCTGATGACGGGTAAAGCCCAGAACGTCTCATGTTTGGGGTGTATCTTTCTATTGTAAAACTGACTCATATCTAATACATCATTTATTTATTTTGTAGGTTTTGTTTTATGTTCAGTTTTACAGTAGCCTCACACATTATTTAGACATACTGTAAGTCGGCAAAATGATTGAAGGTTAACTGATAGCTTTGTCAAAAACCGGCTAATAATCCAAGAAGAAAAAGAAACATAATATGAAGAAGAATAAGAGTATGAGAAAGAATACGAATAAGAAGAAGAATATGAAGAAGAAAGAGAGTAAGAATATGAAGATGAATGAGAGTAAGAATATGAAGATGAAAGAGAATAGGAATGTGAAGAAGAATGAGAATAAGAATATGAAGATGAATGAGAAAAAGAATATGAAGATGAATGAGAAAAAGAATATGAAGATGAATGAGAATAAGAATATGAAGATGAATGAGAATAAGAATATGAAGATGAATGAGAGTAAGAATATGAAGATGAATGAGAATAAGAATATGAAGATGAATGAGAATAAGAATATGAAGATGATGAGAATAAGAATATGAAGATGAATGAGAATAAGAATATGAAGATGAATGAGAGTAAGAAAAAGAAGAATACAAAGAATAATGAGAGTAAGAAGAAGAAGAATATGAAGAAAAATAAGAATAAGAATATGAAGATGAATGAGAATAAGAATATGAAGATGAATGAGAATAAGAATATGAAGATATATGAGAATAAGAATATGAAGAAAAATAAAAATAAGAATATGAATAAGAAGAAGAAGACGAAGAAGAAAAGTGTTACCTGGTTCCGATATAGAAATCTAGTATCGTCACGCTTCAGTCTACCTAGCTGTAAATGGTCACCTGAGTCTGATTGTGATTAGAGAAGGCAAAGGCAGAGAAGAACATAACTAATCACCCCCACCTCATAAAGCTGGGCCTAGTATGGACAAATCACTTCTCTACCATACGACAATTTCTACTCTAGGGTAACTTTCCACTCGTGATCAGAAAAACTCTTCGCTAACAAATAATAAAAATAAATTTTCCTTGTTATCTATAATTCGGTTTATTTACTTAAGATTTATGCGTCCTGTAAAAAGTAGTGTATTTTTGACAGCTTTGAAATGACACCGACATAAACACACCTTAATGTGTGGTGATAGCCACTGGAGGTCAGGAACTCTTTAACGATTTTTTCAGTTATAATACATAGCGACAAGCAAATTTTAGTTTTACGATTTATGGATATTGGATTGTTAGATTCTTTATTTAAGGTTATATGCGGTTTATATGCATGGAGGCATATGTGGAGTCATCCTTATATGACCACCAGCTAGGCACAATGCCTCTGTCTGTGAGGCTAATTACACCCTCATTGATTCTTGCAGTCATCCACATATTTCCAGGCACCCACCCGGTGGTGAAAAATGTTGAGAACCTGGTATTGCATCCCAAGCTTGGAGGAGTCACTTGAGCCCCCCGAGTTTGGTACTACCTGGTTGGCTGCATGCTGTAGGATCTCCCTGTGGACCCCTGATAGGCAGGTGGAACTGAGAAGTGACTCTGTGTAGGGCATGACAGTTCTTTGGGAGAGCCCACAATCAGAGAAGAGTATTTTAGCTCTGCATATTTGGAGAGCCCCTTGGATGGTGGGAGGTATGCCACACGCTTGTTACTCCTAGCTTGGGACCAGATGTGACGATCCTTTAAATGCAAACCAAGTAGGGGAAACTAGAGCTCATGACTTCAACTCAACACGTTTCGGAATGGCAGAAAAGCCACAGGAAAAGCCTAGATCTACAGTGTAGTTAATACCAAGGAGTCATCAACTTCGTATTGGCAGTAAAAGAGCGAGAAGCTAAGCAGTCCTACGAGGGGCGTTCAGGAAGTAATGCACCACATCGTTTTTCTCAGCTAATAAAGAAGATAGAAGCATGAAATTGTGCACACTTCAAATATGGCATGTGCCAATTGTGTGCACTAAATTGCACCGCAACCGGCCAAATAATACGGCTGCCCTAAACCGTTGAATTGGAGCGTATTAGCAACTTGCGTTATAAACAGCGAATCGTGATAGAATTTCTCGTTGCAGAGAAGGAAACTGTTGTGAATATTCACAAGCGTCTAAGTGATGTGTATGGAAGTTTTGCAGTCGACAGGAGTACAGTCAGTCGCTGGGTTAAGAGAATCAAAGAATCAGGAAGTGGAGATACTGAGCTGCTTGATCGGCGGCGCTGTGAACGTCCTGCCACAGCCACCAACGCAGAAATGTTGAAATGCGCTGAGGGCATTATTCTTACTGATAGGCGAATCACTACTCAACAATTGGCCTTACAGCTGTCAGTCAGTCTTGGTAGTGCAAATGCAGTTATAAAAACTCTCGGATTTTTTAAGGTTTGCGCAAGATGGGTTCCTCGAAGTCTCACAAATGACCACCGATTGCAAAGGAAAGCAATGTCTTCTGAATTGTTGGAGCGTTTCAATGCTGATGGAGAGACCTTTTTGGCTAAGATCGTTACAGGCGACGAAACCTGGGCACATCATTTTGAACCTGAGACAAAAAGACAGTCAATGGAGTGGCATCATCCGCAATCACCAAGAAGAAAGAAATTCAAGACAATTCCTTCAGCTGGAAAGGTCATGATCACTGTCTTTTGGGACATTGAAGGTGTGATTCTTGTGGACGTTATGCCAAGAGGAGAGACAATCATTTCGCAAGCTTACACATTAAGACATTGAAAAAAAACTCAATCAACGTTTTCGCAGAGTTCGGCCGCACAAGAATCCAGCAGACCTGCTTCTCCTTCACGACAATGCACGCCCTCAGACAAGTCTGGCAACACGGGAAGCAATCACCAAATTGGGTTGGACTGTACTACGCCATCCACTCTATAGTTCCGATTTGGCACCCTCTGATTTTCATCTATTTGGTCCACTTAAAGATGTACTCCGTGGGACAAGGTTTGAAGATGATGAAGGAGTGATTCATGCAGCGAAGAAATGGCTACATGATCAAGACAAAATCTGGTACTACGTGCTAGGAATATATGCACTTGTTTCGCGCTGGCATAAAGCCGTACAAGTTGATGTTGATTATGTTGAATAATATCGATGTTTACATGAAATATCCATGTATAATGTTTATAAATTTCATGCTTTTTGAATAAGCAGCTCCTGAGAAAAACGATGTGGTGCATTACTTTCTGAACGCCCCTCATATTTAAACAACAAGAACATGAGGTTTAAATATTTGCCACGTTAAACATCTTTGATGATCAAAATATCTGTGTTCCACTCATCGTACTTACTTACTTACTTAGTCGTTTCTCTTCTACAGTGAGGTGTAGAGGTTTGTAAGAGAGAACGCCATACTATTACATCGGCTGTCTTCCTCTTGGCCTGGTTCCGTTCTGGCCCTTGGTCCTTCAGAGATTGTCTAATATTGTCCTCTCAGCGTACTCTGGGTCGACCTGGAGGTCTGGATCCCTGGCTCTTAGTTTCCCATATTTGCCGTAGTAGCCGATCTTCTCCCATTCTGCAGACATGGCCAAACGATCTTAGTTGGGACTGTTGTACTAGGATCTGCAGAGGATGGGTCATTAGGCCATGACGTTTCGTCTGATTTGCGGACCATGTCTTCCACTCATCGTACAGAGCTGAAACTTTGCACGTAGCTCTTTTTTAGTGGTTTGATCATCAGGTTTTGGCCGGCATCAATCAAACCAATTTTAAATAATAACTAAAAAAAAACATAAAAAGAAATACAGGAAAATATGGGAGTAGACCTTTTTTTTTTATAGTAATGGAAACGAAGTTATAAATATAATGAACTGTTTTTAACTCTTTCTCTCCCAGGCAGTTTGTGCGTTTTACATATGCAAAAACATTGGGGTTAGATTGTTTCTACTTCTTTTTTTCTTTACTCTTCTTTCATGTTTCAACCCCCAAAGGAGCATAGGCCTTCAACAAACCTTTACCAAGTATTCCTGTGCCCGTGCCATTATTTCAAGGTCCTTTCTTGTTGTCTTCATCACATTCAAGTCCGTCTCATGTTCTCTATTCCATGTGTTCATTGGTCTTCTGCTGCCACCTGTACCATCTTCCATTGTTCGTTCAATGTTCAAACATTACGGCTGCCAAATCTGGAGGTTCTACTAGAAGACAGATGGTTAGTCAGCAACACAGACTTCTTTCGGCTTTCTCTGTATTGCGTCATGTGTCTCCCTGCCAGATTATCTTGTCCTGACTTGGATGGCTGAGTTTTATTATCCTTAGTAGACGTGTCTACTGTTTGTTGAAGTTTTTGTGGTTTAACATTTTTTTTTTACAAGATGAGGTAACCAGCCCCATGCTCAGTCCTCCTTATTCGCTTTTTACGACATGCATGGTAGTGAACACTTTTACTAATCTTTGCTTCCCTTTCATACCCCGGTAGCACATGGGTCATTGTATCCACTGAAGCTGAAGAATGTTTTGAGGCGTTGTGAAGTCGTAAATGCCAGGAGTGTTCTATATCCAACAAAACAGTTGTACCAAGCGGCTTTTGGGCGAATAACCTACCATTGCGTGACTCACCACGTGGCTCGTGAGGACCAGAGAGTTATTTTAGGAGTAGGCGTCGTGTGGTAAACGGTGATATGCCGATTTAAATACCTCTTAAAGGAATTAGTTGTTTTCCCATGTTTGACTCTGTTTCTTTGCGTTTTCATATAGTTTTAGGGACCCAAAGACGCAGCAATAGAGAATGCAGTCAGCGACCCATAGCTTGACTGCTTGCGTCAGGGTCAGCGAACCAGAGCTGACCAAGACCCTACTCCACCTCCACGTGGTGGTCCTGGAAACAGGCTGCATCACTGCAGTCTGGCTGAAAGAGTAGGGATCGAAGAGGGAAGGCAAACCCGGTCCCAAAAAATGCCATGCTGAAGTCGGATGTGCCGGCCGAAAGGCGCAGATATCGCAGCGCCAGTGTAAACAGACACAATGCAACCAACGTCATTTTCAGGACGAACGAGGAAGAAGAAGAAGATACAGTTTTAAAGTTTAAAAGTCGCTTCATTCCAAGTATTAAATAAAGTATCACAATAAATCTAAAGAAAACAAATGTGTTGGGTCAGGATGTTAATGTTTCACCAATTATTACTATCAATAACTATGAGTAGGCAGTGGTGCACAACTTCGCAAACATGGGGTCTACCATCAACGACAAACTCTCTCTGGACACAGAAATTGACAGCCGCATTGGCAAAGCTGCAGCTATCTTTGCATGCCTCACAACACATGCTTAGGGAAACTCCAAACACACAACGAAGACCAAAGCTGCGGTATATAACGCCTGCGTTACCAGTACACTTCTTTATGGCAGCGAGACATGGAAAACCTATGCCAAGCAAGAAAGAAGGCTCAATAACTTCCATCTACGGTGTCTACGCCGCCACATCCTACTAATTATTACTACTGGGAAAGTGGTCAAAATAACAAGAAGAGACATGTTTCACAACCAAATTCTTGCAGACCCGAGTGAAACTGTCCCAGTTACTATGGTTTGATCTTGTCTGCAGACTGGGAGAAGATCGATTACTTCGATAAATATGGGAAACAAAGAGCCGTGGATCTAGACCTCCAGGACGACCCAGTTTTTGCTGGAAGTACAACATCAGACAATCCCTAAAGGACCGAGCACTGTATTGGAACAAGGCCAAAAGAAAGACAGAAGATAGGATAGTATGACGCTATCTCTGGCAAACCTGTACACTTCAGGGTAGAAGAAGAAAGATTTTTTTTTTTTTTTTTTTTTTTTTTAACCAGCGGCACTTGGGCTTTCAGCCCTTCGGCCCAATGACATGTCATTGCGAGGCTGGGGAACCTGAGGACTTTCCTTCCAACCCGGTCAGGAGCTTCGCTCCTTCCCATCCACAGAGGGTTTATCACAGGAGCCGTTCAGGCTATTCAGTCAAATTTCCGGTCGTAAACATTCCTTCAAACGCTGACTCCCGGGTTTGAACCATGAACACCTGGTCGCCAGTACAACGCCGAAGCCATTACACCAGCGCGGCTCCCAAGAAGAAAGATTAAGTAAGTAAGCATGACAACTAGCCAACCACTTTTTATTCTATATAGAATGTTTCGATCTCAGTACAGAAAAAACGCCAAATTAAGATTGTACGAGAGTTGCGTACTGTCTGTTCGTTAGTATGGAGTGGAGTGCTGGAGAGTAACAGAAAAGATCTGTCCAAATTATCCTCTTTCCACATAACTGTGGTGGGTTTTGATGTTATGAATTGGTGTTATGTATTATTATTATATTAAATGAGATCAGCTATGAAGGTCCCTGAATTTAACAAATAGTATTGTAACTTTTCAGAGTACCTTTCCGCTACCACCCTTTTTATCTCATTCAAAATTAATATATATATATTATTATATAAGTGAATTCGTATAGTGTCTAGGGTTATGAATGTAGAGTGTAATGTGCAATAAGCAACGAACATATAAACAAATAGTTTATTATCCACAACACCCAACAGTACTACAACAATAACGTACCAAAGACACTTTAAAAGGCTATCTTACTTAAGACAGTGGTTGAAATTTGTGTAAATAAATTTTTTACAATTTATTATCCTGATTCTAATTTATTTTGAACCAGGACTGACAATCAAAATTGAACTCAAAAGAATGATTTGCATCAGTCAAATAACACAGTGGATATTTTGTCCATACATACAATATTATTCTAATATAAGTGTGTAGTTGTATTCTTCTACTTTGAGGTAATACTGGTATCAAACAATAGGTTGTTGGTTAAAATCACACCCTTTAAGTTATGTCTGTTCTCGTTTGTCCCTTGTGGAAATATTAATGACTATTCACAGTTTTCTTCACTATCACTTTATAGTCTGATTGGTTGAGCTGCCTGGTGCCGAACACGAACTTAACTTGGCAGGAGAATACAGGTAGATCGTTTCCTCTGCTCGTTTGACAATCTGTTCCACCTGTTTGATAGGCAATGGCCACTAGCATGGGCTCGAAGTATGCAGACAGAGTCCTGAATCGAGCAGTTCTCAAATTCCATATTTATATTTTAATGTGTTAGTAGTTGATTCTTAACCTACCTCCCGTTCAATTCTTATCTCTAGTACTCTCAAGCTAAATACGAGAGTTTAAGTCATTCGCAATAAGAGCTAAACGTGTTTTATAACTGTAGTGTCCACATTTTCTAACGTTTCCATCGTATTGTGAAAATCGCCTAAGGGCAATACTAGCAAGTTAGTTTTATTTTTAGACACAATGTGAGACGTGAATTGTGGTGGGGTTATCCCTCCGTTTCCCCTCCATTCTACAATGCATGTTAGGCAAATACTTAGTTGACCTAGGGAAGTGGAACGTTTGTCTCAATGACGAATGTGAAAAATAGGGTACCCTTTTGGTTCGGCCATCGCGTTATCACATAATACGCTGAAGGCGTAGGCGACAACCCACTATTCTCGTCAAAATTTTTAGTACTATCTTATCTTTGACTTTAGGCACTATACTGTTATAATCTAATTTAGATATTGTATTTAGAAGATTACCACAATAACCTACCTAAGTAAATTCTTCGAATTGTTTGGCCGAATACCATCTCCAACCAGTTAAGAATGAAAACTTGGGGTCTGTAAACAGTAAATAAATATATATTACAGACATAAAGGTATGTTGTAGGCACTCGTGAGAAATGAAGAAGTAAATTACTAGACAAAAGAAAAACAACAGAAGTGACAGACTTACCGGGGAATAGAACCAAGGACCTTCTTCCGAACGGCACCACCACCTGGCTACGGAAGCGAGTCACACTATCCTCCCTGCCAACTAGGCACCACATAAATCATCTACATTGCAGTCAAAAAAGACACGCGGGCAGACGCTAGAACTGGGTTGACCATGTCGTCAGAAGAGACCCTTACACCATCACCAGAACTTTCTTGCTATGGACCTCAGAAGGACGGAAAAAGAGAGGCAGACGACAGACAACGTAGCGGAGGCTGAGATGCAAAGCACGAACCGAAACATGGCCGAGCAAAATGGGGACAGTTTGTTGATGTCCTACAGGACGTCACTAGCCGTGATGGCCACTGACTGCTTTGTCAGTTAGGGGCTAAAGATTCAAGAAGAAAATGTTCTGAACATTTTATTTTCTGTTATTTGAGTGCATGTGGTCATAAACTTTAAAAGCGAACCTCTTAAACAATTATATTTCATTTCATTATTTTTCTCGATATTGTCAGAAGTGAAATATGACAGTAGCGAGGTTTATTAACATCCATCACCTCGCCTGCGCTCCACAAGGAGTAAAAGCCTTTAACAAACTTAAGTCAAACCTATTTGTCCGGTGCCATCACCTCAAGGTTTTTTACATGTCTTCTTCACCATGTCCGTCTCAGACTCTCTTCTTCATGTGTTCTTTATATCCCTCTACCTTTCTTACCCCGTGGGGCTCCAGAGCAAGGTCTCTCTTCCACAGCTGTCAACAGATTGTCTCAGTATATGCATTATGTCCAGCGTCTTCTTGTCATCTCTTGTTTCAATGGCACTTGTCTGTTTCTTGTTATCGTTAGCACATTAGTCAGCCCCCTTCAATCTTTCAATCATCCATTTTTGAAAGTCTGTATCTTCTTGGGGGTTGTTCTCCATGTTTCACAGCCATACAATATGACTCATTTGACATTGAGTCCAAGGTTCACTAGGTTTCAAACGACCTTACGAGCTGAATTTATGCACACGACCCTAGATCGTGATACATTTTAAATTGTCGAAATTGGAAGGTTGAACCCCGGGTCCTGTAAAGTGTAAATAAATAATTCCACGAACCACTATTATTGTGGTGCTTAGTTGAGCATGTGGATGGTCACAATTCACTCCTTTGCGAGGCGGTGTTGCCGTTCGGATGGCCCTGGGTTCGAATCTCCCGTGAGCCTGTCACTTGAGTTGTTTTTCTGCTGCCTAGTTTTCTACTTCATTATTATCTCACAAGTGCGTGAAACATAACTTTGTGTATTATTTATTGCAAATTTAAAGGAATCTCGAGTGACCTCTCCGAGACTCGACATACAAAAATTAAAACCGAAAAAATTCATATAATTTTTAAAAAATAAGATTACAGCTGTGAAAGATTTACAGTACTTGGTGACTTTGTAAACAACATTGTGAGCAAGATCACAAAATGTAGTGACGTACTCGAAATTGTGAACATGATCACAGAACTAGGTGTCGCTGTGTACAGTAATTGTCAACATTGTTATAGCTCTGTTGCAAATCCCTGGCGTCGAGCAACAATCTAGTTACAGATTTTTAGTGGTTTCGGTACCAGTAATCCAAGTGGGTCCCTAGCACTTGTGTTTTCCTTCACTTGTTTAATGTGATGAATACTTCTCAAAAGCCTAGTCAAACTCCGCGCTACTTGAAAAGTTGGCTTTGTGAGACAGTCCCCTCCATTTATGTAAATATATTATAGTACGTTGTATTTATTTATTCAATTTATTTCATTATTCACGAAATGATAATGGTTGATGTTTTTGAACTTTAATTCTTGTTACTTTTCATACGTTTCTTGAATCCTCTTTATAGAGTCCTCTACTGAAGATTAATGGTCATCTGTCACACATTTTTCCATGAATAATCTTTTAATTCTTAACTCTTTAGTTGATATTCTAAACATAAGAGAATTGTGTAAATAACTGGTGAATAGTTAAGAGATTTGTGTAAATAATAAGTGATTAGTTAAAGCAAATAAAAAATAATTATATAAATAATTAACGATTAGTTAAAGTAAATAAAATACGCATTATATAAATAATTAACAATTAGTTAACGTAAATATAAAAAAGTGTGTAAATAATTAACAATAGCTTACAGTAAATAAAAGAGAATTGTGTAAATAATTAAAGATTAGTTAATGTAAATACAGTGTAATTGTGTTGGTATTTAATGAAGGCTTACAGTCAATAAAAGATAATCGTGGAAATAATTATTATTTAGTTCAAATAAATAAAGAACCGTGTACACAATTGTTAATTAGTTAAGTAAATATAAGAAAATAGTGTAAATAAGTAATGATTTGTTAATGTAAATATAAGGGAAATGTGTTGATATTTAATGAGTGCTTACAGTAAATTAATAGTAGAATTGACGAAAAAGAAATGTGTAATACGTCTTACTGGGAGAAACAACAGGAAAAACCTACGTCACGGCCCGAAGGCTTTCGTCAGGGACAAAAAAAAAAAAAAAACGGAAAAGAGAGTGAAGGAAATAATTATTATGGAAAACATAAAAAAATTTGAGAAAACACTCTTGCAGTAAATTAAAGAAATTTTGTGAGTAATTGATAATTAGTTAAAGTAAATATACAATCGTGTAATCAATTGTTAATTAGCAAACATAAGAGAATTATGTAAGTAAGGGACGATTGGTTAAACTAATTATAAGGAAACTGTGTTAATATGTAATTATATAAACCAATAAAACGGTATTGAATCAGTTCTACAAATTAACGGTTCAGATGAAACAAGGGACGTTTCGGGTTTAACTATTTGTCAGCCACAGTTACAAACAGGTGACAAGGACAAGAATTACATATAGGTACTACAAAAACATACGATGATAAGAAACATACACCAAATGAGCGATACAAGCAGATGGAAAAAGTAAACACCCACAGTGATGAGCGAAAAAAGAACAATAATAATACAAGAAAATCGTAAAACCTGAAAGAAATACCGAAACAAGAAAGTAAATAATCAACAAAACGAAAAAAAAAGAATGAACAAAACTTTGGAACAAATAAAAGGTCACTTAGCTAGATCCGTAGATGCTTGGAATAGAACATTACTTTAAAAAATTTAATATTTAATTTAATAATTTAAAAAAAAAAAAAAACTAAATTAAATTTTACATTATGTACACTGACCCCAGGAATCCATTCATGAACCCTGCCAAGGGATTATTTAACCACGTGTTAAGAAAACCCGATCCAATCTATTAATAAATATTTAAGGTATATTTTGTGAAATACATTTTCACAGTTTCTGCCGTTGTCAGGGACAATAGGCTCAAAGCAATTTAATGCATTTTTACAAACTATGATTATATGAGGTCTAGCTTTAAAGAAACTATTAGAGAAAGTAAACGATCATTGATTATTAGCAGCAAGATGTTACTTCGTCTAGGCCACTGGTTCTCAACCTTTTTTTTCCGACAGAGAGACCCCCCGGAGGGTAAGGTAAGATACAGGGAACTGCTGTAAGACGTGGAATAAGATAGATGGAAATGAAGCAGGTTTGATGACGATTTCGTCCCTACGCCGGAGTAGGAAGAGAGCATGGGGCTTTGCCACAGAAGAATTTGTATTTAATTGTTTTTTTCTCGTCATGTCATCCATTTCCCATTCTATCTTCTACCTCCTCTCTTACTTTCTAACACATTATTATTATACTTGAGTTGTTTCTCGTTTCCCTTCTTAACATCTCTTCTTTTTACACCCAGAAATGGCAGCCATTTCATGTTTATGTTCTTGTGGCGCGATTTCTTAGGTCGCAGTCGATTTTACCGGTAAAATCCTATTATTTATTTATTTTTCTCACGGGTCCTTCTTGGCTGTCACTTCCTTTCCTTTCCCTGACGAAGGCCTTGTGGTCGCAACGTTGGTTATGTTCCGTATCTTCTGTCCTATTAAAACGAATCACCTATTTTTGGGTTTTGTTTTTTTATATCCATCAATTCTCGAGTGTCCACTAAAATTATTGTAAGGATATGATGCTGAGAAAGAAGTGTTTTAGGATGGTTTATTCTAAGTGCTGATGTTTTTGTTTGTTTGTTGTTTCCGTTTGTTTTACTTGTTATATATGTGCTGTATTATACTCAAACGTAAACATAATAGCTAGTTTTAACGTTTTAAACTTAAAAAAGGTAAGTATTATTAGTAATCCAAATTGAAAATTAAAAATAGATATACGCAGTTAAGATAACTTGAGACCTTCTGCCACTGATTTTGAACGACTTACTGTTTTCTCGCACCGTTTTTTAACAACTTTCTGTTTTCTCGGTGCTTCAATTTTCTCTTTGCTTCTTCTACTAACAGTGCACCCATTATTGGATAGTGTGAAGTAAACAAAACTTGAAAACTTTTACGCTTGAAAAAACCCCCCAAAAAACGATCACATTGCTCGATCACGCAATCACAATACAACGCGTCTCTGGGATTCCCTTACGGTTCGTGATGCTGTTGGATGATTTTTTTTTTCTTTTTCTTAACCAGCGGCACTCGGGCTTTCAGCCCTTCGGCCCAATGACATGTCATTGCGAGGCTGGGGAGCCTGTGGACTTTCCTTCCAACCCGGTCAGGAGCTTCGCTCCTTCCCATCCACAGAGGGTTTATCTCAGAAGCCGTTCAGGTTATTCAGTCAAAATCCCAGTCGATGACACTCCTTCAGATGCTCACGGCCGGGCTTGAACCTTGAACTCCTGATCGCCAGCGCAACGTGGTTACCATTACACGATTGCCCGATTTAAAAGAGCTCTACTGACTGAACCGGGACCCACCCTAATTCAGGCCCAACTGTTTTCCACACTGTCCGAAGTTCAACGAATTCACTCTTTGCGGCGCGCTGCCGCATCCGATAATTAGCCGTAAGTCAGAACTTCTAGTTCCCACTCTTCCGTATTACAGTAGAAATAGAAATATCTTGAATATGCATATATCATTTAGAATTTAAAAAGATCTCGAAATAAGCTGATACATATTATACTAAAAACTAAGCACAAAGAAATTGCGATTTTGGATTGAACACCTGCGGTACTCCAAGGGGTACGAGTAACGCCCGTTGAGAACCACGGGTATAAACAAAACAATTTTCAATATAAAATGTTTTAAAGCCCGAAGAGAGTTTGTTCTTCGCTGGATTATATGTTCCTATTTTGATGAGCAGTTCTTATGTTCACGAAAGTCTTGAATTTGTATGCTTATCATTACTAATAACAGTAGGTCTGGTTTTAAGGCACGGGGAAGACCAATAAGCAGATGGATAGCCAACATCACATACATCCTACAGCAGCATGGGCTTACAGCAATCAAGACGACACACTTGGATCAAGAACGCAAAATTCAGCTCGTGACAACGCTTCACGGCACTAGAGGAAGAGAAAAGTAGAGTAACGTAGGTTGCTTCTAGTGATCGCGGGGATCCAAACTTGAATCGCTCTTGCTCGTGTCTTTGGCCCTCCTTCAGAGCTCTCTCGAGGAATTATTTACGAGGACTCTCAAGTCATTCCTGACTTTTGCTTTGTAAAGTTTTTCATTTTAGGGAAAGGCAGAGATGAATTATGTGTAATGGCTGTGGAACGAACCACTATTCGTTTTTGAGAAGACCCATACTTTTTTGCTGGAATACTTCATGCAAGTTGGTAAGAAACATAATTATCCAATTCAATCAATTCTGGTGTCCAACTGTATATCTGAGTATAGATTACTTGGGTTAAGAGTAATTGGTTCATAGTAATGTAATGTTTGCAAGGTTTTTTAGAAGGCCCAGACGTTTGTTCTTGGTATACTTCATGCAAGTTGGTAACAAACATAATTATCCTGTGTTGTGTCAATCAGTTCTGGTGTCCAACTGTATATTTGAATATAAATTACTCGGACTAAGAATAATTGTTTGACACTACTGTAATGTTTGCGTGGTTTTTTTATAGGCTTTTCTTTAACTTGCAACATATGTCACTCTCTTGTCACCTTCAAATCTTGCAATAGATTTTTCAATCACTTCCAGATGAGCAATTGCTTTGAAACTTGGCATAGTTGTGTATTCCCCATGACAATACAATAATCAGTCGTAAAAATAATAAAATGAATATTAATTTTGTTTGTTTGTATTGTATCATAAGTGAAATGAGCGATAACTGCAAATAATCTAGGTGTATTCTTTCAAACAAGATTGTCTCTCTTGAGAGAAATATTGAAACTTCTCTCCCCCCCCCCACACACACACCATCGCACGCGCGTGCACAGACATACACACAATTGACAACTACATTTTAAAAAAATGTAATTTACAGCTCTTATCAAAATTTAAAAAAAAATAAAATAAAATAAACTTTCCGTGTAATATACTGAATAATGAAATCCGCCTCCTGTGCTCTGGACTCGTTTATCGCAAACTGATAATGTCATTAGCGGATCGATTACATTTGACTTAAATGTAAAAAAAACAAAACAATAATAACACTAAGGAGAAGGAAAAGAAAATTTAAAAATATTTTAAACACAGGCTTTTAATGCACTAACAATATTTCTGAAACTTGGCATAGTTGTGTATTCCGCATGACAATACAATAATCAGTCGTAAAAATAATAAAATGAATATTAATTTTGTTTGCATTGTATCATAAGTGAAATGAGCGATAACTGCAAATAATCTAGGTGTATTCTTTCCAACAAGATTGTCTCTCTTGAAAGAAATATTGAAACTTCTCTCCCCCCCCCCCCTTTTTTTGCCTTTCCACACACACAAACAATATCGCACGCGCGTGCACATACATACACACAACTGACAACTACATTTAAAAAATGTAATTTACAACTCTTATCAAAATTTAAAAAAAAAAATTTCTTTCCGTGTAATATACTGAATAATGAAATCCGCCTCCTGTGCTATGGACTCGTTTATCGCAAAATGATAATGTCATTAGCGGATCGATTAAATTTTCTTAAATTTAAAAACAACAACAAAAAAAAAACACTAAAAAGAAGAAAATAAAAAATATAAAAATAATATTTTTTTAGAAGACAAGACGTTTTTGTTTGGTAACAAACATAATTGTCCTGAGTTGTGTCAATCAATTCTGGTGTCCAACTGTATATCTGATTATAGATTGTTCGGATTAAGAATAATTGTTTCTTTGTACTGCGACGTTTGAATGCGAAGTTTTTTTAGAAGGTCCAGACTTTTTTGCTTTGTTTACTTCATGCAGTGTGATGACAGACATAATCCTAGTGTGTCGCGTCGATCGATTCCGGTTTCTAACTATATATCTGAGTATAGATTACCCGGATTCAGAATTACTGACTTCTGATATTGTGGTGGTTGAGTGTCAGACTTGTTTGATACCACAGACTCTTTCCTCCTAGTGGGTTTTGAAGTAAAGTTGCTTCCATATTTTTCAGAATCATCATTTCGTGGAATCCTCATCTGGAGTAGTTTTCTGCGAAACACCCCTGCGGCGATAATAAGAACGCCCGTGACCCCAATTCCGACGACAACAGCGATAATTATTTGTGCTTTTTTGTCAACAATCTCATTGGTAGGACGTCTAGGAAATCCCCAGTGTCTGACGTCATTTCCCGAGTTATGCTGCCATGGTAAATTAGGATGTTCTGTTCTTTGTGTTGATGTATTCCCTGCTGTTGTATTACATCCCGTGCTACATAATTCTATGCTGTGTAGATTGACATCAAAGACCAAATATTCGCCAGTGGAGCCCCAAGTAAGTCCGATACACTTGACATTCGAGAGACCATCGTCTATCAAGCGGAAATACTGACTCCTTGATTTCGTGTCACAGGATCTTTCATCTGAAAGAAGTCGTCTGCAAGATATTTTTTCGTTTGGAAAGATATATCCGCACGTGAAGTAATCAGAGTAGATTTCTGAAGGATCAATCACTACTGGCTTGGCCACTCCAATAACGCGTTTATCAGTTGTCTTGGACGGTTCCTTCTCGTCCCGGACCAGGTCGGCAGCGCAAGTCAGAGAATTGTTTTGTATCATGCAGTCGTAAAGTCTGAAAATACAGGATAATGATGAAACTAGTAAGATCATATTTACAGCTTGAACTTAGTACTTTTTAAGGACAGTTTCAAAAAATAGTATCTATCTATCTATCTATCTATCTATCTATCTATCTATCTATCTATCTATCTATCTATCTATCTATCTATCTATCTATCTATCTATCTATCTATCTATCTATCTATCTGTCTGTCTGTCTGTCTGTCTGTCTGTCTGTCTGTCTGTCTGTCTGTCTGTCTGTCTGTCTGTCTGTCTGTCTGTCTATCTATCTATCTATCTATCTATTTATCTATCTATCTATCTATCTATCTGTCTGTCTGTCTATCTATCTATCTATCTATCTATCTATCTATCTATCTATCTATCTATCTATCTATCTATCTATCTATCTATCTATCTATCTATCTATCTATCTATCTATTTATATAGTTGTCTGTCGGCCTATCTATCTATCTATCTATCTATCTATCTATCTATCTATCTATCTATCTATCTATCTATCTATCTATCTATCTATCTATCTATCTATCTATCTATCTATCTATCTATCTATCTATCTATAACAAAGCCAAGCTGACTCACACAATTCTATCTAACAATGCCCCGTCGTACCTAAGATCATTGTTTCAAACCAGTAGAAGAGAGGGACAACGATTACATCAGTTACGTCTGCCCAAACCTAGGATTGACCTGTTCAAAAAGAGTCTAGCCTACTCTGGTGCCTACTTATGGAACAGCCTTCCACACCACCTAAAAAGCCTACCTACACAATATTCTTTTAACAAAGCACTTTTCAAACACTTCCTCAACACTGATTATCTACCCCCATAGAAACAGCATTTGGCTGTCAACATCTCATCCATAGGTCAACATTTCTTTTCCTCTTCCGCTCGTTTTTGTGTGTGAATAATTTGTTTTATATCCATGTAATATCATTATTATATTCACTTTAAAATATTATTATATAATGTAATGTATGTGTGAATGTACCCACATAATACTGTACTTTAGAAATGTGAGTCGTGAGAATGTACCCGCATACCACTGTACTTTAGAAATGTGAACTGTTTTTTTTATTTTTATTTTTTATTTTTTTTTGGTTTTTTTAACTGCTAAAAGACTTGTCCTGCCACAGAAGTGCGTAAGAAAGTGTTATTATTATTATTTCATTTTCCACCAAGAATGTATGGACATAAGCGAGAATGTGTTTATGTAATTTTTGTATTGATGATTGATGACACATTCAAAAATACAGATTAATTGACCGCATGAGTGAATGTCGGTATACAGAATTTATTTATTGTTATTTATTGTATTATTTATTGTATTTTATTATTACTTTTTTCCCCCAATTACTAGCTTGTTTGTTTCAAAAAAAAAAAAACAAAAAAAAAAAAAAACGGACTCATTTTTTATTATTATGATTGCATACTGTAAATGAATGCTGTTATGGTAACTTTATAATGTTGCATGCCTTTAAATTAATGCTTAAAGCATCATGTGGGAATGAAAGGATATAGTATGCAAGATTAATGAGAGTGGGAGGGCAGAATGTTAGACGGGCCTGCGCGCCCAATTCTTTACCCTTCGAAAATAAACTTCGTTCGTTCTATCTATCTATCTATCTATCTATCTATCTATCTATCTATCTATCTATCTATCTATCTATCTATCTATCTATCTATCTATCTATCTATCTATCTATCTATCTATCTATCTATCTATCTATCTATCTATCTATCTATCTGTCTATCTGTCTGTCTGTCTGTCTGTCTGTCTGTCTGTCTGTCTAACCTATCTATCTATCTATCTATCTATCTATCTATCTATCTATCTATCTATCTATCTATCTATCTATCTATCTATCTATCTATCTGTCTGTCTGTCTGTCTGTCTGTCTGTCTGTCTGTCTGTCTGTCTGTCTGTCTGTCTGTCTGTCTGTCTATCTATCTATCTATCTATCTATCTATCTATCTATCTATCTATCTATCTATCTATCTATCTATCTATCTATCTATCTATCTGTCTGTCTGTCTGTCTGTCTAACCTATCTATCTATCTATCTATCTATCTATCTATCTATCTATCTATCTATCTATCTATCTATCTATCTATCTATCTGTCTGTCTGTCTGTCTGTCTGTCTGTCTGTCTGTCTGTCTGTCTGTCTGTCTGTCTGTCTGTCTGTCTATCTATCTATCTATCTATCTATCTATCTATCTATTTATCTATCTATCTCTGTCTGTCTGTCCATCCGTCTATCCATCCATCCATCTATGCATGTATTTTATTGACCAAGGAGTTAGAAAAATACGTATGTGGATACTGGACACACAATGACAGAATGATGTTACTAAAGATGAGAGCAAAGCCATTCGACATATCAATCTTACAAACTTATGCACCAACTAAAGATTACAGCGAGGAAGAAATAGAAGAATACTATGAAGAGCTACAACACACACTTAAACCAGTCAAATCTACAGATGTGTTGATAGTAATGGGTGATATGAATGCAAAAGTAGGAAAAGGAAAATACAAGAAAATAGTAGGACAGTATGGATTAGGGACAAGAAATGATAGAGGAGACAGACTTATCCAGTTCTGTGAAGAAAACCAGCTGGTCATATGTAACACCTTTTTTGAACATCACCCAAGGAAATTATACACATGGAAAAGCCCAGAGATGTAACACGTAATCAAATCGACTATATCATGATAAAACATAGATTTAAGAATAGTGTCACAAGTGCAAAGACACATCCTGGCGCCGACATAAATTCAGATCACAATCCAGTTGTCATCAAAGTAAATATAAAGCTGAAAAGAGCAGGAAACAGAAGACAGGAGGAACCCCAGATAGAAATATCAGCGCTGAAACAACCAGATATAAAACAGAAATATTTAATCGAAGTCAAAAATAAATACCAACAGTTATTGACAGAAAGCATGGAGCAGTATAGAAGAGAAAACCCAGAAGAAAAAGCAACCGCAAAATGGGAATGCTTAAAAACAAGCATACAATCAGCAAATGCAAATTTACCTAAAAAGGAGTCTAAGAAAAATCAAATTTGGATGACAGATGACATCTTGAATAAAATGGCAGAAAGAAAGAAAGCAAAAAATACTCCAGAATATAAAACAATAGACAATGACATACGTACTATGTGTAGAGAAGCAAAAGAACGGTGGATAGAAACAAAATGTAAGGAAATAGAAGACTTGGAAGCGAAGCACATGACAAGAGATATGCATGAAGAAATAAAGAATTTATCAAATCGGTCGCGGTTTGCACAAGGAGGAAGCTGTATCAAGAACAAAAATGGTGTAATATTACTTGATGAGAAAGACATATCAAACAGATGGGCAGAATACGTAAAAGAACTATTCGAGGACAACAGAGGTAAAAAACCATCACCAGATTCTAATGAAGGCCCACACATTCTCAGATCAGAAGTAGAGAATGCCATTCATATGATACAAAAAGGAAGATCAGCAGGCATGGATAACATAAACATTGAAATGATAGAAGCTCTGTGATGCGTGATGCCATATGATGATGGATGGTATCCGCATGTCTGGTTTTGTGTAGTGTGCAGATGTGTTCAGTCAAAACAATGTTCATACAAAAATAACAGGGCAATCCACATAGGACGTCAGTAAACTCACGACGTATAAAGTCAATGATTCTTGAAACAGCCGTTGACGTTTTTCTTCATTATTTATTGTGGACGCCACAGTGACAAAATGGTTACGCGAATATGTAGGCACATCAAACAGTCATTATCACAGCAACATTCAATACAGCAATAGACGGTAGACAGCATTACAATGATGAGTCAGATGCATGTTATATTTCATAGTGCTGTAAATGTAGTCAGGTGAAAAACTCCATCCTTTTCTATAACAGCCAGGAGATAGCCAGATGTATGAGATCAGTTCACTCTCCTTAGTCTGACTTCAGCAAGACAGACACGTCTGCCGAAGTATAAATAATGTCCTCAAAAATATCCTCTAGATAATAAAGGTTTTCCAAACCTAGTTCATTTAACAAAGTAGCAAGTAATGGTCCTTGGGACATGCATCAACCGATGCAGTACAATACAGCGACATGTGAGCTGGGAAAACATCTCGTGACGACGACTTTCGAAGACAGGCTATGAATCGAAATCGCTCACGACCCAAAATCGATAGAGTTAATGAAAAGTCAATTTACCTTGCCTTCAGGAAATACACAGAAATATCACGCCTCCCGACATCTGGGAAACACTAGAGGTATTATCTCGAATAAACGAAATATCCATTAAGAGGACTACACATCCCTGACAGAACAAAAAAATAGCGGAGATCCCCTCTTCAACGAGGCATCTCTTTCGCCATTCAAATCGCTCACTCCACTAGTGGTGGGCGGAAACCGATCGACCAAAAAACAAGACCAGTCATGCGCAGTCCAGCGCAAAAAGACCACAGCTCAAAACTTAACTGCATTCAATACCAACGCGGGAAGACAAATGCTTACCGAGAAAAGTGACTATAAATTTCAAGCAGTTGTTGCCCTTGCGTTATAAAATAGATATTGTAATAAAAACGATGTTGCGAGAATTTATCACGCAACATATCACCACCTCCTCCCGATAAAAAAAAAATGTGGAACATATTTTTTTTTTTTTTTTAAATATCAAAGAGCATGCGATAAGCGGCTCAAAACGCACGAATTATGCGCTGATAATTAATTAAATTGCCTAACATGAGGCTAAATATAGAGTGTCTGGTGAGGATATACCTCAACAGAAAAATAAATATGTCTCAAAAAATATTCACATCGGGGAGGTGTCACCAACACACATCACGTTAGTATGTAAACACAATATACGTATGCAAGTTACTATAATCATCATTAAACAGCATACTCTAATATTGTCTTTAAAAATGGATGTACAAATCTGATAGGAAAATTTAAATAGTACATTCTTTGACATGTAATGACATAAGTACATAGTAAAGTTAAACTACATGACGATCCAGGACATATGCTCTGGTATTCCGAGGGTAAGTACACAATCTAGAACTCGTCATGCTTGATACTAGTAAGGTAAGTCCTCAGCTCAACAATGACATTCTGAGAAAGTACAAGCAATATAATGCTAATTAATAACTAATATGCTTCATAAGGTACAATACATTATTAATAATTGTGGCTGTTTAGTAAACTAACGGCCCTTATATTAACTACTCAGTCCTCCTCTATCATCTTAAAAAACGAACAGAAGAAGATGACAACAAAGCACGATAGTGTGTACATATAAAGTAAGTACAGATGTGCTAATCTATTGTAGAAATATAGGTGTGTTATGACTCTGTAATATATGGAAATATAGGACAGAAGTATTAGTTGGAGTCATGTGGGCATCTAGACAAAATGTCAGCCATCACATTATCCGCACCACGGATAGCTCGTACCGTGAAGTGAAAAGGTTGAAGAGCTATAGCATATCGAGTGGATCTCGAACTCTTCAAATTCTTAGTCTGAATAGCTGTAAGAGCTTTCTGATCAGTCTCTAGAATGAAATGTGCGCCCAGGAGGAATCTTTGTAGCTTTAGAATTGACCAAACCATCGCTAACAACTCACGGTCTAAAACCGAGTAGTTCCTCTCTGCCGCATTTTAGTTTTCTAGAAATGTACATAACAGGATGCAGAGTATTTGCATATTCTTGCATCAGTGCTGCTCCAATCCCAGTGGATGAAGCATCACTCCGAAGAACAAAAGTCCTATCAAGAGTAGGTAATCTTAAGATGGGAGGAGAAGAAAATATATTCTTGATTTGGTCTAGTGAAGATTGGCATTCTTCAGACCAACGGACCAGATTAGGCGAACCTTTCTTCAACAATGTTGAGAGAGGTGCCATGATCGAAGATAAATTTGGAATAAATCTCCCATAAAATTGAATTAAACCTAAGAGACTCCTAACTTGTTTCTTCGTTTTAGGAACAGAGATGTTCAGTATTTTGGAAGTATTGTGGTCTTCTGTCTTCAAGAGACCATGACCAACACGATGACCCAGGAAAGAGATTTCACCAAAACCAACAAAAGCTTTAGAAGGTTTCGCTGTCAAATTATTCTCACGTAGAGTGGACAGTAAGTCATATAACCCTAAATAGTGATCTTCCCAGGTATCACTGAAGAGACAGATGTCATCTAAGTATGCGATGACATCCGAACGATGTGACAGAATTCGACGCATCATGCGAACGAAAGTGGCAGGGGCGTTCATGAGACCAAAAGGCATAACATTCCATTGAAATAGACCCCTAGGTGTAGAAAAAGCAGTAAGAGGTTTGGCATGCTCTGCTAAAGGCACTTGCCAATAACCTTTAGACAAGTCAAGTTTAGTGAAGAATCTAGAATTAGAAAGTCTAATCAGTAGATCTTCTAACAAAGGCATCGGTTCAGCATCGAACTTTGTGACCTGATTCAATTTGCGATAATCAACACAAATTCGTATGTTCTTATCC
This sequence comes from Oreohelix idahoensis, assembly GCA_024509875.1. Classification (NCBI taxonomy): domain Eukaryota; kingdom Metazoa; phylum Mollusca; class Gastropoda; order Stylommatophora; family Oreohelicidae; genus Oreohelix; species Oreohelix idahoensis. Next base: position 53,362 of record JAMPIV010004956.1, read on the forward strand.
TTCTCCGGACAATAACCATGGAAGAAGAATATGGTGAAGTCGATGGTTCAATTATATTTAATTGAATCATTTCATCCAATTCCTTTTCCACTTGCGACTGAAAGTGTATAGGAATAGGATAAGGCCTAACCCTAATTGGATTATTGTCGGTAAGAATTATGTCATGTTCTATGACATCTGTGTGTCCAGGAATGTCAGTGAGAACATCCTGAAATGTTTGTAACATCGACGAGACTTGTCGATGTTCGTCACCAGAAAGATTAGGAGAAACAGAAACGTTTTTCCAAGATTCCGTAGAATGTAATGGAACCACTGGAAGGGGAAGATTAACATCAGAGAAGGTAGATTCCTCATCCTGTATGACAGACAGGGATGAATAATGACCGTGAGGTGCAGGAGCATCATCCGTTGCTTGGAAAATAGGCAGCAAATAGTCCGGACGTTCGTGAAATTCCGAAAGCATGTTTATGTGGAAAGTTTTATGCTTTCCATCAATATCGACCACATAGTCAACATCGGAAATCCGAGAGACTATTGCATACGGACCTTTCCATGCAATAAGAAGTCTATTTTCCCTACTGGGGAGTAGGACGAATGCTTTGTCACCTGGACAAAGTTGTCGTAGACATCTATTCTTGTTAGCAAACTGCCTTGCCTTCTCTTTAGCAATTTCTGATGAAGCAGTTGCTAGCTTACATGCCTCAAGGATCTTTTGTCTAAGAGCAATGACATACTCATATGAGGATTGAGTTTCATCGCTAATATCATCGGCAGTGATGAGATCGTGTAATAAAGACATAGGGCCGCGTGGACGCGCGCCAAAGACAAGTTCGAAGGGAGAAAATCCTGTGTGTTCATTAGGGGACTTCTCTATAGGCAAAGAGAGCCGCGGGTAAAACCCTGTCCCAATCTTGAGGATGATCTTCAGTTATCTTACCAAGCAAAGTCTTGAGCGTTCTATTCAGACGCTCAACTAACCCATTAGACATAGGATGGTAGATACTACTGAGAGATCGTTCAATATGTAAGGTAGACATTACCTGTGACATAGTGTCAGATATGAGTTGAGTGCCATGGTCTGACAATATTTTCTCTGGGGAACCCCAAGCGAGAAAATATCAAACCAAAGAGCATCTGCGATATCTGTAGTAGATATGCTCTTAAGAGGAATAGCCTCTGGCCAACGTGTGCACATATCGACACATGTAAGGATAAACTGATGTCCTCTGGCCGACTTGACCTTAAAAGGGCCAATAATATCTATGGCCATTTTCTGAAACGGCCGAATAGGAATGTCAGCAGCCTGGATAGCCGCAGCATGTCGTGGTCCTCTAGATTTGACCTCCTGACATACCTTGCATGATCGGCAGTAAATACGAATGTCCTTATTGACAAAAGGCCAAAAGAAAGCCGCAAGGACTCTCGACTTCGTACGGGAAAAACCCATATGTCCAGCACATTGCGAGTCATGAGCATGTTGTAATATTTGCACTCTCATGCTCTTGGGAACAAGAATTTGCGAATGTGCCGACGTAGTCGAATCTTGTACCATACGTACAAGTACGCCGTTTCTCATTGCAATCCAAGATTTTCTATTTGTATCCTGATTCGGATCACCTTTCTTCGCAAGAACGAAGAATTTTTTTAAAGAAGGATCTTCTTCTTGCAATTTTATGAAAGAGTCACGAGTGATTACTAAGTGACTATCTTGGCTATCAACTTCATTATCACTATTCAGTGAAGTTTCGGGTGTTTGTAGAGCTTGTGCTCTTGTAACTACTGCATTTGTAGCTTGCATGTTATTATCTTCCCAAGCAGCAATCTGCTGTGGGGTACACTCCCTAACTCCGTGAATACGACCAATAATAAGGTCCGCAATAGGATTAGGTAAGAGACAAGCATGCACATCTCCAGTAAAGAAAGGAGTGGCAATGCGAATTACAGCAGTAGGATATTTTTCTAGAGTGCCGCCAAATGTGACACATTTAATAACCCTTCCTGTAGCACAAGATGGATCTACAAGCGATTGTCTAAACACCAATAGTGGTGCATCCGGAATCGAAAAGTAGTGAGACCGGAGTATCATTAACAAGACCCTTATGTAGAATTAAAGAACCCCTCCCGTCATGCGCAACAGCAGCAGGAAGAGCGGGAAGTGGGTGACCACAACTCAAAGTAGTTATGGTACCCGGTTCGAATAAAGTACTGCATTGGGGCATTTGTTTGCTCTCTCAAAGTCAAAAGCAGAACCAGTGACAGCGTCAAAGTTTTTACTATCAACAACATGATTACAGGCTCCCTCAGTTTCCTGTTGTACAGCATTAGCCTGCTGATATCTCTTTTTTTTGTGTTGAGATCTACCCCGACTATTATTACCTCTGAAGTTATCAGAGTTATTATTATCTCTGCAGTTATTATTGTCTCTATTGTAATTGTTATCCTGGTTCGAATTCCAGTTTCCACGATTACTATCATGTTCACATTGATGCGAACATCTATTTGTTTGGTTCTGAGGTCTTCGGCAGGAATAACCTCTATTACCATATCCTCTTTTGAAATGCTTATAATTATTAGGGTGATAGTAACGAGTACTATCAGGTTGTCTCCAATTCTTCGAAGAAGAATCACCATGAAATTGATTTCCATGATTTTGACAGAAATTACCGCTACTCTTTCTATCAAAATTTTGTTGGAATCTACGAGCAAAGTTTTGGCCATACGGAGCTGCCGAAGCAACTGGTAAACCTTCTTTCACCTTAGAGTTACCCATGGTTATGTGTGGGTGCGCAGTTACGTATTGGCAACAGAAATCTTCCATTTCTTTTATTGTTTTAGGTTTACGTTCATGAAGGAAAGCAAGGAAAGACTCATTGACAGACGACATGACTTTGTCTCTAAGTATTAAGTCCATAAGTCCTTCATAGTTTTTTCCGTCTTAGATAGTTCAACCCATCGTGAGAAAGTAATGCGTATTCTTGCAATAAACTCGGAGAATTCAACTCCATTTTCAGGTAACATGTTTTTAAATTGTAGACGATAGCCGTCTTCGTTAAGCTGATATTTCTTTAACAAAGCGGCCCTGACAACCTCATAATTGTTCTTGTCAGGTTCATCCACCATATTTAATATACTTAGAGCTTTACCTGTCAGTATCCCTGATAACTGATAAACATATTTTGCTTTGTCTATGTTATGAGCTGTACATGCTTGTTCAAATCTGTCCAGATAGAACATTATGTCATCGCTGGAAGGACTAAATGTTGGTAACTTAATCTTAAAAGTATCATTATTAGCCTTACCAGAAGATGAACCCTTGTTTGAATCATTACCATTACTCATGCTCGTCAATTTCAATTTTTCCAACTCTAAAGCTAAGACCTTTTCTTCATGTTCCATTTTTGCTTTCTCTTTCCTCTCATCAGACTCTCTCTGTAATCTTCTTTCCTCAGCCTGAGCCTCTTTTTGAAGTCTTTCATTTTCAGCTTCTTTTTCAAGTCTTTTATTTTCAGCCTCTTTTTCAAGTCTTTTATTTTCAGCCTCTTTTTGAAGTCTTTCAGCTTCTAGCTGTAGCTGGAGTTTTCTCTCCTCAGCTTCTGATTCCCTTTTTTGTTTTTCCATTTCCATTTGGAATCTTTTTTCATCCACCTGCATCTGCAGTTTCTTTTGTTCAGCTTCCATTGCTTTATCATATCGAGCAGTTGCAAATTCTTCTAACTTATCACCAGTCTTCCCAAGCAATTTACCCTGCTCAATAAAGTGCTCAAATGTAGACATGTTGTCTAACATATGAGTCCAAAACCTGAAATAATTAACTAATTTATTTCAAACCTAAGTGTAACAAGTCTTAATTAAGCACTTGTATATTCACATCACATTATATTATCCCAGTCTCTGTGGGAAACAAGTCTCCAATCAAAGAACTTGTATATGAAATATCAGCAATCAATTCTTGATCATAAGTGCACTTCTCATTCAATAGTGCACGACACTATTCATCATTCATTTATCATCAGTGTAGTAGTAACAGTGCATTAGCATAGCCCATTAACTAATTACTATAACTGTAAACAATGACTATGTAAACACATGCAGAATGTAAACATTGAAAATGTAAACAATGCAAACAATGTAAACAATAACAATGTAAACAATAACAAAGATCAGCAACAATACAAAAACGTTCGCAGAAATCAACTAAAAATAAAGCAGAAATTAATGAAATATCACAAAAAATGTGACGATATCTGCGCTATAATTAAACAAAATACATGACACCACAGTGTATAAACAAAAATGTTGTATGAAACTAAATTATAGACAAGAGTAGGCTAACAAATACAAACAAATCAAAACAAAACTAAAGAATGCGAAATAATAACGAAAACAATATTAAAACATGTCATCACAGCTAACATAAATAGCAACAGAAGTCGCTTAGCAAATTCCAGTATCGGAAATTTGCAAAACCCTACAGAAAACGCTCACAATAGACGACCTCTATGACGTGGCATAATCTAACGGAGACACCACCCAACCGAGAACCCGCTGAAATATAAACATATAAATATACAAATAACATATAGACATATAACATATAGAATGAGATGATACACAGAAGACTCAGCAGAAGTATAAGGGCACAGTTTACATACAAACAGGCCACTTAACTTATAGGCTTCCAATCGTAGAACAGCAGAAAAAACGGATGTCAATCAACGTCCTAAAGAGCGAAGCTCCAACGATGATGGCACATCTGAACTGCTTCCACTGCTAACACGATGGTACAAGAGCTTCTGAAATACTGTGTGTTGAGTTGTTTCGGCACTTGACCTTCTAATCCAAAAGTAAGTTGATGGAAATCGGTACTTGGCCTTCTCAGAAAACAACCCGTTTCAACCGGCACTTGACCTTCACAAAAACGACAGCACTGGAACCTTGACAGCAGCAACTTGCTTGACTTGCGTAAAAGATAACAGCAGTCCGAGTTATCCGGCAACATGTAACAACGCCGGGTACTGTCAAATTCTTGTTTCCGTCAAAAAGTTGAAATTTTGACTTTTACCGGGCAACGCCGAGTACTTTGAAAATTTTGAAGATGTTGACTGTATTGAAGAATGTTAATTTCTTGAAGGATGCTGATGAATTCTTGTTGAAAATGAAGTGGGTAAGGGACCCCGTGTTTGCTGGTACCAGAATCAAACCAGCTTATGGCCACCAAATGATGCGTGATGCCATATGATGATGGATGGTATCCGCATGTCTGGTTTTGTGTAGTGTGCAGATGTGTTCAGTCAAAACAATGTTCATACAAAAATAACAGGGCAATCCACATAGGACGTCAGTAAACTCACGACGTATAAAGTCAATGATTCTTGTAACAGCCGTTGACGTTTTTCTTCATTATTTATTGTGGACGCCACAGTGACAAAATGGTTACGCGAATATGTAGGCACATCAAACAGTCATTATCACAGCAACATTCAATACAGCAATAGACGGTAGACAGCATTACAATGATGAGTCAGATGCATGTTATATTTCATAGTGCTGTAAATGTAGTCAGGTGAAAAAACTCCATCCTTTTCTATAACAGCCAGGAGATAACCAGATGTATGAGATCAGTTCACTCTCCTTAGTCTGACTTCAGCAAGACAGACACGTCTGCCGAAGTATAAATAATGTCCTCAAAAATATCCTCTAGATAATAAAGGTTTTCCAAACCTAGTTCATTTAACAAAGTAGCAAGTAATGGTCCTTGGGACATGCATCAACCGATGCAGTACAATACAGCGACATGTGAGCTGGGAAAAACATCTCGTGACGACGACTTTCGAAGACAGGCTATGAATCGAAATCGCTCACGACCCAAAATCGATAGAGTTAATGAAAAGTCAATTTACCTTGCCTTCAGGAAATACACAGAAATATCACGCCTCCCGACATGTGGGAAACACTAGAGGTATTATCTCGAATAAACGAAATATCCATTAAGAGGACTACACATCCCTGACAGAACAAAAAATAGCGGAGATCCCCTCTTCAACGAGGCATCTCTTTCGCCATTCAAATCGCTCACTCCCCTAGTGGTGGGCGGAAACCGATCGACCAAAAAAAACAAGACCAGTCATGCGCAGTCCAGCGCAAAAAGACCACAGCTCAAAACTTAACTGCATTCAATACCAACGCGGGAAGACAAATGCTTACCGAGAAAAGTGACTATAAATTTCAAGCAGTTGTTGCCCTTGCGTTATAAAATAGATATTGTAATAAAACGATGTTGCGAGAATTTATCACGCAACACTCTGGAGAGCTTTGGTATAGATACAATCACAGAAATATGCAATGATATATACAATACAGGATATTTACCACACGACATGAAGACATCAGTTTTTATAACATTGCCCAAAAAAACCAAATGCAACAGAATGTTCAGACTTCAGAACAATCAGCCTGATGAGTCATGCAATTAAGATACTGCTCAAAATCATACAGGAAAGAATAAAATGTAAAGTAGACAGCGAAATCCAAGAAGAACAGTTTGGTTTTAGACGGAACAGTGGAACAAGAGAGGCAATATTTTGCCTAAGAAGATTAGCAGAAAAATATACAGAGGTCCAAAAAAGTATGTATATGTGCTTCATTGACTATAAGAAGGCTTTTGACAGAATCCATCATGAGAAAATAATTGAATGCCTCAAAGACATAGGTATTGATGGAAAAGATATAAGAATACTCAGTAACCTTTATTGGGAGCAAACTGCCACAGTAAGATCGGGAAGGAATTATTCACCATACATAGACATAAAAAGAGGTGTCAGACAAGGTTGTGTGCTGTCCCCCTGCCTATTTAATTCATACACCGAAAAAATTTTCAAACAGATACAGGAAATACCAGGACTGAACATCAGTGGAAGATCAATAAACAACCTTAGATATGCAGATGATATCGTGTTGTTAGCTGAAAGCGAACAGGAGTTACAAGAACTAGTGAAGCAAGTGAACAGTATAAGTCATGAATATGGACTCGACATTAATATTGAGAAAACTAAAACTATGATAATTAGCAAAACAGACGATAAACCCACATTAAAGATAAGCGTAAATGGGAAAATCCTGGAACAAGTCAAGAGCTACGTATATCTTGGTCATATAATAACAGAAGATGGCAGATGTGAAACAGAAATCAAGAAGAGAATAGGAATGGCCAAAGCTACATTAAACAACATGAAACATATACTGACATCCAAACAGTTATCTCATAAATTAAAACTGAGAATCATAAAGTGTTATATATATTCTGCATTTCTGTATGGTGCAGAAACATGGACGATGAATAAGCATTTGGAAGAAAGAATTGAGGCTCTTGAAATGTGGATATATAGAAGAATGGGGCGTATCTCATGGAAAGAGATGAAAACAAATAAGGAGGTCCTAGAAAATCTAGGTATGAAAAGAGAACTAATGAGAGAGGTCAAAGTTCGGCAGCTAAAATACTTTGGCCACATAAAAAGGCATAACACCTTGCAGAAGACCATAACAGAAGGGAGAGTTGAAGGTAAACGTGCAAGGGGAAGACAGCGCTATAAGTGGGAAGATAACATCAAGAGATGGACGGGAAAGAGTCTATCAGAGTGTACCACCAAGACAAGAGACAGAAGACGTTGGAGATCCATTACAGCCAACCTCCGTTGTGGAGATGGCAACTGATGATGATGATGATTTATTGACCACATTCACTAAAATTCACATTCATAATAAAAATTCCAGAATACAGATAGCAATCTGTCTTCTCGTGGACATCCTTTGTAACACTTACAATGTCCAGCCAAAACGGCAGTTCCCGCCACGTGTTTCGCAACAGCACATGTGACCAATACAGTTCATTAGGTTAAGGCTGCAAATTCAGTATCGTTTATCCGTCCTACTCGTATCTGCTCAGAATTATTGAACTTCGTAATCCGGTAAATAACTCTCGGACACAGTGTATAGTTATATTAGCCTCATCCAGTCATGAATAACTATGGGCATCATACGCTCCTGAGGCGATAGCCCTCAACTACTTTTTTGCCTGTTGTTATAAGAGCTCCTTTTCGCCCAATCTGAGGCGGCGCTGTAAGGAGCTTCGTCCCGCCTAGGATGCCAGATTTGTATCCAGTGCCTCCATGTGTCCTTTGCACGCATCTTCAGCATTTTAACTTCAGCTGTGGTCGCTTAGCTGTTCTTGTACCATCTGCCAGTTGTCCGTCCGTATAAAATATATCTGGGGATGCGACCATCATGACAAACTTGGCCAAGCCATCGTACATCTGTGTATATATATTCCTATAATCAGATTGTTATCGCTCGATTTCACCATACTAGGTCTAATTTTTTATCAGCTGGGTTAACCAGTTCCCATACTCGCTGCCTTTTCCCTTCCTTAATTCACAAGCAGTCAAGAACCCATTTACAGCTGGGTAGACTGGAGCGCCACGCTACAACATGTTGATCCATGTGGACTACACTGAGAAAAAAAAATAGCACTTACTGCGTAAATTTGTCACCGTAGAAGTTAATATTGATCCATTCATCGACAACTTTATCGTTGTGCATTTTCATCGAAATTGGAGACGCTGTTGCCTGAGGGACTGAAGCTATCATCCATAGAAGAACCAACGTCATCCACTTCATTGTCATTACTGAAGAGAACAAAAAAGTAGACGATATAGTTAACAGTAAGGTAAAAAATCCCGTTACACACCCATTGAGGCATATTGGGAATATGGTGTTAGGCCCATATTTTCTTGACCATCGGCACACTAGGGGTGATGTGGTCAGCATCACGCCGGCCGCCTTAACCGTCCCAGAAGTTGCTCTGGTACCCAGTTGGGACAGCGTCGACCCAGGAGCCGTTTGCGGCCTAAAAAAAAATCCCACCTCACCTGGGGATCGAACCATAGACCACTGAGCTAGGAAGCCAGTGCACTAACCACTATGCTACCGCGGCAAGAGTAATAAATCCTCATCATCATCATTTTGATTGTGTTCCTTACCGAGCATGGAGACACGAAAACAGCTGGTCCTTTTGCAGCTATTTGTATTTCATGATGAGATTTCCAGCCACTTAAACAAACACATATTTAGTCGCAACAACTAAAAAGTTACAGACTTTCATAAATGGGCACATGCGTAGAATGGAAGAATTAAAATGGTATGACATGGTCACCAATGTGGAACTGATGACAAGAACCAGACACGTGCCAGTGGAACTGATGACAAGAACCAGACCCGTGCCAGTGGAACTGATGACAAGAACCAGACCCGTGCCAGTGGAACTGATGACAAGAACCAGACCCATGCCAGTGGAACTGATGACAAGAACCAGGCACGTGCCAGTGAAACTGATGACAAGAACCAGACCCGTGCCAGTGGAACTGATGACAAGAACCAGACCCGTGCCAGTGGAACTAATGACAAGAACCAGACCCGTGTCAGTGGAACTGATGACAAGAACCAGACACGTGCCAGTGGAACTGATGACAAGAACCAGACACGTGCCAGTGGAACTGATGACAAGAACCAGACACGTGCCAGTGGAACTGATGACAAGAACCAGAACTGATGACACGTGCTGATGACAAGAACCAGACAAGGTGCCAGTGGAACTGATGACAAGAAATGAGAACTGATGAGAAGACACGTGCAATGATGATGACAATATGACAAGAACCAGACACGTGCCAGAAGGGAGACAAGAAATGAGAAGAAGACAATGATGATATATAAGACTCACATTTGTAGCATTACAAGGCAGTCCTTGTTCTGGAACCCCCGGGATCAGAAAGGCAGAGGTAGTCCAAGAAATACATGGAGATGAAAGTTGGAGACAGAAGTGATAATGATGAGAAAAACGTAAAAAGAGCTTGATAAAAGGGACTTGGTATATGTTTGTTGAGGGACTATGCTCCTTGGGGAGCTAAAGGGTATTGATTGAATGATATTTGTCGCATTCTACGACATGCATGTGGAAGCAGTAGTTTCGTTCTTTCTTCAAATCATCAGAGACCACCGGGAAACACAAGAGAAAAGGGTAACGAAGTGGTAGTACAAAAAGTGCATAATGGTATCGAATTCAATTTTGCAAATGAAAAATATACTAGAAAAACAAAACTTTTCTGGTTAACTCTTTCACAATCACAACGAGAAAAGAAGAAAGAAGAACGAGGGAAATGGACAGGCTGTGAGAGAATTTCACAACACATACCTAAAAAAAAAAAAAAATTAACAAAAACACAAAAAAAAGCAAGGAAAAAAGAAAGATAAGAAACAGAATAACAAAAATATTTCAACGTAAACAGTTTTTCTTCTTCAAGTACCATGCCTGGTGGCGACAACGATCAAGTCTCTCCACAACTTCCTGTCACTACCGTACTATTTATCAACTAGTGTAAAAGCCCGTCATAAGACGGGAATTAAATTCAAAAGCACCAATACCTAACGGCAATTTTACTTATTCAAAAGTATTTTTTTTTTAAACCACTGCGCATCACCACAGTACCCGAACTACGAAGCAGCAGCGAGGGCCCCAATGTGTGTATACGGGATCACACATTCTATAAATATATTTTTGTGCACACCGTCATTTGCGCATTCTTCTTTGGTAAGTGTTACTATTTTCGGGAGAGTACATATAAGGGAAGCAATACAATTAATGTCTAATTTTCAACCAAAGTTGCTTCCCTTAGCGTTATGTACAGACAGAAAAATCTGGGATTTTAAATATAGGATTCTGTTGTTGACTACTTGTCAAAATGTCTAGTAACTACTCTCTTTGTCTTCCTCTATCTCTCACGTCCTTTAATCTTTCCTGTTGTTACTTCAAATTGCAGCTTTTTTCTTCTTATAACACTCCTAAACGAAGTAAAGTGCTTCGTTCCAACATCAGTAATAAGTTTTCTTTGCGCATTAACCTCTTTAAGAACATTCCCATTACTTTTATACGACGTCCATGCTATTTTTAGCATTCTTCTGTAAAACCCCATCCCTGAGGCCTAACTCAAAAACAAGTAGTAAAGAAAAAATGCACAGTATGCCATGCGCTTCTTACTTCTAGTTTGGGGCCAAATGTGATGATCCTCTAATTGCCCGCGGGACCTCAAGACGCAGTAATAGAGACCGCAGTCAGCGTCTCATAGCTTGACTGCCTGCGTCAGGACCAGCGAACCAGAGCGGTCAAGACCGCACTCCACCTCCACGTAGTGTCCCGAAAAGCCACTGAAAAGTGCTTAGTCTGGCTAGCAGTGATCGAAATGGGAAGGCAAATACTAAAAAAAAAAAAGGAAGTTTTGCAATTGCAGGTATTGGCTGCGTAAAAGACACGAGCAAGTCCTTTTCAGCAGACCTAGTTAAACAACTGGAGAAACAGACAACAACATCACGTTTCAGTGGTCGAAAAACAGGAAAACTATCTACAAGATATGTTGCATGCCCTTTCATTTCTAGTAAACGCTGTTAATGTTTGAAAAATAATAAATTTTATATTATTCGTTAGAACTTCATCAAAGGGCTCAGCAGCTCGAGTGAAAGTAAATATGAGAATTGGTATTAGTGGGTTAAGAGGTTAAACGTTCGCCCGGACTGGGGGTTTTTTTCTAACTTTTTAAAGGAACTGGGTTCTGTCAGAGTTTATTTCACTCCCAGTACTATTGGGGAGGCAATATATTGATGGCCCTGTTTATTCAGTTCGTCAGGAATGCGACAGTTCCTAATTAATGTCAAATTCGAAGCCCTTCCCCCCCCCCCATCATATCCTAGAGTAGCGAGATTCACGATGCCTGAAATCACTTTTTTTTTCTCGGATAATGGCAAAACAATAGCACGATTTCCAGAAACCCACAGATATTAAAAATCTGTTCGGCAGTACTGGAAATCGTATCCAAGTTTACTGTTTCATAGGCCAAATGTAACCGCTGCCTTACAAGTTATTATTATTATAACTTTAAAAATTATGAAATCTACTCACTACAAACATGTGTTTTCCTTTTACCTCTTTTTTCCCTTTGGATTCCAGAATATGAGCTGCCTTGTAACGCCATCAACAGGTTTTCTCAGTGTTTAAGAAGTCCTACCCATATTGATATGATATTTATTCCCCTTTCCCCCTCCCCACCAGCGTAATGAAACTTCTTTTCATGTTTTTGTTTCTTATAGCACTCGTTCTGTGATGCTTGACTTATCAGTGAAAAAAAGTCCAGATTTATTTTTGATACTGCCTTTGACAGTACGATATATCTATTCTACTCCAGAACATCTACATTTATGATGTGTGAAAGTAAAAAACGTAACAAGTTGCGCTGCAAGACGGCACCCTGTCGCACTTTCCCATTTCGCGCTAGTTACATATCAAAGCACAATACATGCCGATTGCGCTACCACCATATCTATAAAATATAGTAACAAAAGTACCACTTGCCCCAAAAGACAGAGTTTGTGTAACTCATTACTGTAGAAATATCTAGAAAAAAAGTACATAAATAAGGAAGTTTAAGCGAAATGATGTGTTCACTATTTAAATATTATATTCTCTCTCTCTCTCTCTCTCTCTGCTCCGCAGCTCTAAATAGAGAATCTCTCTCTCTCTGGCTCCTCTCTAATTTTAAAGGTATATATATATATATATATATATTTATTATGCTAGCACTAATAAATGTCAGCATTAATATATATAATTATATACTCCCCCCCCCCCCCCAATCTCCTATATATATATATCTTCTTCTTCTTCTTCCGTAGCACTTAGCCAAAGACCGACCAAGCAGTCAAATGGCCGTGGCCATTATGAAATCTACTCACTGCGGCGTCTTAGGGCAGAACAAGCTGCCTTGTAACGCCATCAAAGGTTATCTCGTGTTCCGTCCTACCCCCTACCAAGGCTTCTTTTATCTTTTGGTCACAACTGGATCTTGTTATCAGTTCCAGATTAACTTGGTTGTTTCCGTCTATTCAATGTGACATTTATGATAGCGGTAAAAAATGATTGCGACAATCCGCTGTGCACTCCATTTCTTATCTAGTACTTGCCCCTCTATAAAATATGTAAAAAAAGTACACTGCATAATGCTATTACTAAAATATCTTAACATAACTACCGAGTTTACGCCTCCAGCCAAATTGATGTGTTCTCTAAAGAGGTTCACCGAAGGTGCAATAAATCGAAAAAGAGCGAAATGATCACTGCATTACATGCCACCAAGGGAACTAACACTGTAGACCTTTCGCATGGCTGGACTTCGCAGGAGGGATCTGTTCCGGCAATTTGTTTAGGTCCCACCACCATTCAGAGACTTCTTGAGAGATTTCAGCTACCGGACATTTGGAAAATCGACCCTGCTCACGAAGAATTATATAAACCTTGTCTAAACTGAATGGCGGCCCTTAACTTTTGTCCAGTAGTATATGTATGTATATGTGTGTATATATATATATATATATATATATATATATATATATATATATATATATATATATATATATATATATATATATATATATATATATATATATATATATATATATATATATAATACAAAGTACACGTTTTATAAATTATTTGCTAAATTGCGCTAAATATTTGCACAATACATAATAAAACTATTGCTCGAAAACAACATGGCGGAGAATTCACCAGAGCTGGGGCACTGTACGAAGGATGGCCACCGACCGAACAAAGTGGAAGCAGTTTGTTTTTGCCCTACAAGACTCCACCAGACGTGTTGGCCACTGACTGCTTTGACAGTCGGCGGCTACGGATCAAAGAAGAAGAAGAAGCAGACATAACAAAACCACTGGGATGTGTTACTGGGGACTAAAAGGGAGCATAAGAAAAGTAACACTGTACTCTAACAGCCATGTCGTAAAAAGCAACCAATGATTATTGGGTATGGAGCTGGTTCACCCATCCTGTAAAAAGAATTTTAACACACAAAAAAAATTCAGCAAACATTATGGATAAGTCAAATATAGAATATAAAGTCATTTCAGCCGTCTAAGAGAGAAGGTCATCTGGAAAGGTGGCTCATGAAGCAACCCAGAAAATGTCGAAATGGTATAATAAGGTCACCACTGTGGAGCTAAGAACCAGACAAGTGGCAGTAGAACAAGAGTTGAGAAGAACAACGCTGGCGATGGATAGGACACACATTGAGGAAACCTGTTGATAGAATTACATGGTAGTCCTTGTTCTGGAAACCCCAGAGAAAGAAAGGCAGAGGTAGACCAGTAATACTTAAATCAGACCTAAAGGTCTTTTACATTTGGGCATGCGCCCTAATATAACAGACTAGGTTGAACGGGACGTGCCTTGCCTAAACAAAACAAAGGTTTATTTTTTTTAAAAAGGTAGACCAAAAAACACACCACATAGAAGAGAGCTGGAGGCAGAGGTGAAAATGAGATGGAAGACCTGGAAAGAACGTGAGCGGATGGCACGTGACAGGAAGACTTGGCATGTGTTTGTTGAAGGCCTATGCTCCTTGGGGAGCTAAAGGGGATTTATTGATTGATTTAATAAAGTACGTTTATTAGAAATTGTTTGCTAAATGCACAAAATATCTGTAAAGTACGGTATATAACAACGTAGGTTTATCAGAAATAATGTGCTCATTGCATTAACTATCTAGAAAATATTTAACAGAGTTGGCGTATTAGAAATAATTTGATAATTGCGCCAAATATTTTTAAAAAATATAACGAAGTACCTTGATTAGACTTAATATGCGAATTATCTATAAAATATACATTATAATATTACGTTTATAAGACATAATATACTAATTGCTAGACAAAAAATGTATAACAAAGGTAGTGCAAAAGATATAATGTGCTATTTGTGTTATATATCTGATTATAACAATATACGCCTATTGGTAATAACGTGCTAAATGTGCGAAATATTTATAAAGTATATAACAAAGTGTAAATAAATAAATATTACATACATAAAGGAATGTTTCCGGCACTAGTGAGAAATAAAGAAATAGTGCATAAAACATACCTTTAAGCGTGTCTTCTTCTTCTTCTTCGATCCTTAACCACCGACCGTCAAAGCAGTCAGTGGCCATCACGCCTAGTGGCGTCTTGTAGGGCAACAACAAATTGATTCCACTTTGCACGGTCGGTGGCCATCCTTCGTACAGTGCCCCAACTCTGGTTCATTCTTTGCATCTCAGCCTCCACAGTCCTCCGCCAAGTTGTTTTTGGTCGGCCTCTCTTTCGCTTTCCTTCAGGGGGTCCAAAGCATAGCTGTTCTTGTGATGGCATCGGGGTCTCTTCTGAGGACATGACCAACCCAGCTCCAGCGTCTGCCAGCTATGATGGTGTGCATGTCCTCTTGCTTGCTACGAGTAAGCAGATCTTGGTTGGTGATGGTATTCGGCCAAAGATGCGGTGAATTTTTCTTAGGCATGTTGTGTGAAAAGAGGACAATTTTGACATTTCCTTCTCGCGCGTGGTGATCCCGGTACGACCGGGCCCTCCCAGTTCATCGGTTAGCGAGGCAGTAGTTTAGCTCCTCCTGTGTCCGTAAATTGCAGCCTTCGGTCGTGATGTTAGCAAGCAGTCGCATCTCCGTATCGTGGCTCGACAACAGTCTCGAAAAACGGTCCCGCTCTCGCAACGAGTCGTGGGCCGGCAGTCAGTAATCTGGTGTCGCTTTCGGCCAGTCCTGTCCGACTAGTTGGCAGGCGGCCAGTGGTTCTCGCAAGAATAAAATCGCCGGGGCCGCCGGGATCCGCTCTGCACAGAGCGCTGTCTCCCTCCCCGCGCGAGCGACGAAATGCTCTGTTCAGACAGTTATCTGGTTGATCCTGCCAGTAGTCATATGCTTGTCTCAAAGATTAAGCCATGCATGTCTAAGTTCACACTGTCTCACGGTGAAACCGCGAATGGCTCATTAAATCAGTCGAGGTTCCTTAGATGACACGATCCTACTTGGATAACTGTGGCAATTCTAGAGCTACTGTACCGGCGAACTTCTGCGTCCCTCTAGTATCAGAAATCGAGACAGAGAGTCGTGTCCGTTTCCAGATAGTGCTTGAGAAGTCCGGCATTTTCCTCAGACCTACGGGTCTCGAGGTGTCTGCGTCCCCTTATATGGTCAGCAATGACTCGGGGACGTAGAATGTCCGGCTCCTAGACCCTCTGCTCTCGAGGTGTCTGTATCCCCTATACAGTCAGTAATGACTAAAAGGGAAGATGAATTGGAGGGCAAGTTCCGCATCCTACTAGTGACTAGGCTGTTGCTACTGGTGTCAGACAGTATCGGCTAGACCGTTCCTCTGACGTCCAGGCCGGGTCATGCTGCATGGGCAACAGCTTGATCTCACATTGCCCAACCTCGTGCCACCGAAAGTTATTTCGGAAGGTACGCTCCTTTGGTCAGAAATGACTGATAAGGAAGAGTACGTACTTTAGACACAATGTGCACATTGCGAGAAATATCATGAGCATAAATAACAAAGTACCTTGAAGAGAAATATGAGTTAATTGTGTCAAGTATTACAAAAATTATAACAACGCACCGTCATAAGTAATAATGGTTTCATTGCGAGTAATGGCTATAAAACATATCACACAGTAAGATCAAGAGAAATAATCTGCTATGTGCGATAAATATCTAGACAATATTTTAAAAATATTACACACATAAAGGTTTTGTTTGAGGGACTCGTGAGAAATACAGAAGAAGAAAATTTGACAACAGAAAAACAACAGAAGTGAGTGGCTTACTGGAGAATCGAACCCAGGACCTTCCTAACGGTACCACCGCCAGCTCATACGGAAGCAAATCATACTATCCTTCCTGCCAACAAGGCGCCATGTACGCGTATTAGAAATAATTTGCTAATGGTGCTAAATATTTTAAAAAATATTTAATAAGCACAGTTATTAGCATGAACCACTACTGGTATTTTATCTTCACACTCTGATATATCAAATAGTGCTGCGGGGATTTCATGTGATTTCATTAAAAATTTATCACAGTATCATAACGTTATGACCATCTTTTGACTGACAGACCTTTGACTGGCACATTTTTGACTGACAGACTTTTGAATGACAGACTTTTGACTGAGAATGGATTTATTTACCATACCGGATATACAAGGGTTTCGTTTTTAAACGATTAATTTTTAATCCATTGATTGATAAATACAAATTTTAATCGATTATACTATTTTTAACAATGTTTATTTTGTTTGAGAGAGCATTAGCTATGTTAGAGTTGTTTGCTATGGACTTTGGCAAGTATGGTCAATAATAATAAATAGTTTGATTGTAACTTTTCAGTATTTTCATTATATTGTCAGGACGACGCTGCCTCATAACAAGTAAAAAAAATGAAGTCCTTAGCGATTTCAAATTAAAAAACATATTTTTCATGATTCTTTATAATTTTTCAAACTGTTCGAGATAGATCGATTAAACTTCGATTAAAGAAATTCGATTTATCGATTAAGATTTTTTTTTTAACAATCGCAGCCCCAATATATATATATATATAGTGATTTAAAATGTATACACACTTTAAAAATTTATTTTTCATGAACGTATACAATTGTTATTTTGTTTTCCACATTTTAAAGCTAAGAGCTAGACAATTTAAAAAAAAAATTTAGGAATAATGTTTTTATTTTTCAGATACATAAAAAATGACGGAAAATACTCAATTAAATTCTGAAGATGCAAGACGATTTAAAAGAAATGTATATCAGTTGGTGAGTTGGCTGTGGCTCATGTATTCATGCTGATGGCGGGTATTTTGAACATTTAAACACAATTTATATCTCTTAGCTTTAAAATTTGAAAAATAAAATACAAATGTTATATGCTGTTCATGAAATGTAATTTTTAAAATTGTGTATAATTAATTTTGAAACACCTTATATATATATATAGATTTCTTATGAATAATACGATTTTGTACCTTTAATACTTGCAGCTGCAGTATGAAGCTTTCGGTAGAAATATTGTGGTTATGTATTCACAATTGCACTGGTATCACAAATAATATAACTATACACTTACAAACACTGCTAGGCGGATATACAGTTTGATAACAATAGCAAATACCTTATCAAGTACTTTATACTTATCATTTTATAGAAAACCATATACCTTTCTCCGATATTACCACGGTAGTGACGAGATGACGTTACAGAAAGACAACGTTCTCCAAAAATGATTTCAGTGGTGACCTTTTCAAAATGTCAGACAAGTTTGGTCGTACTAAAACACCTCAAGAAAGCTTTCTCAAGTTTTATAATTTGTTTTCCCTTTTGTCATGTTGGCTTACTTTAGAGATAAGTCAGCACACACGACTTTAGGATCTCTTGCACGAGGTAAAGGTCACCAAAATCCTCCAGGTCTGCCTAGATACCATAGATACCCCCTTTTTTATTGTTTGATGTTTGCTACTCTGGTAGCACGCCCATTTAAACTATTTACCATATGCTTGAAACTGTCGGTTATATCAGCGAGCTCTAATTATGTGTTATATATTTCTTTGTCAATATAAAGCTAGAGACTTTCATAAATGGGTGCTTGCGTAGAATAAAAGGATTGAAGTGGTATGACAAGATCACTAATGTGGAACTGATAACAAGATCACTAATGTGGAACTGATGAGAAGATCACTAATGTGGAACTGAGGACAAGATCACTAATGTGGAACTGATGACAAGATCACTAATGTGGAACTGATGACAAGATCACTAATGTGGAACTGATGACAAGATCACTAATGAGGAACTGATGACAAGATCACTAATGTGGAACTGATGACAAGATCACTAATGTGGAACTGATGACAAGATCACTAATGTGGAACTGATGACAAGATCACTAATGTGGAACTGATGACAAGATCACTAACGTGGAACTAATGACAAGATCACTAATGTGGAACTGATGACGTGTGCCAGTGGAGCACGAGATGGTTGGACACACATGGAAGAAACCTGTTGTTTACATTACAAGGCAGTCCTCTTTAAGGAATCTTCAGCGTAAAACAAAAGTAGAGACAGACCAAAACACGCGCAGATGAGAACTGGAGACATAAATACAAATGACGCATAAGACATAGGGACGACCGTGAGCTGATGGCACGTGACAAGAGGACTTGGCGTGTGTTTGATGAAGACCTATGCTTCGTTGAGAGCTTAAACAAGTATTGATGAATTGATTGATTGATTTCTTTGTCAATGGAGGTAAGACAGAATTCGTCAGTGTTATATAGAACAAATTCTGACATGAGTCATGGACAGTTAGTAAACAAGTAGAAAAAGTACTGTCACAGGTTACCTCCCATTTGCTCTGCAGCAGTTGTCCAACCGTGGCCAAAACTTAGAGTATCTAATGTGGGACTTCCAAGGTGTCTGCCTTCGCACAAGATTACTCTTGGCAGAGTTGTATGTAGAAGGATAATGTTGCTTCTACCTCGAGGCATTATTCCCAAATACTTCAGTCCTGTCTTCTTTAATTTGGAATTCTGTTCGATTCTTATCTGACATAAATCTTAACTCAGAATTTAGCTATTTTGCAAAAAAGTTGATTTTGTTTTGTTTTAAGGACTATCTTCATTGCGCACCAGCATCACCATCAGTGCGCCGATCTACTCCTTAGATAACACAAGGATTATCTCAGCACAATGTGCGAACTCTGTAGCACCGGCGAGAATTCCAATGTGTGTATATATTGGAATCACACATTCTGGTGGGTAGGTTTCTAATTTTTAAATGTTGCCAGGGCAGCGGCCTGATAAGCCTTCTCTTTACGATTTCCAACTGCCGTGGAATTTTTAACGTGCGCAACTTGCCCTTATCCGAGAAGGCTAGGCATCCGATCTCTTTACCCAAGATACTAGGGGGAGTATGACATCATTAGAACCACTAGTTCTGAAACAAAAATGTCCATGAATTATATTCCCTCTACTGGGAATCGAACCCGGAACCTCTAGAATTCGAGGCGGACGCCATACCTCTTAGCAACTCCTGAATAATAGAGCGGAACAACGCTAGATAAAAACTATAGCTCGTCGCCCTCCCCCCCTCCCCCAACCCCTTGACATCCTATCTATTCTCATGGATCCCATGGGATCACCGATGATTGTACCACTTAGGATAATAGTCTTTGTATCTGTCACAGGGTTAACCCAAAGGTTAACCAAAGAGAGTTCTCGTTGTGGTGCCGGCGTTGTCAATGGCTCAGAATTGCCTGGCAACCGGTTGAAGGTAGGCAGCAGGAGTGGGAGAAGGTGAATTTAAGACTTGGGGATAAGTTCCCAGCAGATAGTCTCAGTGATTCTGGATCTCGTGACACTGTCACTCCTACCACTCTATCCCCCTCTCTATTACAATGCTTGCGAGCCCCCACCTCCCCTATTCCACTGAGTGAACAGAAGAGGAAGAAAGGAAGAACTGAATGTTTCTCTCACACACCTTCTTTCCTTCTCTATATATGTAATTAACGTGTGTTGGTACTGCAAACACAACTACAACATTTATTGAATTACTTAGAGGTAACACAACATCCAATTACAATAATACAAATGCAATAAGAACTAACATTAACTATACCTGGAAAACATTATAATAGTTAATGCCAAAAAATACACAAATTAATCTTAAGTCTCTACTACGTGATGATGATGATGAATTTAATCTAATCCTAAATACTAACAAAAAAGATATCTTGTTTCTTGGTCTCTGAAGGACTGTCAATAAAACTCTGGGTGTTTGTATGCTATGGTCATGTCTTTGTCTGCATTCAATAACATTGTCCGGCTCACTGACGTTTCTTCAGGTGTCGATGGCCTGATCTTTTGTTCTTCACAATGCGAGTGTTGACAATGAAATGAGCGGCTGAGTTGGCATGGTCATCGATTGTGTAAACCGCAATGTTTTTCTATAGAGTCTTCGTCTGGTATGCAGATGTCCTTTTGTGGTGATGATATGGTTCTCATGTGGTGCTGATATGAATATGTTATATATTTGTATATGTTGGCGCATCAGTGTTACTTGGCGAGTCTGTTCATTACCACAGGTAATTTAGGACCTCAATACTTTTTGTAGGCACTTGTTGTAAAAGATCGTCCGTATACTCATGCAACTTCTGATCAATAATTCTCGTAGGCACTTGTTGTACAAGATCGTCCGTATACTCATGCAACTTCTGATCAATAATTCACGTGGACAGCTCTTTGTAATTCATCCATTATTATATGTAATTTCTGATTACTTTTCTGTGTGGGTGGTTGATAGTAGAACGTATCCCTCGCCGCCTGGCAAGTTCCTTTCTAACCCCCGTTGAGTGTTGGTAGGTTGGTTGCCGTTAAATATCTGTGAGATACGTGTCGTCGCAGTATATCTGGTTGGCCCTACTCATTTAGCTTATTCCGTGATCTGCCAGACTGGGTAGTAAGACGAAGGCTGAGTTATCTCAAAGGGTCCCAGTCTCTACCACTTGGTTTCCATATAAAGAAATCACTGACTTCATGTCGTGACTCTTCCTCGTGAAATATAGAAACAAGTAGGTCTGGCGGAATGCTATCTCTTTGCACTACTGAGAAACGGACTTCACGGGCTTATATCGTGTCCGAATGGCTGCTGGCTATTCCCGTGTTTGTTTCTGCTGTCAGGTGAAGTTTCGTTCGTCTTACTTCAGACAGACAACCAGTCTCCATTACCTGTAAAGTTTCTGTAATGTTTTGCTATGGTCGCTTTTGTGTTTTGCCTCGCCCAGACAATTTTGCCTCGTCTGTGCCACGACTCCTTTCAATTTTCGCTCTATGTTTAAGCGCCAATTTACATTAACGCCATACTTTATGATAACTGCCTGATACACGGACCAATCAGAATGTACCGATATGCCGTGTTTACTACAGCATTATACAGACAAAATGGCCAGGCCTGATCTGTGCATCCTAATGGAAGACGACATTTAATTGCAGCCTTAATAAAGAAGTACAGCATGGCAGAAGTTAGTAATTCTATAATAACAATGTTACTTTAGAGGTAGGTGTAAAGACTTTCACGAAAAGTAGTATATTAAGAGAGAAATCTCTAGTAGAATGCATCGAAGCCTTGGGCAAGTCCATAATTTCGCTGTTTAAAGTATGCCTAGAATAAAATGCACTTAAGAATGTAAAAGACTGGTAGTTAGGAAGATGTAGAATAATACAGGGTGTGCTTTAATCTTTAGATGAATAAAATCGCTCCAGGAATAACGTAGATAAATAAAATCTTAGTTTTCCTGATTTGCACACATAGCAGATTTTACATACATTTTGGGTACACAAAATACTAGTTGAGCAGGAAAAACCCCTCTGACGTCCGATCTCAAACTATATATAGACCGTAGTTCTAACAGAAATAGGCCAGTCATATTTTGAAAATCACAGCGAGCGCTAAAAAGTGTTAGTGAATGTGCCTTTGCTTACTGCATCTGAGAGCAGACCATAACATTGTACCATTAACAGCTCGACTGTATGTGCCTGAGGGTAAGAAAGAATCTATATATGTATATAAATATATGTAGTTTAAATAATTAATTCATTTGTGCGTTAGGAAGTGTGTAGAATGTGTTAGAAAACTACGGTGTGTTGCTGGCGGACTTACAAGCCTGTGTATAATTCTGGAGGCAAAAGCCAGCCTTGTAAAATATTCAAAATAATTGAGAATGATGGCAAAAGTGTGTCTGTAGGTTTAGAAAAGCATTTAAAGAATTATTTCTTGATGGAATGGCACACATACCAGGAATGTAAGGAAGGATGAAAGCGATTGTTTTACTGGATTGTTTAAGCTATTACTTAGTAGTTTTATACCAGACTTAATCATTGTAGGGAGGCGGATCATGGACACATGACTATAAATAAGGATTTAGAAGAAAATTATATTCACAGTGAACTGAATTTGGTTGTTACTGCTATACTATGTCCTGTGCATCTGCTAGCACACTGTCTGAAACTGTCTATCATCCCCACCTGTGTAATAGTGGGATAGTGATGGAAAATATAGGGGTTGCATCTAATTCGTTTCAGGTTTTATCCTGTCAACCCAACTATGTATACAAGAGTCAGCCACTACTGAGGTTACTACTGGTGCAAGTGCCTTTTAGATTCAGAAGGCCAGACATCAAGTTCTTACCACCTGGAGGAATTGCAGTAATTTTTCCCACCCAGGATCAGAGTGAACCATCTTCATTGTCACAGATAAGTTGCTAAACAAGGCAACTGTGTAGCGTATCAAAGTCACACCACGCTTAAAGAAAACATTTGTTAATGATGACCCTTGTTTGGGCATAATTAAAGCCAGTGTATACAACCAGTCATTAACTGTGATAGTGGATGAGTCTTACAAGATAAATCTTATATAACCAGAGAGAGACCAACCAAGCAAGAACCTTCTCCACATTTAGAGACATTTTAATTCGATGGAAGACTTTTCTAATATTTTATTTATTTAATGTTGTAATTGAATATGATTTCATTGAACGCTTTTCAAGCAGAAAAGATACTCTGTAAAAAATAAATTGTAAATATTTACCAGCAGACTTACTTAATTATTTAAGTTGAGTTCAAGTTCTTGTTGTTAGATAATTTTAGTTAATACCCCTAGCAGAGTCAATAATAATAATAATATAATCATTGGAGGATCTTGAGAGGGAGCAAATAGGGATCTAGGAACATATAATATCATCAGACCTAGAAACTTATACAGCTTGATCCTACCTTTGATGTCGATACACCCTTATTCTTTTCAGAAAAGGGGGTATTTCTCATAAGACCAGTCTCTTATCTGGCACTATCCTGGTATCATCTGATATAACTTTTTGTCCAGGATATCTATAATTTTCAACAATAATCAACCCTCTCGTGACAATCACCATAACATCATCACCATCATCATCATCATTATCACCAACATTATCATCATCATCATCACCTTCACATCATCACCACCATCATCACCATCACCACCACCATCAGCATCATCATCACCATCACATGATCACCATCATCATCACCATCATCATCATAGTCATCATTAGCATTTTCCGTTTTGCAAACTATGGAGCAGGGACCCGCTACCATAGCCCGTCCTCTTGCTGAAAGCATGCACCAAAGCATACGTAGACCCTTGCAACAGTAGCAAAGTCCCCAATGTTAACATAAATTTACACTGTACAGTATAATCAGCTGAACAAGGGAAGTAAGGCGTCAAACCCGAGCCACATTACTGGAGATACAGCTGAACATTCCTGGGGTTGACAATGATCTGGATATGTATACAGATGCTCCAAGAAAGGAAGACATTATCACAACCACCAATGGGTTGAAGAACGAAAAGCTCTTAGCCACGACATCTTAAGCGCAAAGCTATTAATTGTCAGCAGAACATTCAGAACCACACTTTGCTCAAATCTGGCAAACAGAGACAATACCACTCGAATGGAAGAAAGGATAAATGATCAAATTACCAACAAACGGTGACCTTGAATGGAAGAAACTATCAATTATCAAATTACCAAAAAATGGTGACCTTACAGACCACAACAACTGGAGAGGAATTACCCTCCTCTCAGTTCCCAGCAAAATATTGGGCAGGATAATTATCCACAGAATCTCATAAGTTGAAGATCATAAATTGAGGAAGGACTAAGAAAGGTACAGGTAGAAGAGAAAATGCACAGATCCCATCTTCATCCCCAGGAACATAACAGAGCAGTGCTCAGAATGGCAGAGACAGCTGTATATAAACTTTGTCTATTTTGAAAAGGCTTTTGATAACATACACAAGGATAACTGATAGAAAATACTAACGGCTTATTGGATCCATAGTTGTACTGTTTCCATCATAAAAAGCCTATATGCTAACTTTACATGCAGTGTTGGGCAGAGCAACCTTGCTTTCAAAGTGAAAACATGTATACGACAGGGATGACCCTTGTCAACTAAATATATTTACCACACTAGAAGATCAAGAATACGCAGATGATATTGTACTACTCTCACATTCACATCAGCACATCCAAGAAAAAACAGACACACTGAATAATACAGCCAACAAGTGGGACTGAACATCAACCTAAAGAAGACAGATGTCATGACACTAAATGTAAGAAATCTTGAGCTCATTAAAATAAGGAACATAAAGCGGGAACAAACAAATACAGTTACATATCTAGGAAGAACAGTAACACCAAACGTCGGTACAAGAAAGACGTCAGTAACTGAATGAATAAAGCCAGAACAGCATTCGCCAATCTAAACAACATTTGGAAATTTTCTCAGTACAGCACAAACACCAAATTAATACTATACGACAGTTGCTAATTTTTTGTCTTTTTGTATGGCGCGGAGTGCCGGAGAGTTACAGAAAAGGAAATGTTTAAATTGTCCTCTTTCCACACAACCTGCCAAAGGATAATTCTTTGAATTTTTTAGCTAAATACCATCTCCAACCAGGAAATACTTACACGGTGCAGCTAAACATATATGCACACCATCATTGCAGGAAGACGCTAAAACTGGGTGTGCCATGTCCTCAGAAGAGACCATGACGACATCACCAGAACTGCTATGCTCTGGACCCCAGAAGAACAGCGAAAAAGAGGCAGACCAAAGACAACCTGGGGAGAACTGTGGAGGCCGAGATACAAAGAATGAACCAGAGTTGGGGCTCTGCGAGAAAGAGGGCCACTAACCGAGCAATGTGGGGACAGTTTGTTGCTGCCGTACAAGACGCCACTAGAAGTGATGGCCACTGACTCCTTTGTCAGTCAGGGGTTAAGGAACCAAAATGAAGATGAAAAAGATTGAATTCCCGTGATAATACAAAAACCTGGCTTGTGATCGATCGTCTGATAAAAGAAATTATGCATTCCTTGTCACGAAGTTACTTTTCTTGGCAATCCGCCTTGTTTCCCATTTCTCGCTTTCTTGGCGCTCAGTACATTGTTTCATTGTTGTATGCCGCACTGGCGGGTTTCCTTAACCTCTTCATTCATTGTCTCGCAGCGTGGACAACATCTATGTTTCTACCGTCGTTAAAAGTATACAATCTGGTAACAAGAACTCCTCTGAGTATATCTTCCATATGGCTTAGTCTCGCAAGTCCTTTGTTTTCGATCGCCTCTACGGACATGCTATTGTATCCCAAACGATGTGACATTCGCTTTGTTTAAACAGGGGATTAAGCTATCAAAGGAATTCTCGTTTCACCCATGTTGCAATGGCTTGCGCTGGACAATAGCTGGCTAACGACTACAGCTATTTTCTAAAAGATAACATTATATCAACGCGAATATATGGGAAATATGATTGTATGAATCTGAAACATTACAAACAGCACAAACTGACAATTAAGAGAAACATTCATAAATTGATGTATTTAGAGAAGTATTTCCCGGTACATTTTGTGACGTATTTCGCTTTGTATTTGGTGACATATTCCACTGTGTATTTTTTACGTATTTTACAGTGTATTTGGGGATGTATTTCACTGTGCATTTAGTGACGTATTGCACTGTGTATTCAGCAACGTATTTCACTGTGTATTTAGTGACGTATTTCACTGAGTATTTGGTGACGTATGTCACTTTGCATTTAGTGACGTATTTCACTGTGTATTTGATGACGTATTTCACTATGTATTTAGTGACGCATTTCACTATGTATTTGGTTACGTATTTCACTGTGCATTTAGTGACATAATTCACTGTGTTTATAGGGAAGTATTTCACTGTGTATTTGGTGACGTGTTGCATTGTGTATTTAGTGACGTATTTCACAATGTGTTTGGAAACGTATTTAACTGTGCATTTAGTGACGTATTTCACTATGTATTTGGTGACGAAATTCACTGTCTATTTATTTACGTTTTTCTCTATTTTTCGGTGACGTATATATTTGGTGACGTATTTCACTGTGTATTTGGTGATGTATTTCACTGTATTTAATGATGTATTTCACTGTGTATTTAGTGGCGTATTACACTGTGTGACAAAACGGGGCGTCCCCTATCGATCTTTGTTTCTCTCCGGCAGTATCGGTACATTTGTGGTACTGGTTTTTATTATGTGCTATCAAGTATCGCACTTTTCTTTCTTTCTCTTTCTTTTTTTCTATCTATCTTTCGTAGTTATTTTTCTGCTAAGTAGCAGATATTTGATTTTATTAAATCATTCGACACTCCTCTCAGTGATGTCACCTGTTTGTTACACGGTCATCCTGGCTTGCGGTGAGCAACTGAGATATTATAGTCGCCGGCGTGTTTAGATTAAACCGCTGACAAGACGACTCGTTTGGTAACCGAGATGGGCAGACACTGAGTTTTTGCGTACTCATACGACAGATAACGAGATTACTGCCTGTGTGACACAGGTGGGCAGACAAGTGTGACATAATCGCTTCGGGCTGACTTGTTATGACAACATTACTTTCTAATAAAGTAATAAGTATTAAAGCTTACTCATGTTGTCATGTGTGTCTACCGATCTGCCTGTAAGTTTGTACACAAGGGCATCGGACATCATATTGCCATATATGGGAGTCGTGACCTTTGCAACATTTTTCTTTGTCGAAAGTATTTTGAAAGTAACACACAGCACCTGTTTGAAAATGATTGGAGCGTTTATTTAACTCCATAACAAACGAAGGCGTGGGAAGGCAGGAAATATATTCTGACCATTTTCGCAGTTTTATTTCACTGTGAATTTCACGCTCGCCAAGACAACATCAGACCTCACCAGAGTGAAGACTAGATTCATAATTCTTTTCTGTTAACCGGACCTTTTATTGGAGAACCAAATAAGACTTACAAAGCACAGGAAATCTCTACATTTAAATAAGGAACACCGGGAATAGGAAACTGAAGAAACACACGGAGTCAGAGAGGGAATCTAGTGTCAAATTAAAGACACCACAGACGCGTGTAAGAGACCGACTCGTCTCTTTTATCCATCTGAGCAACAAGTCTGTAGCCAAGATTGGTGTATGTAGTGCATTTTTCATTATATGTTTCATTACTAACATGTGAACTAACATATATATATATATATATATATATATATATATATATATATATATATAAATATATATATATATATATATATATATATATATATATATATATTTATATATATATATTACTATGTGCATTTTAATGTGTGAAAATTGCTACAGGACGCCCAAGTCATTTGAGGCTGGAAACGTAAGTATCTAGAATGATGATTCATGAACCACAACTCCACGGGCCGGTGATTGCTTTATTGATAGTTTCTTGAAGAGAACTAAAAGCATAAAGTAGTTCCAGGTTCTCTATGGAGCAGGGAGAAAAAGATGAAAGAAATGATGTACATTCTATGTACGCGTATAATACTTACATGTTCAAAGCATTGTAAATGTCCCTATAAACATAGTCACTTTAAAATTAATGTAAGTTTTCAAGCATAAACCAGTGTAAATGTCTATGTGAAAATATTCATTTTAAAGTAATGGAAGTTTCAAACTTTTCAATCAGTGTAAAAGATAAATGAAAACATATTCAATTTAGATTGGGAACACTTTTCAATCAGTGGAGATGTATATGTAAACAGACTGTTGCTGTCGTTTTTTGACGGTTTCATAAGACGTAAATATATTTAATATTTTTTGATGATCTAAGTTAGAGAACTGTATGTTAACTCTCTGGGACAGGTTGATTTGGGGTTATCTTCCCTTTGTTTTATTCATTGTGTTGACCTGTCTTAAGTCGGGGTTAGCTTTTCTCAGATCTGTTCTGTCTACGCATGCGCAAGTTTTTTGAGCGTGAAACGGAGAGACTTCCGTAAGAGAGTGATGAACTGGGTTCTGACCGGACTAGTATGTCCGTTGTACTTCTCTGCATTATCTGGGGGAAAGATAGTCTCCAGTGTGACTGTGATGTCAGTGATTCTCCCCAGAGTTATTCTGTTCGTCAAGAATGACGACAGTTGTTATCTGTGTATTTCTCGGATTCTGTCAAAGGTAAAAGAAACTTAATTATTATGCCTAAGTTGCAGAACATTTTGTGTCGACCTGTGAGTAGAGCTCACAGTTCTTTGAGATACAGAGTCCATTATGTGTGCTCGATGTAGCCAGCTAAGACTATTCGTCTAACTATTATACAGAAGCCCAGCGAAGAGAGATTATTATGAAAACCGCATATTAGCGGTATGTTTCGGCATGGATGATTGCCTGCCGATGAAGAATACACAGTTGTTCACATTATTATAGAGGCCCGATATTTCGGCCGATATCTTTGAGCAGAAGAAGAAGTGTCTGGCGTGTGAAGCCAGATGAAGTCTTGACTTTCATTAAACAAGTTCATAGACTTTGATATTAAGCAACTGGAACCGCCTTTATCGTGCGGGATATTTGTTAAAGGACTACCTGACGCGTTTAGTCAGGGGCCCTGAGCTACAGTATGAACGAACGTAAATTGTCAAGCCAGCTCTACTAGCATCTTATACATGAGCTATGCAAGATTTATGATGCTCGATGTTTATAATCATTACCACACATGAAATGTCCATGATCCTTGTTCAATTGACTGTGTCGTCTGTCAGCGTACTGTTGCCGTAATAAATGTTGAAGAAAAGTCATCTGTATTATCCACGTCTATGACTTCTACTTGTGGTGGAGTGAGTTTGGTGTGTAGATGAATAAGAGCCTATACGACTTCGTGTCCACGATCTGCTGTTTCCTACACACACACACACTTTTACTCTCGACCACATCCTATTACGAGTACTAGACACCTGAGAAACATGTATGCTGTTTGTGTGTGAGTATCTGCATTACACCCTGGCAGTGCCTCACGCTGGTGACCTAGATACACGCAACCGGAACCGTCCAGGCGATAAACGACACGCCCACTCAACGACACTGCAACACGATTACCGAAACCAGATTTAACATTATAACATCATTAACATTCAGTCTTTAACATTCGTGTTTTAACACAGACTCTATCTGTATTATTAACCTTTTAATTTAAATGTCAAGTAAAGCTAAGCTATTCTATTTAAATTTAAAGGAAGTTTTATCCCGAGGGATTATATTTAATTCTCATCGAGGGTAAAGTCTGAGTAATTGGGATGGTGGTATGGGAAGATAGGAACCCATAACTATGGGGTGGAAAACGCCATACTCAGAAGAGCGTTTCATTCTATTCTTTACCATAGTTATTGGTGGTGCTAGCAGAACGTACTATCTCTGGAATAAGAAGGGAACTCTGGTCTAAGCTTTAAGACGAAGGACGCACGTGGTAGACTCTCCTTGACGTTTGTGGGAAACGAGCTACCCCCGACAAGCTTGATCAGAGACGAGAGCAAGAAGAGTGAAAAGAACCAACCCATAAGAAGGAGCAGAACCGTCATTTCACAGCTAAGTTCAAATATACTTGTATGCTGCCACTTGAACTTCTTGTAACATCTCA
The DNA here is from genome assembly GCA_024509875.1 of Oreohelix idahoensis. NCBI lineage: Eukaryota > Metazoa > Mollusca > Gastropoda > Stylommatophora > Oreohelicidae > Oreohelix > Oreohelix idahoensis. Next base: position 83,859 of record JAMPIV010004956.1, read on the forward strand.
CATTCCCTAAAGATTGAAGATAACTTTTCTTGATCCATAACTTTTCAAATTATTTTCCAACTGTTAAAACCTAAAGTGATTATTAAATAATGTTATTTGTAATGTTAAAAATTTAACTTCGATTTAATCATTTTAAAGTTATTGCATGTTTGTCTCAGTCAAATTACTACACACACTCTAAACAGAGCTGTACTAAAATAATAGAATTCTTCTGAGTAAATCAGGTGTGGGGGCTTAAACGAGCTAAACTTAAGAAGTGCTTAAATCCTTCACAAAAAATCGGCAGAATTAGAGTTAACACACTCAGCCAAAGCAGTATTGTTCTCGCTTTTTCTGAATATCTTGTGAAGACTCCCTTTGTAATAGAAGTGTCATCACCCTTCTATCTACATCTCTGCCAAGAGTAATCTTGTGCGAAGGTAGATACTTTTGAAGCTCATATTAGATACTCTTGAGTTTTGGCCACTGTTGGATCACTACTGCAAAGCAGTGCAGGCAATACCGTCACACACTGTGTATTTGGTGATGTATTTCCCTGTGCATTTGGTGACGTATTTCACTGTGTATTTGGTGATGTAATACACTTTGAATTTGGAGCGTATTACACTATGTATTTGGTGGCGTGTTACAGAATGTATTTGGTGATGTATTTCACTGTGTATTTGGTGGCGTATTATACTGTGTATTTGGTGACGTATTTCACTGTGTATTTAGTGACGTATTTCACTGTGTATTTAGTGACATGTTTCACTGTGCATTTGGTGACGTATTTCACTATGTATTTAGTGACGTATTTCACTGTGTATTTAGTGACGTATTTCACTGTGTATTTAGTGACGTATTTCACTGTGTATTTGGTTATTTATTTCAATGTGTATTTGGTGACATATTTCACTGTGTATTTGGTATCGTTTTTCACTCTGTATTTAGTGTATTTGGTGGCGTATTAAACTATGTATTTGGTGACGCATTTCACTGTGTATTTAGTGACGTATTTCACTGTGTATTTAGTGATGTATTTTACTGTGTATTTGGTGACATATATTTTACTGTGTATTTTGGTATCGTATTTCACTCTGCATTTAGTGACGTATTTTACTGTATATTTAGTTGCGCATTTCGCTGTGTATTTAGTGACGTATTTCAGTGTATTTATTGACGTATCTCAATATGTATTTAGTGACGTATTTCACTGTGTATTTGGTGGTGTATTACACTGTGTATTTGTTATGGTATTTCACAGTGTATTTGGTGGTGTATTTCACTGTGAATTTGGTGACGTATTACACTGTGTATTTGGTGATGTATTTCTATGTTTATTTGGTGACGTATTTCACTTTGTAGTTGGTAATGTTATACACTGTGCATTTGTTGGCGTATTGCACTGTGTATTTGGTGACGTATTACACTGTATATTTGGTGCCGTATTACACTCTGTATTTGGTGGTATATTACACTGTGTATCTGGTAACATATTACACTATGTATTTGGTGATGTATTACACTGTGTAATTGGTGACGTATTACACTATGTATTTGGTGACGTATTGTACTGTGTATTTGGTGACGTATTACACTGTGTATTTGATGACTATTATACTGTGTATTTGGTGACGTATTACACTATGTATTTGGTGACGTATTACACTGTGCATTTGGTGGCGTATTACACTATGTATTTGGTGTGTATTACACTGTATATTTGTTGATATATTACACTGTGTATTTGGTGACGTATTACACTGTGTATTTGGTGACATATTACACTGTGTGTTTGGTGACATATTACACTGTGTATTTGGTGACGTATTACCCTATGTATATACTACTCGTCAAAAGTCAAGGGCCACCCTATTATTTTCAATACACTTTTATATAAGCGCATAGAATGATTAAATGAAGGAAGTTTTTAGTAAAAATGGGTGCAATATCTTCCTCTGACAGTCCTCTATGCACGTTAAGCATAAAAACAACTCACCGACAACCATGGTGATCACGTGCAATTTGATTTGCTGACCATAAATTCACATTTTAAATATTTATTTTAAACTTCCGTACAACCAAACAGGTGAAGTAATCGTGCTGATTGACATTCCACGTGCAATGGCGACTTTTCGTGAACAGAGTTCACTCTTAATTTGTTTTATAATCAGCAGACTTAGGGTAGTTTCATCACTTGCAAAAACCATGCCACCGAGAAGAAGTCTTGACACCTTACAAAGAATGAGGGCTATAGCGTGGGTTGAAAGTGGTTTATCTGTCCGTGAGGTTGCTAGACGGCTTGCAGTGTCACACTCTACTATCCAAAGAATTTTGGAGAGATTTCAGGCCACAGGAAGTGTGGAGGATCGCCACCGGCCAGGTCGCCCTAGATGCACCAATAGACATGATGACAGTACCTCTTGTTGTCAGCCCTGCGCCATCGAACAGTGACTTGTTCCACTCTGAGATATCAGCTGAGACAAACTGTAAACGTTAATGTCAGTCAAAGCACCATTCGCAGACGTTTACATGAATTTGGACTGGCTGCCCGATGTCCTGCAGTCAGAATCCCTCTTACTCCTGCTCATCGCAGAGCCCGTGTTGCTTGGTGTCGCGAGCACATCCGATGGACAAGGCAACAATGGAGTCAAGTTCTCTTCACTGATGAATCTCGCTTCACTGTGTCATTTAATGATGGCAGGATTCGAGTTTGGAGACGACCAGGAGAGCGATTTACTGATGACACAATTCGAGAGGTGGATCGTTATGGCAGGGGTTCTGTCATGGCCTGGGGAGGCTTCTACAGACATGGCAGGACCCCACTCTACATCATCCAAGGCAACTTGACCGGCCCAAGATACCAGAACGAAATCTTGAGACCAATTGTTCAGCCTGCTCTGGAGGCCATAGGTGGTAATACCATCTTCCAAGATGATAACGCTCGACCCCATCGAGCTCGTGTGGTAAATGAGTTTATTCAGCAACATGGGATCATCAGGATGGCGTGGCCAGCTCATTCACCTGACCTTTCTCCGATTGAGCACCTCTGGGATGTCCTTGGTCGAAGATTGTCAACAAATCACCCCCTGCCAATGGATGTTGCACAGCTGACTGCATTTCTGCTTCAGGAATGGCAAGCTGTTCCTCAGGATACTCTTCGGACCCTTGTGGACTCGATGCGTCTACGCTGTCTTGAATGCCTTGCTGCAAACGGTGGTCATACCCGATTTTGAAATGTCTATTTGTCCAATATCTATTGTGTGACTTTTGAAAAGGTGGGTGACACATTTCACAGCTTCATTGCGTTTGAATGTGTGTTTCCATTTCTTTACGTGACATGTCAATTTGATATTCAATAAATGCCGTTTTGACTGAAACCAATTACGTTTATATCATATTTGTTTTATGGTTTCAACCAAGGTTTTTCTAAGTGGTCCTTGACTTTTGACGAGTAGTATATTTGGTGACGTATTACACGATGTATTTGGTATCCTATTACACTGTGTATGTGGTGGCTTATTATACTGTGTATTTTGTGGCATATTATACTGTGTATTTGGTGGCGTATTACACTGTGTATTTGATGGAGTATTACACTGTGTATTTGGTGACGTATTACACGATGTATTTGGTATCCTATTACACTGTGTATGTGGTGGCTTATTATACTGTGTATTTTTTTTTTTTTCCTAAACCAGCGGCACTTGGGCTTTCAGCCCTTCGGCCCAATGACATGTCATTGCGAGGCTGGGGAACCTGAGGACTTTCCTACCAACCCGGTCAGGAGCTTCGCTCCTTCCCATCCACAGAGGGTTTATCACAGGAGCCGTTCAGGCTATTCAGTCAAATTTCCGGCCGTAAACATTTCTTCAAACGCCGACGCCCGGGTTGAACCATGAACACCTGGTCGCCAGTACAACGCCGAAGCCATTACACCAGCGCGGCTCCCATACTGTGTATTTTGTGGCATATTATACTGTGTATTTGGTGGCGTATTACACTGTGTATTTGATGGAGTATTACACTGTGTATTTGGTGACGTATTACACTGTGTATTTGGTGACGTATTTAAATGTGTATTTGGTGACGTATTTAAATGTGTATTTGGTGACGTATTTAAATGTGTATTTGGTGACGTATTTCACTGAGTATGTGGTGACGTGTACAGCCTTAATGCAGATTTAAGTTTTAATAACTTCAGAAGCATAAATACTTTAAACTTACAATAAACATCATTTGAATATTTCATTATCTAATTACTTTTTTTTTTACATTTACTTAGTTCTATAAATTTTGAATTTTAATTTTGTATTTCAGTACCTCTGATTGAAGATGGCAAACGTTGAAGGAAAAGTCAACTTTGGTTATGGGGTTATCTGAACTCAAGTCGACAACAGTAGTAAGAAGAAAATTCACATCCCATTATAGGGAGGCTTTCAACAGAAATATTAAATTGGCTTTTGGAAATTCATTAAGTATTTGGTGCATCAGACTTTGCGCATTTGTTATCTTCTTTCTTTGATCCATACCCACCAACCGTCAAAGCAGTCAGCGGCCATCACGCCTGGTGGCGTCCTGTAGGGCAGTAACAAATTGATTCCACCTTGCTCGGTCGGCGGCCATCCTTCGTACAGTGCCTCAACTCTGGTTCATTCTTTGCATCTCGGCTTCCACAGTTCTCCGCCAAGTTGTTTTTGATCGGCATCTCTTTCGCTTTCCCTCGGGGGTCCATAGCATAGCTGTTCTTGTGATGGTATCAGGGTCCCTTCTGAGGACGTGGCCAACCCAGCTGCAACGTCTGCCAGCTATTATGGTGTGCATGTCCTCCTGGTTACTCCGAATAAGTAGTTCTTGGTTGCTGATGGTGTTTGGCCAAAAGATTCGGAGAATTTTCCTTAGGCAGATTGTGTGGAAGGAGGACAGTCTCGACATTTCCTTCTCTGCTACTCTCCAACATTCCGCACCATAGAGAAGCACAGAAAGTACACAGCTCTCATACAGTCTTAATTTGGTGTTTGTGCTGTACTGGGAAGACTTCCAAATGTTGTTGAGAATAGCAAAGGCTGTTCTCGCTTTATTCATTCTGTTGTTAATGTCCTTGCTTGTTCCGCCGTCAGGTGTTACTATGCATCCTAGGTAAGTAAATGTGTCTGTCTGTTCTAACTTCTGGTTCCTTATTGTTATTGGCTCAAGATTGCCCACATTTAGTGTCATGACCTCTGTCTTCTTCAGATTGATGTTTAGGCCAATCTGCTGGCCATACTTATTCAGTCCATCGGTTTTTTCTTGAATGTGTTGATGTGGCATTTGTTATACGAGTTGATAATTTGTTCCATTTGGCTAGTACACTTAGAAAAAAACTGGATATTTTAACCAAGCCACCGATGTGCTGATAACGCAACAGAACCCCCCCCCCCTCCCCCCCCACCCCCCCCCCCCCCCCCCCCCACCTGTGACATTTAAACATTCAACACTGATCATCAGATGAAATGAAATCATAATTTCATTCATTCATTCATTCATAACCCTCCACTCCCAAAGGAGCATAGGCCTTCAACAAACACATGCCAAGTCCTCCTGTCACGTGCCATCATCTCAAGTTCGTTCCACGTTCTCCTCATCATTTTCACCTCTGTTTCCAGCTCTCTTCTCCATGTGCTTCTTGGTCTACCTCTGTCTCTCTTGCCCTGGGGTTTCCAGAACAAGGACTGCCTTGTAATGCTATCAACAGGTTTCCTCAGTGTGTGTCCTATCCATCGCCAGCGTCTTCACCTCATCTCTTGTTCCACTGGCACTTGTCTGGTTCTTGTCATTAGTTCCACGTTGGTAACCTTGTCATACCATTTTAATCCCTCTATTCTACGCAAGACCAACGGGCTGATCACCCGTTTGCCAGTCACTTCGATTACGGAAACAACAGCAAATGGATTGATTTGCCGTTGCCCTAAAGACGCCAATAGGCGTGATGGGAAACAATGGCAAAGAAAACCTATCTGCTGTTGCCCTAAGACGCCACTAGGCGTAATGGCCACTGACTGCTTTGACGGTCGGTGGCTAAGGACGGAAGAAGAAGAAGAAGAGATTCTACGCAAGCACCCATTTATGACAGTCTGTAGCTTTATGGTTGTTGTCTTTGTTGTTCTCCAAGTCTCAGAGCCAT
>JAMPIV010004956.1:95000-340000 GCA_024509875.1 Oreohelix idahoensis
AAGACTGTTACATACGCCTTATGCACTTGCGTAACAGGTTTATTCAGGCAACATGGACTGCCAGGAACATTCCAGTTCTAAGACCCGTGTCGTGCAGAACAGTGCTGAATAGGTGGACATACACGGTACTGAAATCAAGATTTCATTTTTTCGTGGGGATGCAACACTGACTTTAGTTTTTATCTTTCTTTCATGACACTTTTACTAAAATCAAAGTGATCACTTGGTCTTTTATTCAATATTCAACCACATTGTGTGCCAACTTTTATTTCATTTCGTCCATGAAATCACGCACAATCCCCTATAAAGTGTTGCACACTTAATTTTTTCCATGAGTATATATATATTGTGTGTAAAATATAGTGCCGCCCATCCTTTTGAAGAGGACATGGGAAGACATTGAAAAATCGCAGTAAGGAAGCAAGGCATTTGTTTGTTGAAGGTTGAGGAGTTTTATCAGAATCAGATACAGGAACAAATGGGATGCGGAGTATCCAGGCCACTATAAAATGACACATATAACCAGCTCAGCAGAAGAGAACAAGTAGCAATCTCCAGACTCTGCACGGGCCACATCAGATTGGAATACCATCTATTCAACAAGCTAAATATAGAAACTACTGATGAGTGTAACTGTGGCACTGATTAAATGACTGCTGAACGTCTGCTTCAAAGTTGCACAACAGACGAGGAACAGAGAAAGCACGTGAGACAGTCACTTGCACCATTTCTGGAAAAACTCTACGGAGATTCAAATAGCCTTAAACTGACTGTTGCAGTCCGTTCGTTATTGTTGTTGAAGGCTATTTTTCTTAATTGTTCAATAGGGCCTCTTTAGTTCTGGTCATTGATTCATTAAATTCTTGATCGTGCTGTTGTTGGAAAATTACGCGAATGTGGGTCAATAACATTCTGCCTGTCATAAGGTTTGAACTCAGCAACTTGATTAAATTGATAATTCATTTGGGTTGAGTCCGTATATGTTTATTACAGGTTACACATGAAGAACAAATCCACGCAAGCTGAACATGAAAGTATATATTAAATCCTACATCGTAGATGCTGTCCATGCATCACAGTCCTTGTCCAGTAATATGCAATACTATAGTCAGAACGTCATAACTATATGTACGCGCGGTTGGAGCACCCAACGACCGACAGTGAGATTATGCGTCTGACAAGATAAACGAATATGGACTGCTATTTCTTCCTTCCTTGAATTTAGTTAATTTACTAACCTCCATAAAATTCCTCTCTTCTTAATATTCTTGGACTGACCCATGTCCGTACTGCAGTAACATATGTGCGGCAATATCATGCCTACCACTAGAAGGATTAGAGGACACGTCTATTCAGTTCGACGGTCAATACAAAAAGGGTACGGTAACCTAGTCACCCAGCGTGACCTTACCAACGCTACCACGTCATAAATCGATCGTGTGTATCGCGTTCAATAAACTAACAATTATTTACATTATATTAAATGTGGTCACCCCTAAAACTGCACGCTGCTAACCTCTAGCAGACGATGCCAATAAAACTACCGTAACACTGACCACAGCTTTCTTTGAAAATATTCAAGTAGACGTCAGAGAGTGTGCAAAGAAGAACGAACGAACGAAAGAACTAAGAACGAACTTTATTTTCAAAGGGTTAAGAATTGGGCACGCAGGCCCGTCTGACATTCTGCCCTTCCTCTCTCTCTCATCATGTATACTGTATCCTTTCATCCTCACATTTACTTTAAGCATTATTAAGGCATTTATCATTATAAAAGTAATATAACATCATACATTTGCAATAATCATCATAATTAAAGTATGTTTTTAAAATAAATTAAAGACAAAAAAAAATGAAGAGTACAGAATTATAAAAAAATAATAATAATAATAATAATAATTAATGAAAATGAAAAAAAAATAATAATAAAGTAATTAAATACTGGTAATAATAAAAACAAACAAACAAACAAACAAACAACAAGGCTGATAAAAATCGAATTCCTCATACAGTAAATTAGTGATTTGAGACATATTCAGAGGTGTGTTATAAGAATTCGTGAAATATTCAAACGGTCTGCTACTGGATGACTCAAGGACTCGGCGTTTTTTTGCAGTGCTCGCGAAAAACTTTACGAGACGTGAGCAGCTTTGAGTCTCATAGCAGATACTGCTGCAATGAGTGCAATGATAGGTTCATCAAGATGAGGGGGGGGGGGGGGAAACAGTTACTTTCCTCGCTGTCTTTGCCGTCCCAAACTCAAGACCAGGATCAGACTAGATAGATAGATAGATAGATAGACATATACGAAAGCAAATTAATTTGCCAAGGGTTGAAAATCTGGCACAGTCCCCTCTTGCATTCTTCCTTCCTCTTGCTCATCTTTTATTACTATTACTCAAACATTGTCCAGCATACTTTAAGTATTAATTTAAGGGCAATACAACATTACAATGCAGTATAACATTAACAGTATCTGATCACAAAATTAAGAATAAGTATATCGTAATGAAAAACTAGATCATTAGAGCCTCCATACAGTATATTAGATAAAAGTACAACACAATCATTTAGGGTGGCATATAATCAGCACTCATAAAGTATTTGAACAGTATAAGATTGTATGAATAAGGACTGTGCGTGTTTTTCACGTCATTGGGAAGATTGTTCCAAAGATGAGCAGCTGAGTAAGCCAAACTAGTCTTAAATAGGTCTAGCCTGGGCTTGGGTACCTGTAATTTGTTTAAGCGCTGACTACGTCTTTCATTATATTTTAAAAGCGGCCAAAGATACTTTGGAGAATTCTGTGACAGGATTTTGTGAATAAGTTTCCCTTTGTTAAAGAGGAAGCGCTTCCTGAGGGGTAATATTTGAAGATAATTATATAAATCTTTACAATGTGATTGGTGTTTATCAGCAACAAGGCGCATTGCACGTTTTTGAAGCGAGTGGTGCATTTTTGTGTTGGAGACAGAACAACCATCCCAGATTGTGGAACAATAGTCTAGATGCGTTTGTATATGAGATATGTAGAACATTTTGAAGAAGAAGAACAAGAATAAGAAGAAGGCCTATGCTCCACAGAGATAATGAAAATGATGACGGTAATAATGATGATATTGATGATGATAATTTAAATAATTACCAGAACCAAGAAACAATTGGCATCGATGTACGTGAGGACTACTTTCCGGTGGCGCAAGCGTAGCTAAAGATTAGCGCAACACTGAGATCATTTTCCACATACACATTAAGCACGTTTCAATTAGATAAATAACAAATTATATTGCAATAACGCTTTAAAAATAGTTTGTATACGAAAGCGAACAAAAAATATGAGAAGAAGATAAAATAATAATACAATTATATATTTATAAACGTAGTGTTACATCTCTTTTTGCACACTACAAAGCGTCCATTATCTTGGAACTGTGTGGTGCTCAAGAGGACGTTGCTAAGTGCGTCATTACACGTACGAATGATGACATGAGTGCTCGTGCACGACAACAAAAGAGACCGTTTTGTATTTTTAGATCCTTGTGGTGTAGTCAGCCGAGATGGATGTGTTCTGAGATCCTTGTTGTGTAGCTGGCCAAGATGGCTGTGTGTTTAGATAATTGTGGTGTAACCGTCCGAGATGGCTGTGTGTTTAGATCCTTGTGGTGTAGCCGGCCGAGATGGCTGTGTGTTTAGATCCTTGTGGTGTAGCCGGCCGAGATGGCTGTGTGTTTAGATCCTTGTGGTGTAGCCGGCCGAGATGGCTGTGTGTTTAGATCCTTGTGGTGTAGCCGGCCGAGATGGCTGTGTGTTTAGATCCTTGTGGTGTAGCTGGCCAAGATAGCTGTGTTTTGAGATTGAGTCGCTAACGTCCACTTATATTTTCATAGGTAATAGTCGTAGATGTGTTAATAGTATCTGTATTTGTGTGGACCCAATGGTCGATATTTTTTGGATCACAAAAATTATAAATCAATGTATGGACTGCGACGGACTTGCACAGAAGGTGCTGAGTATCTAGTAAGTATAACAGTCAAAATGATTGTTGGCCCATTGCTGTTAGCCTATGGATTTTTACGATAATTTCGATTGTGGATCGTAATAAATGTGAACTGTATGTGTACACTTTGAGCTGAGGTACTTTCTTACAAACATAGTAATTTCGTTCGAGTTGAACGTAATCACTTCAGAACTAACGCCTAGCAGAATGTGGCAGTTAGTATCACAGAAATAAACGTCACACGTAGTAGTGATATTTTGTGCATTTTTTAAAATCGCGTTATTTCTAAAACGCGTAAATTGAGATGAGTTTTACCGTAGACATTAAATACGTTACAAGTAAGGGGCTGCTTCTGCAAAGTAATATTACAGAAGTATTGAAAAGAGTTTTAATAAAAAAGAATATGAAAACGTTCCTTCAGGCATGCTGCGCAAGGTGGGTAATTTGTGGTTGTGCATGGCGTTGGAAACCTCATCATGTAGAACAGCTTGCTGCAGAAATCACAGCAGCTACAAGTGCCTGTAAATGCTTGGTGCAGACTTATTGTAAGGGGACTGGCTACCGGTGGTGGCTTCTTGCTTTGTAAGGGGAGTGGTGGCTTCTTGCTTTGTAAAGGGAGTGGTGGCTTCTTGCTTTGTAAGGGGAGTGGTGGCTTCTTGCTTTGTAAGGGGAGTGGTGGCTTATTGCTTTGTAAGGAGCAAAAAGGCAAATAATAATTCCTATATATAAAATCCTAGCTTTTTCTGTCAGTGTGTAACATTAAGGGATGCAACTTTGGTTGAAAGTTAAACATTAATTACACATAATTGTATTGTTTCCCTTATATGTGCTCTCCCGAAAATAGTAACACTTACCAAAGAAAAGTGCGCAAATGACGGTGTGCACAAAGATCTATTTATAGAATGTGTGATCCCGTATATACACATTGGGATCCTCGCTGCTGCTACGTAGTTCGCGTACTATGGTGGTGCACAGTGGGTTTTTAAAAATACTTTTGAATACGTAAAATTGCCGTTAGGTATTGGTGCTTTTGAATTTAATTCCCGTTTTATGACGGGCTTTTACACAAGTGATAATATGAAAACGAACATAAAACATGAGAAAGACAACTGAAAAACATGGAATTATAAATGTTAGTAGTGGAATATATATATATATATATATATATATATATATATATATATATATATATATATATATATATATATATATATATATATATATATATATATATATATATATATAGACATGCGCATCATCATAGCGGGAACAAACTGGAACTGAGTTGGCCACATCCACAGAAAAGACCCAGGCACCCTCACAAGAGCTGCCATGCTATGGACTCCAAACTGGAAACAAATGCGAGGTCGACCAAAAGCAACATGGCGGAGACCTGTGGAAGCAGAGATGCTAAGCAGCATGAACCAGAACTGAAGCACCACACGAAGGATGCCTGCTGATAGACCACGTTGGAGCTGCTGCACTACAAGACGCCACCAGGCGTGATGGTCACTGATTACTTTCTCAGTTAGCGGTCAACGATCAAAGAAGAAGGATAGATATATTTATATTTTTCATTGTTGTTGAGCTCTTGTTATTTTGAATACAGAATTCGCGTAAAATAAAACCGTGTATTCACGATCACGCTGTTTCTCGAATTTATGTCTTTGACAAGATTTGGACGTGATTTTGTTTTAAAGTTCTGCATCTTCCGTACAACTCAGCAAAACATCGTAAGGGTTTGTCATGTTAGGGACGTCCTCTCTCAGCCTGGCGTACACGCTTGTATATTGGGACTGCCTATCTGGTATATCTGAGAAATTCAAGTTTCCAACATTTCTTTGGCTTTTATCAAAATTTTCTTTCCCATCTATTATTCTGTTACTGTCTTGTATGCTTGTTTTCTCAGGCATGCATGAATTCTTTACTTACATATATTCTTAGTTGATTTCAATATTATCAATGTCATTGTCTAACATATTCTGTTTTACGGAATCAGAAAACCCTTCGCCGACATAATTTTCATCGATTTCGGAATATTCACACTCTCTTTCGTTGCTGTTTTCATTCTGATATCCAAAATTATCATCTGGAATCTGTATCTGAATAATACATTTATCATGCCTCTCACTTAATGTATCTCGTTTGTTAACACTGACATTCTTAAAATCTGCGTTATCCACTAGACGTATTTCGTTCATGCCCTCATTAGCCAGGTGTTTTGTCAGGATGTTCGCATTGGCGTGTTGGTCGTTCTCTGCAATAACGTCGTAAAAGGAGCAGTCGTTGTCCATATCGTTGAAGTTTTCACGAAATCCTTCGAAATGAACATTAACTTTTACAGCATCATATCTTGTGTTGCCTTTTAAGTTTTTGCCATCAGATTCATTTTCGGCAAAGGTGTATACGTTGTTGTGGCGTTTAGCTGATGCCATTAGATGAATGTTGTCCTCATTTTCTGAGATATTATTTGCTACCTTAAACTTACGATCAGCGGTAGCCATGCCGTTAACAAGTAAAGCCATTTTTCCGTGACTGGAGGACTTTGGTGATAATTCCCGCTGAACGCAACTTCTTCTGCAAACAATGACACCCACTGCTGCACTAATACCAACAACAGCAACCATGCTTACGACAACAGCAGTAATTATAGGCACTGTGCCGTCACTCTCTTTTTGTTCTACTCTTTCCCTCGACATGCTCTCGTTTGGTAACGTCACAGATTTTAACGCAACTGATGTTTGTGATTTTTTCGTTGACGTTAATCCATTACTACTACTACTACCAAAACCACTACTATTACTACTATTACTACTACTACTACTACTACTACTACTACTACTACTACTACTACTACTACTACTACTACTACTACTACTACTACTACTACTACTACTACTACTACTACTACTACTACTACTACTACTACTACTACTACTACTACTACTACTACTACTACTACTACTACTGCTACTACTACTACTACTACTACTACTACTACTACTACTACTACTACTACTACTACTACTACTACTACTACTACTACTACCACTACTACTTCTACTACCACTACTACTATCGCTACTATTACCACTATTACTACTACTACTACCACTACCATTACTACTTCTACTACCACTACTACTATCGCTACTATTACTAATACTACTATCGCTACTATTACCACCACTACTACTACTACTATTACTACTACCACTGCTACTTCTACTACCTTTATTACTATCGCTACTATTACCACTACTACTACTAATACTACTTATACTACTACCACTACTACTTCTACTATCACTACTACTATCGCTACTATTACCACCACTACTACTACTATTACTACTACCACTGCTACTTCTACTACCACTACTACTATCGCTACTATTACCACCACTACTACTACTACTATTACTACTACCACTGCTACTTCTACTACCTTTATTACTATCGCTACTATTACCACCACTACTACTACTACTATTACTACTACCACTAACACTTCTACTACCACTACTACTATCGCTACTATTACCACTACTACTACTACTATTTCTAATACCACCACTACTACTAGCTCTATTACTACTACCACTACTACTGCTACTACTACTACTACCACTACTACTACTACTACCACCACTACTACTATGACCACTACTACTGCTACTACTACTACCACTATTACTACTACTACTACTACTACTACTACTACTACTACTACTACTACTACTACTACTACTACTACTACTACCACCACCCCTACTACCACTTCTACTGCTACTACTGCTACCACCGCTACTACTACTACTACTACTACTACTACCACTACTACCACTACTACTACTACTACTACTACTACTACTACTACCACCATTACTACTACTACTACTACTACTACTACTACCACCCCAACCACCACCACTACTACTACTACTACTACTACTACCACCACCCCTACTACTACTACTACTACTACTACTACTACCACCCCAACCACCACTACTACTACTACTACTACTACTACCACCCCAACCACCACTACTACTACTACTACTACTGCTACTACTGCCACCACTACTACTACTACTACTACTACTACTACTACTACTACTACTTCTACCACTGCTTCTACTTCTACCCCAACTACTTCTACCAACTCTCCTACTACTACTACTGCTGCTGCTACCACTACTACTGCAATTACGGCTACTACTACTGCTCCTCCCGCTACCAGTACTATTACCGTTGCAACAACTGTTCACACACAACGGTTGTCTGTTGCCTGAAGCTGCTTTACATATTGTCTCATTTGGAAACCTCCACTTTATTCCAATACAATCGCAGTCTCTATGTCTTTGACTGAAGTGTTCAGTATATCCCAGATACTTAACAGTGCCATCAGCTTCAGTCAACATGTTGCATATTAATTTTTCGGTAGAGGCATTATGGGCGCAGGTAAAATAGTTTTTTTGTTGATAGTTCCTGGATAGCCCAACGGCACTGACATTCGTTACTTTTCGCTCAGTCTTTGAAACAGTTTGCAGGTCTGCGATGTAATTCAACTTTGCACTATTGCACAAGTAATTGTAGAACCTGTAGGCAATGATTTAAAAAAAAGTGATATATTTGTCTACGTGAACATATCAATGTAAATATATCTTATTTGTACTAGTGTAAAAGCCCGCCATAAGACGGGAATTAAATTTAAAAGCAAATAGTTTTGTGCACAACGTCATTTGTGCATTCTTTTTTGGTGTGTTACTATTGCCGGGAGAGTACATATAAGGGAAACAATACAATTAATGTCTAACTTGCAACCAAAGTTAAATCCCTTAGCGTTATGCACTGACAGAAAAAGCTGGGATTTTATAATATAGGATTAAAGTATATATCACTAATCATCACTGTCCTTTTCACTCTAAGCCACCACTGCCAATGGTCCAATACATGCACATGCTCTTGCGGTGGTAGTTTCTGTATAAATCTGTTTTACAATATGAGGTTGCCATCCTCTGCACAATCTTCTGGTCGCCTTGTACGACATGCCTGACGAATCAGTAGGCTTATTGTTTTTATCGTCTCACAAATGACCCACGTGACTACATGGGGCACAAGTAAAAATCATTAGCTTTGAGCTCCCCATGGAGCATAGGCCTTCATCAAACTTATGTCAAGTCTTTCTGTCCCGTGCTATCAGGTCAAGGTCTTTCCTTGTCTGTCTCGACTTCTCTTCTCACTTTTTCATTGATCTACCTCTTTTTCTCTTTCCCTGTGGATTCAAGAACAAGGACTGTCTTGTAATGCTATCACCAGGATTCCTTAATGTGTGTCCTATCCGTCGCCATCGTCTTCTTATCAGCTATTCTTCCACTGGTACTTGTCTGGTTCTTGTCATCAGTTCCACATTAGTGATCTTGTCATCAGTTCCAAATTAGTAATCTTGTCATTAGTTCCACATAAGTGATCTTGTCATCAGTTCCACATTAGTGACCTTGTCATCAGTTCCACATTAGTGATATTGTCATCAGTTCCACATTAGTGATCGTGTCATCAGTTCCACATTAGTGATCTTGTCGTCAATTCCACAATAGTGATATTGTCATCAGTTCCACATTGGTAATCTTGTAATCAGTTCCACATTAGTGATCTTATCAGTTCCACATTAGTGATCTTGTCATCAGTTCTACTTTAGTGATCTTGTCATCAGTTCCACATTAGTGATCTTGTCAGCAGCTCCACATTAGTGATCTTGCCATCAGCTCCACATTAGTGATCTTATCTTCAGTTCCACATTAGTGATCATGTCATCAGTTCTACATTAGTGATCTTGTCATCAGTTCCACATTAGTGATCTTGTCATCAGTTCCACATTAGCAATCTTGTCATCAGTTCCACATTAGTGGTCATGTCATCAGTTCCACATTAGTGATCTTGTCATCAGTTCCACATTAGTGGTCATGTCATCAGTTCCTCATTAGTGATCTTGTCATCAGTTCCACATTAGTGATCTTGTCATCAGTTCCACATTAGTGATATTGTCATCAGTTCCACATTAGTGGTCATGTCATCAGTTCCGCATTAGTGATCTTGTCATCAGTTCCACAGTAGTGATCTTGTCATCAGTTCCACATTAGTGATATTGTTGTCAGTTCCACATTAGTGATCTTGTAATCAGTTCCACATTAGTGATCTTGTCATCAGTTCCACATTAGTGGTCATGTCATCAGTTCCACATTAGTGATCTTGTCATCAGTTCCACATTAGTGATCTTGCCATCAGCTACACATTAGCGATCTTGTCAGCAGTTCCACATTAGTGATCATGTCATCAATTCCACATTAGTGATCTTGTCATCAGTTCCACATTAGTGATCTTGTCATCAGTTCCACATTAGAGACTTTGTCATCAGTTCCACATTAGGGGTCATGTCATCAGTTCCACATTAGTGATCTTGTCAGCAGTTCTACATTAGTGGTCATTTCATCAGTTTCACATTAGTGATCTTGTCATCAGCTCCACATTAGTGATCTTGTCATCTGTTCCACATTAGTGATCTAGTCATCAGTTCCACATTAGTGATCTTGTTATCAGTGTCACATTAGTGATCTAGTTATTATTTCCACACTAGTGATCTTGTCATCAGGTCCACATTAGTGATCTTGCCATCAGCTACACATTAGCGATCTTGTCATCAGTTTCACATTAGTGATCTTGTCATCAGTTCCACATTAGTGATCTTGTTATCAGTTCCACATTAGAGACTTTGTCATCAGTTCACATTAGTGGTCATGTCATCAGTTCCACATTAGTGATCTTGTCAGCAGTTCCACATTAGTGGTCATTTCATCAGTTCCACATTAGTGGTCTTGTCATCAGTTCCACATTAGTGGTCTTGTCATCAGTTCCACATTAGTGATTTTGTCATCAGTTTTACATTAATGGTCATGTCATCAGTTCCACATTAGTGATCTTGTCATCAGTTCCACATTAGTGGTCTTGTCATCAGTTCCACA
Organism: Oreohelix idahoensis; assembly: GCA_024509875.1. Lineage (NCBI taxonomy): Eukaryota > Metazoa > Mollusca > Gastropoda > Stylommatophora > Oreohelicidae > Oreohelix > Oreohelix idahoensis. The sequence goes on from JAMPIV010004956.1 coordinate 106,023, forward strand.
TTAGTGATATTGTCATCAGTTCTACATTAGTAATCTTGTCATCAGTTCCATATTAGTAATCTTACCATCAATTCCACAATAGTGATACTGTCATCAGTTCCACATTGGTAATCTTGTAATCAGTTCCACATTAGTGATCTTGTCATCAGTTCCACATTAGTGATCTTGTCATCAGTTCCACATTAGTGATCTTGTCATCAGTTCCACATTAGTCATCTTGTCATCAGTTCCACATTGGTGATCTTGTCATCAGTGCCACATTAGTGATTTTTGCCATCAGTTCCACATTAGTGATCTTGTCATCAGTTCCACATTAGTGATCTTGTCATCAGTTCCACATTAGTGATCTTGTCATCAGTTCCACATTAGTGATCTTGTCACACCACTGTAATCCTTCTGTTCTACGCAAGTACCGCTATATGAATGTGTGTTCCTCTGTGATTATATACAGTGTATGTTTTATTTTCCCCCCAACAAGTACATTCTAATTTAAGTATCTATTGTTAGAATTTTATTTTCTTATTATACTTTTATTGGTTATACTTCTGTCGTGTACGATCAGCACAACGTCCTTCCGTGCCATCCTCATGTGTTTAGTACATGTCTCCAGTTCTCTTCTCCATCTGTTCTTCGGTCTGCCCCAACTTGTTGTGCACTTGTGAATCCAGATTAAAGAATATCTTGTAATGCTCTCAGCAGGTTTTATAAATGTCTGTGCCATCCATCGTCAGCGTCATCGTCTCATTTCTTCTTCCACTGGTGCTTGTTAGTCTGGTTCTTACCGTACATTGTTGACCCAGTCGTATCATTTCTTCTTCCACTGGAGCTTGTTAGTCTGGTTCTTACCGTACATTGTTGACCCAGTCGTATCATTTCTTCTTCCACTGGAGCTTGTTAGTCTGGTTCTTACCGTACATTGTTGACCCAGTTGTATCATTTCTTCTTCCACTGGAGCTTGTTAGTCTGGTTCTTACCGTACATTGTTGACCCAGTTGTATCACTTCTTCTTCCACTGGAGCTTGTTAGTCTGGTTCTTACCGTACATTGTTGACCCAGTCGTATCATTTCTTCTTCCACCGGAGCTTGTTAGTCTGGTTCTTACCGTACATTGGTGACCCAATTGTATCATTTCAATCATTCTGCTCTACGGATGCACCCATTTATGAATATTTATATACTTCTGGTTGCTGTTTTTGTTGTTGTCCATGCTTCAGATATATACAATAGGTCTGGCTTGACATTTGAGTTGACAATTCTTATTTCTGACGATAATGAATAATAATCCGTAACAACAATGATTAAATAAATCAGATTAAAAAAAACACCTACTCACCTACGAAACTCAGCAGTAGGAAAGGTGATATTTATCGTGTCACCTTCTTCGTTTCCGTGTTTCACTGTTATTATAACGTCACCATGAAGTGGTACCATATGCAGAACGTGTACAATGAAGAGGCAGAGAACAACCCTAAACTTTCCAACCATTGTCACAAGTTTTAGTCGTTGATTCAAAGTATAGTGTATTACTGCAAAATGATGTAATTCTGTAAAGTAATTTTAACAAAATAATGTTAATAAAATAATGTTAACATTTAATTTAAAACAAGCGATCAAATGTTGACGCTATCTCTCTCTCTCTCTCTCTCTCTCTCTCTCTCTCTCTCTCTCTCTCTCTCTCTCTGTCTGTCTGTCTGTCTGTCTGTCTGACTACCTACCTACCTACCTACCTACCTACCTACCTACCTACCTACCTACCTACCTACCTACCTACCTACCTAACTGTCTGTCTGTCTGTCTGTCTGTCTGTCTGTCTGTCTGTCTGTCTGTCTGTCTGTCTGTCTGTCTGTCTGTCTGTCTGTCTATCTATCTATCTATCTATCTATCTATCTATCTATCTATCTATCTATCTATCTATCATGCATTTAAGTTGGAATTCGCATGTACTAGCACTGACCAAGCAAACGGCACAAAAAGTTTACTAGTTAGCTAAAATCAAACATTTCCTAGATGAGGAGACACGAAAAATGTTCTATACATCCCAAATAAAACACATCTAGACTATTGTTCCACAATTTGGGATGGCTGCACCATGTCCAACACTAAAAGACTCTATTCATTCCAAAAACATGCAGTGCGCCTAATTTCAGACAAAAACCTAACACAGTTTGTAGACCCATATACATATCTTAACATATTACCACTAAGAAAGCGCCTTCTCTTCAACAAAGCCAAATTTATACACAAAATCTTGTCCCAGAATGCTCCAGAATGTGGAAAATTATTCCACAGATGAGCTGCAGAAAAAGCTAAACTTTTCTTGAATAAGTCGAGCCTAGGCTTGGGCATGTGTAATTTATTTAAGCGTTGACTTCGTCTTCCGCTGTATTTGAAAATAGGCCACAGTATCTGTTGACTCAGTCAACGCTTAAATAAATTACACATGCCCAAGCCTAGGCTGGACTTATTCAAGAAAAGTTGAGCTTTTTCTGCTGCTCATCTGTGGAATAATCTTCCACACGACTTACAAAAACACTCTTAGTCCATATTCATTCAATCACAGACTTTCCAAATACATCATGAGTGCAGATTATATGCCACCCTAATTTAGTTATGTTCTTAAATAATTACATAACGTCATATGTAGGTTTTAAAGATAATTTTGTGCTGTTTAGTATTAATTATGATAAGGTACTGTAAATCTGTGTAACTGTTATTGTACTGTTACAATGTTGGGATTTTATTTTATTGTAATTTGTTGTTATTTTATTATTTAAGTAATATTTCAGATACATGTGAGAATAAATGGATTCAGTATGAAAGACGAGAGAAAGGAAGGGCAGAATGTTAGACGGGCCTGCGTCCCAATTCTAAACCCTTTGAAAAATAAAGTTCTATCTATCTATCTATCTATCTATCTATCTATCTATCTATCTATCTATCTATCTATCTATCTATCTATCTATCTATCTATCTATCTATCTATCTATCTATCTCTCTATCTCTCTATCTCTATCTATCTATCTATCTATCTATCTATCTATCTATCTATCTATCTATCTATCTATCTATCTATCTATCTATCTATCTTGTAGCGAGATTTGTTAACACTTGCTTGGTTGTAGCGCGACACACGCCCACGCGACACCCACACACACAGTGCAAGGTCGGCTCGGCGGGTCTTTCTTTGAAGTTTAAGGACGGGAAATGTGAATTACGGTTGAAGCCAGACAATATTACTAAAGAATGAGGAAATAGCTATATAGGAATGTATGGCGGACTTTAAAAGTATGCATTTACTGAAAATTAAATTATTAACTACCGGAGAACGCCCGGTTGGAATAATATTAAATAAATATAACTCAACAAAGGAGATAGACTAGGAATTATATCCAAAAGGATATTATTCAAATATAAATAGTTTTAAAGATAATTAATATTTTTTCACCTTCATCACATCGGCTAAAAGTTAGCTAATAATCTTTAAAAATTTATTACACTAACAAGCCTCAACGGATTTGGATAAAACTTATATGGAATGAAAGCCTCATATTGGGAAAAGGGAATGATACATAGGAAGGACGGAAGAATATAAGTGTGTAGTGAACAGAAGAGAACAACAAGTACAGGAAAAACACAGATTGCTTCAAATCGCCTCAAATCAGGAGATGAAACTAAAATCTTTTGGGGAATTTAGGAGGTGCTTTCTCGGACGGGCGAGAGACTGAAATATAAGGACAGAGCGGCGCATTGGAATTCTCACACACCAAATCCAGAAGCCAGAGTGAGAAACTGGAAGACAGCATCTGCAAGAAAAGTTCTATTTTCACGCTGCATGCAGGGCAGATTAAATTAAGCCAATACAGTCTCACCGTGAGCTTATTAATCCTAAGAGGGTATGTAAGTTTATTAAAAATATATGTATTACTAATATCATTTTATTTCAGATTTTATTTTTGATTGATTGTAGCAGATATAATAAAAAAGGGAATGACGCTAACCAGAGATAACCTTCACCGGCATTGTCAGGAAGCATAACCATTAATTGGTTAACCACATATATCATGGCTAGTTCTTGCCTGGAAGCTTACGACATACCAGCAAGTACATAAGTGACTTGACATCCATAAATCGAAGGCAAAGGTTATATCGTACCCATGTATCATAACATGTGATTTATTCATGTATATTGTTAATTCTGCACAGTATACATTATCTTATCATGCTATCTCTGTAACATACTACCATGATTCATTCATTTATATACAAACACTGAAGACATGGTCGCATCATGAACAGCAGTTGGTGGTGAGATTGTTGGAACAATGGCCACCTATTACCTTTTGTTCCAGGTTTTTATGATCAATGTTTATGATCATTCCTGATCGAGAAACTAAAGACTTGAAGAAGTTGATCCAGCTTACTGAAGCCTAGAGGTCAACCACTCTTCAACACCTTAGTCCCCCGTAGTTATAGGGCGGGCTGAAGGAAAGTCTTCCGTACTCCAGTGTGTCGGAGGAACCTCGAGCAGACGTGGCTAAAGTTGAGTTTATCTGTATCCATCCAACAAATCCTGTGAGCAGTTTCTAAAACGACTGTTTAATGATGACAACTAGATGGCAAGAGATAATGTGACAAACTTGTTTTATAAGTTCAGTGGAAGATAAATCCAAGACTTTTTATCTTGTTTATTTGATTTGTAACTGTAAATAATCATACATTTTACCATCTTACAACAACCATTTCTCATTACAAGAATATATAGATGTACATAATAAATTGGATAATTGTACTCATTTGACTTGTTAAATTTTTAACTGTTAAAATTTTGAGTTACCTTTCCAAATTTAATTATATTATCACATAGGGTTACGATAGCGAAAGTAGCAACTTATACTTCTGAAGCCTAAATCTATTGTCCAGCTCAGAGTATTCACAGCTGTAACTCACTTGTGATACCAGTGTACTTCTCGGGCACTGGAACTTCATACTTTCTGGAGAGAGATTCTACTTCTGCTCTACCACTATTATCATAATAGGAAAACCTTTCGCTACATATCTATCTATCTATCTATCTATCTATCTATCTATCTATCTATCTATCTATCTATCTATCTATCTATCTATCTATCTATCTATCTATCTATCTATCTATCTATCTATCTATCTATCTATCTATCTATCTATCTATCTATCTATCTATCTATCTATCTATCTATCTATCTATCTATCTATCTATCTATCTATCTATCTATCTATCTACCTACCTACCTACCTACCTACCTACCTACCTACCTACCTACCTACCTACCTACCTACCTACCTACCTACCTACCTACCTACCTACCTACCTACCTACCTACCTACCTATCTATCTATCTATCTATCTATCTATCTATCTATCTATCTATCTATCTATCTATCTATCTATCTATCTATCTATCTATCTATCTATCTATCTATCTATCTATCTATCTATCTATCTATCTATCTATTTCTGTACCGAATTTATAATCATACATTACCGTAAACAAATTTAACAGCTGTCCATAGCACAATTAACCTCAGATTTATTGATGTAATAGTGTCGTAAACTGGTGACAACAAACCATAGAAACTGCTTCCTTGTTCAGAAACAGAACCAAACTGAATGTTGCACATTATTTTAATCCCACGAAAAGCAGTGACATGCGCACTTCTGGACTTACCGGAAATAACAATATTTTTCGTTTTGGTTACACCACTTCATCCTTAAGAGACACTTTGATAATCTTGGGCATCAGTTTACAGCAGTGTTTCTCAAGCAACATCCTATTTGTGCCTCAAATCATCAGTGCAGAGAAAACCTAGGAGGCAGATGGATAGACAACGTAACAGGCATTCTTCAACAACACGAGCTCGCCGCAGCCAACACGACACACTCAAGAACGTGAACTTCAGGTCCCATCTACGTTTCATAACAAATGTGGAAGGAAACGTAAAAGCACGTGTCGTCGTCAGATGTTTTATGAAGAATCACCTTATTATAAATATGAATAAAATAGAATTTGAGAAAATATGGTGGTATCCCATAATTATCAGTCTCGTTTTCTCATCTCTTGTGAAGCTGGACCTACCTCCAGACTGTCCATTATCCGCACAGCTTGCCTAAGGAAAATTCTTCGAATTTTCTGACTGAACACCATCATCAACCAAGAACATCCAACTCGGAGCCACCAAGACGCAATGCGCATCATCTTAGCGGGTAGACGTTGGAACTGTATTGGCCACATCCTCAGAAGAGATTCTGACACCATCACCAGAACTGCCATGCTGTGGGATCCAGAAGGAAAACGAAAGCGAGGCCGGTCAAAAGCCACCTGGCGATGAACTATGGAGGCAGAAATGCTGAGCATGAACCAAAGTCCGGGGCACCACACAATGGATGGCATCCAACTGAGCAAAGTGGAGACAGTTTGTTGCGGTCCAACAAGACGCCACCAGGTATGATGGTCATTGATTGCTTTGTCAGTCAGCGGCCAATGACTAAAGAAGAAGATACATACAAATATTTTCGAAAGTGTGTTTGTGTATTTGTTTGTTCGGTTTGGATGTAGCGCCGTTGAAGCTACGGTCATGAAATTTTGCACAGAGGTTCTTCAGGGGTTCAGGAGTGGCAACGTCAACATTTATTTCAAAAATGTTCATTCTTGACGTCACCCATAGACAATATTGATGGTTTTATTGAAATCGGTGCACTCATTCTACAAAAGTGATGACTTACTTACTTAGTCGTTCCTCTTCTACCGTGAGGTGTAGAGGTTTGGAAGAGAGAGCGCCAGACTATCCTATCGGCTGTCTTCCTCCTGGCCTGGTTCCATTCTAGTCCTTGGTCCTTCAAGATTGTCTAATGTTGTCCTCCCAGCGGACTCTGGGTCGTCCTGGGGGTCTGGATCCTTGCCTCTTTGTTTCCCACGCTTGTCGTGGTAGCCGATCTTCTCCCATTCTGCAGACATGGCCAAACCAATATTAGTTGGGACTGTTCTTCTTGGGTCTGCAGGGGGTGGCATTTTAGGCCTTGAGGTATCGTCTGGTTGCGGACCATGTCTCTTCTTGTTACTTCAATCGAGGAAAATGAGGGGAACTGCAGTAAGACGTGGACAATGGATGGGTTTGAAAAAAAAATCGAAAAAAGGTGATTCGTCTTACGAGGACAAAAGACAAAGAAAGTTGTCTACGTTACGGCCACAAGGCCTTCGTCAGGAAAAGAAAGAAAGTGAAGGCTAGATAGGAGACATAAGAACTTAAAAGAAAATAAAAATAAATATAAAATTTTTTTTAATTTTAAGTTCTTATGTCTCCTATCTAGCATCTTCACTTTCTTTGAAAAAGGCTAGCTCCTTCACTTTCTTTTTTACAGGGAAGTACCTAGGTTTTATTTATTTATTTATTTAATTTTTTTATAAAAAAAATTTTTATATTTATTTTTATTTTCTTTTAAGTTCTTATGTCTCCTATCTAGCCTTCACTTTCTTTCTTTTCCTGACGAAGGCCTTGTGGCCGTAACGTAGACTACTTTCTTTGTCTTTTGTCCTCGTAAGACGAATCACCTTTTTTAGATTTTTTTTCAAACCCATCCCTTGTTACTTCAACCACGTTCCTCAGATACCTCATTTCTGAGGTTTAGATCTGGCTTTTGTGGGTTGTGGTCATTGCCCATGACTAGCATCCATATGTTAAGACTGGGACATAGGTGGAGCGGTATACATCCGTCTTCGTTTTCTTACTAACCTCTCTCTTGCTGAGGAATCCTCGATTTATGGCCTGAAAAAAGTCTCCGAGCTGCTGCTTTTCGAGTGGCCAACTCTCCTTTGATGCCTCCCTTTCGGTCTATAATAACTCCGAGATATTTAAAGTGGTCGACCTGCTCCGGGACCTGTTCTCCCAGTTTAATCTGATGTCTTCTTTCTTCTCGTTATATCACCATGGATTTTGTTTTAGAGCTGCTTATGACCATCCCTCATATTCTCCAGCTCTTCCTTCCCGACTAGCAGGTTGGATTGGAGATGTGCCTTTGATTTAGGGCAACATCATCAGCAAATGCCCGCTCTGAAATACAGACCTGTCTCATTTTCCAGTACCCCACTGAATACTTTCTTGTTCTCTCCTTACAGGCCTTGATGACATCGTCCATGAGGAGTATGAAAAGATAAGGTGACAGGATATCACCTTGTCTTACACCAGTGGTGGTCCTGAACTCTTCTGACTTATGGTTTGCTGTCCTCACATAATTTCTGCAAGACTTGTAGAAGCTCTGTATAGCATGAATCAGAGGTGCTGGAATGTTCTTCCTTGCCAAACAGTCCCACAGTTTTCTCCAGGGGACCTTGTCAAATGCCTTTTCCAGATCTATGAAACAAAGATGGATCTCACATTTATAATCAAGGGCCTTTAAACTCAGCTGCCTGAGTGTGAAGATTAGGTCTTGAGTACTTCGGTTTGCTCGGAATCCACACTGGACCTAATCCAATTGTGGCTCAGCTAGGCGTAGGAGTCTCTGCTCTAGGATTCTAGAGTAGATTTTACCAGGGACACTAAGAATGGATATGCCTCTAAGGTTTCCAAATTGTCGATTGTCACCCTTTTTGAAAATTGGTGTTATTGTGGCAATTTCTCAACCCTTTGGTATGGTCTTGTTGCACCAAGCTGCCTGTAGGACCTTTAATAGTAATATGTCGCCTGATGCTCCCATGTACTTAACCATTTCTGGTGTTATACCATCATGCCCTGCTGCTTTGCCCATCTTGATTTTCTCCAGGGCTGCCTTCAGTTCTTCCATCTTCATGTAATCTTCACCATCATTGGTTTTCTCTTCTGTGCTAGTGGTTATCATTTCTGATTCTTCACCATGCTCACCATCCAGGAGTTCTGAGAAATATTCTTTCCATCTTTCCATTACTTCCTTCGGGGCAGTAAGCAATTTGCCTTGCTTGTCCTTTATAAATTTGAGAGGGCATTGTTTTCCTTCCTCATGTTATTTAGGGTCTGTGTTGTGAAAAATTCTAATCCACATATATAAATGAGAAAATAAATGTAAAGTAGAACGAAATAATACAATAGAAAGAAAGAAGAATGGTGGAAGACCAGTGCTTTCACAATAGAGTACGCCTGTGTTGTGGAACGCCATAATGGCAGAACCAGAGATCCCCTTTTTCTACTTCGTCTGCATAACTGTAACGCTTCCACGTGCGATAGTAAAAGCCTACAGCATCATAGTAACAAAAACACTATCAATACGAGGTTAGGTTTTGAAAACAGGTTTAAAATCTTATTGGGAAACCTGACATTCTACTGATTTATGTCTAAGCTCCTGACATTAGTCTGACAGTACAGAAGACATCCCATAGTATAGAAGTGAACGGGTGGTAGAAGAGTAATACATATTTTGAACGAAGCCACTTAGCCTCATTAAACTTATATATTTGTGTGCTTTAGGACTTGCTGACAAACAATATGTGATGTGTTACGCAAATAGTCTAGTAATTAACAAATTATAGCCAAAATACTATAGTGAGGTTGTCTGACAGCACAAGATCATATTTGCTCATAATGGCATGTAGAAAAACACTGCTTTAGGGGAATTGAGGCCAACAAGTTAGATACAATTTGATTGGCGGTAGTAATATGTAAGGCGAAATTTTATTAGTCGAACTGCAAATGCAAATATGGTTGTTATGGCAACGTGTAGGATGGGTAATATTTTTTCAAAGGCTCTTGTAAACATGGTCTCATTGGTTAGAGCGATCGATATAGTCAAATAGAAGCGTCAGTTCAGGGCCAGTTTTGAAAATATAGTTTGTGAGAAGCAAGTGCGTGCCGAGCAAGCTAATATTTTTCTAATAAAAGCCTGGGATAAGGCAGATCAAAATTGTGCCAGAATTCATTGCCAGTCAACGTACTAGTGTATATTTCCTTGAATTGTAGTAAGCTAGACATGTTTCCTATATATATATATATATATATATATATATATATATATATATATATATATATATATATATATATATATATATAGATATATACATATATATATATATATATATATATATATATATATATATATATAATGAACATTGAATATGAATTGATAAATTGTGTCTGTATGTGTGTGGTTCAGTAGCAAACAGAATGCAAAGCCTAGATATTGCTCCACCATGTAAAAGCTTGTCAGAGAGGAGTATAACTGCATTGGCATTTATGGGATTGCCATTTAGTAACATGACACCTATCTTATTGTATAGGAGGAATTAACGCTGGAATTGCAGAGGCGTTGTAACACTTAGGGAGAGGAATACTGATATATATTGTCACATGAGAAGCTAGTAGTTGGGATACAGCGCTGAACTCTGTGTTTGTAATGTCCTGTACTTCAATGTGGAAATAGATATTATATATTAGTTCTGAAGAAGGAGGTACAACCTTCTTATTTCAGGGACCGTAGTACTGAAGTATTAGAGCAGCACCTGGTCTGAGTTTTGCTGGATCCAGAGCGCTGGCAGCAGACTCCTTGTCCAAGATATCGACCAGTGGTGTATTTCAAGATAACTGAGAAGCAAGCGAGCAGAGGAGACAGTTTTCCTGCCGCCGACATTAAGTTAAGAATTCGTCAGCCAGAGCAGCTCACCCTTGTATAACCACCTTAAAAGGGACTGTAATATTAAATCAAGAGGGACAGTTATTGTGTTACAAACAAAAAGGAACTGTGAACCCTTCAATATTATTTCCACCATTAACAAACACATGAAGTCGTGATGACAAACAACAACATAGCTTCAAACGCCAGTATTACCTCTTAATACCAGAGCATAACACTACACACATATTGTAATAATATTCTATGTCAGGACACAGATCCTTTGTATAATTTTTGTACATAGACATTGTGTTTACATTTGATTGTGATTCCTGATTCACTCTGTAGTTGGATCGGGATATCTATTCTTGAAAGAAATTAATACATAATTTAAAAGTTAACACTTGACTTACTTAAGCTAGTCTTCTAGAGTGTTATAGGTATGTGCTTGTCATAGTGGTGTAAAGTGTTGTGAATCTTAAATAAAGTGTTTATTTGTCTGTTGTTGTTGTTGTGAACTTACACTTCATCAATATTATAACCCTAGACATTCAACGTAGTCATCACAATATTCCAGAATAAGTCTGATTGAGGTCTAAATGTGGTAGCAAAGTAAGGTCATCTGTAACACACTACACATATTAGATACAGATACCTTCACAGCTGATCTCAGTCAGTACACTAAGTCCCCTATAAATATTTATATAATCCCAACTTACCACAGTCTTATAGAACAATTTCTGGTTTTCTTGCGCATCTTTTTCTAGCTTTTCTCCAAATTCTTCCCAGGACTTCTGTTGTGCTGCTAGCACCTTGTTCTTTGCTTCTGTTCTGAGTGTCACATATTCTCTATAGTTCTCCATTTGTGCTGTTGTGTTTTTAGCTCCTAAGTATTGTTTCCATGTCATTTTCTTCTCTTTTATTTTCTCTTTGAGTTCCTCTGTCCACCAAGGTATCCTCTTTCTCTTGTTCCCAAGTCGGACTTCACCACATGCTTCTGCAGCAGCTGTCTTTATGGTGTGTTTGAATTTAAGCCAGAGAGTTCCAAGTCATCAAGTTGTTCTTCTGTGTTGCTTACCGCTGCAGCAATAAGCCCATGATATCTGGTCTTAATTTCTGGCTCTCTCAGCTTGTAGGTATTAGTGCTCATTTCTCCCGTTCGTTTATTTAATTTCTTGCGTGATGTTGGGCAGTTCCTAGGCTGAGCAACTCTTTCAGTTGTTCTTTTGATTGTAAGCAGGTAGTGATCACTTCCAATCTCTGGCCCCTCCAGACTCTTGCATCCCGTACATATTTTAAGGAGCTTCTCCTAATAATGGCATAGTCGATCACTGACTTCTCATTCTTGGCTGGTTCACATCTAGTGTATGCATTTATGCGCTTATGGGGGAACTTTGTGTTTGTAATGATTAGATTCTGCTCACTGCAGAATCTAAGAAGTCGCTTTCTATTGTCATTGAGAGTATCTTCTCCATCATCTCATCTCAACTCATAACCCGTCATGGGTCGTAGGGGTGCCATGGTGGAAGCATCAGCAGACAGGGTCCTCCACTGCTCTCTATTCTCAGCAATGCGTACAAGTGTGGAGAAACCGTGTCCTGCCCATTCTTTGATGTTATCAGCCCAGGATTTTCCTTGCCTTCCTCTTCTCCGTTTACCTTCGACTGTTCCCTGGAGGATCGTTTTCGAAAGGGAGTCATGACGAGTTACATGCCCAAACCAGGCAAGCTTTCGACGTTTCACTATTGACAAAAGTGGTTCTTGATGGCCTGCATAGGTGTTTATCTTCTCTCTAACATAGACATTTGTTTTGTGCTCTTTATAGCAAATGCGCAAAATTCTTCTGTAACATTTATGCTCGAAAGCCTGAATCCTTCGCTCCGTATCTGCAGTGAGTGTCCAGCCCTCACACCCATACAAGAGAATAGATAATACAAGTGATTTGTATAATTTGATCTTCACAGGAAAACTGATGTTACTTTTCCAGATCACATTCAACCTTGTCATGGCAGCTGAGGCCATCTCAAGTCTTGTCTTGATTTCTTTATTTGATCTTCCATCACTACATATAGTGGACCCGAGATATTTAAAGGTGTTAACTTCTTCTAACGTTTGCCCATTTAACGTAATGTTGGTCGGAACATGTTTCTTATGGCTATTCACCAATATCTTGCTTTTTTCTATATTAATTTCCATCCCATATGTTCTTGTTACTTTCTCCAGTCTAGAGGTAAGGTCTTGAAGTTCTGATTCTGTTCCAGCTATCAGATCAATATCATCAGCAAAACGTAGATTACACAGAGGTCGGCCTCCAATCGATATGGTTGATTTATAATCGTAGAGAGCCTCCTGCATAATATGTTCTAGATAAATGTTAAAGAGCACTGGTGACAGGATACATCCCTGGCGAACTCCTACAGTTGTTTTGAAAAATTCTCCAATGTCATTGCTTGCAAAAACAGCACTGCTTGCGTCCTTGTATAGTGCTTCAATGATATCTATGATGTTGGTATCAAAATTGAATTTTCTCATTATTTGCCATAAACCTTCATGCCAGACTCGATCGAAGGCTTTTGTGAAATCGATGAAGTTATGGTATAAATCATGTTGATGCTGGAGATGTTTTTCGATCAGTAATCTAATATTGAAGATTTGTTCTGAGGTACTTCTTTTTGGTCTAAAGCCAGCCTGTTCCTCTGACAAGATTTCTTCTGATTTCTGTTTTATTCTGTTCAAAAGTATCCTTAACATCACCTTACTTGGATGACTAATAAGGCTAATGGTTCTGTAGTTCTTGCACATTTTTAGATTTCCTTTCTTTGGAAGCGGTATTACTAATGACTGCGTCCATTCTTTTGGCCATTTTTTTGTACTCCATATCTTCTGGCAAATTGTTGTCATGATTTTTACTATATCTGGTCCTCCATATTTCAAGAGCTCTGCTGGTATATTATCCACACCCGGTGACTTCCCTCCTTTCATCGAACATATAGCCTCTTCCACTTCTTCCCGTAGTATTGCTGCATTTCCGAGTTCTCTGTTTTCGCACTTAATGTTGTTTAATATGCCTAAGTCAGTGTCAAGTTTACAGTTATATAATTCTTTACAATATTCTGTCCACCTTCTCATTACAGCTGTTTTTTCATTGAGCAGAGCCCCATTGCTATCTTCTATGACAGTTACCCTGGGCTGTTGGGGTTTTGATAGTCTTCTTAATGTGTCAAAAACTGCCTTGCTGTTACCTTTTATTAGCCCCGTATTAATGGACTCACATTGATCAGCTACCCATTTTTCTTTGGCGTGTTTCATTTTCTTTCTAATATTTTTATTCACCATACTGTATTGCCATGCTGCTTCAGGAACCTCTTTCTTAACCTTTTTCATTTCCCGTCGTGTATCACATAACTTCAGAATGTCATCTGTAACCCATGGTTTGTTTATTTTCTTTCTTTTACCAAGTATTTCTGTTGCTGATTCAATGAGCACGTCTTTCATGTTCTCTGTGATTGAGTTGATATCATCCTCCAAAAAGTTGAGAGCTGCGAATTTTCCTCCAACAGTTGCCTCAAAGATTCCCGCGATTTCTGGATCTTTCAATTTGTCTAAATTGAATCTTAACTGAGAACATCTGTTTTGATTATATTTCTTTTTGAGTTTAAGCTTGAGCGTCATCAATACCATGTCGTGATCACTACCAATGTCGGCGCCAGGAAAAGTCCTAGTCTTGGCTTTATTAATGCTGGACTTGAATCTTTTGGATACAAGAATAAAATCAATTTGGTTATGTATCTCAGTTTTTGGGGCATGCCACGTTGTTCTTCTTGATAACTTATGAGGAAATAGTGTATTTGCAAGGGTTAGTTTATAGTTGCTGGCAAATTCTAGTAGCCTTAGTCCTCGATCGTTGGTTTCTCCAGTCCCAAATTTCCCCACTGTGCCAGCCCAGTGACCGTATGCATCTGGCCCTATTTTAGCATTCCAATCACCTAGAACAATGAGAAGATCTTTCTTTGGAATTTTCTTAATTGCTTCATCCAAATTGTCATAAAATGTATCAATTGCCTCATCCTCATATCTTCCAATAACTCCACCCCATCTAGCATGGTCATTTCCATCTCTGGCATTGAAATCTCCGAGCAAGATAATTTCATCTAGGCAGTCATCCACTGCCCTTTGAAGCAGCTCGCAGAATTCCTCCTTGACCTCTGCTCTCTCATCCTCATTTGGCCTATACACTATGACCAGGTTGACTATGGTTTCTCCTTCTTTTAGTTTTACAACCATAATGCGCTCCGAGACAAAGTTCCATCCCTTGATACTATCTTTTTCGTTTTTGGCCACAATGCAACCCACGCCCCCTTTAGCTCTTTCAGATATGGGTACACCACTGTAGAGCAGCGTGTTGTCATCGAGATCCATGACTCCTTGTCCTTTTTTCATTGTTTCCGTTATAGCCAGGATTTCTAGTTTTGCTTTCCTCATCTCTTCCAGCAGTTCCTCTTCTTTTCCATTTATACTTCTTGTGTTCCAAGTTCCATAAGTCGTAGTCCGTAGTCCGTTCCAGTTCCTCGCCTTTAGAATCAGTCCGGTTTTCTCTCTTGTAGTTCGCGTAATCGTGATTTAAAGCAAACAGGTGATTGGCCTGTTGTGCCTTTGTATGGTGGAGGGGCTGTCTCTTTACGGCCTCCATGCAGCCCGCCCTCCTCCTTTTTCAGCTAGGCTTTTTTTTAATAATCGACAATATATAGTTCATAGTTCATAGTTCAATGCAGTTCCTAGTGGTCTTGCAGACGACAAATAAAGAATAGGCTACTACTCCCTTATGCATGTCGTAAGGGGCTACTAGCATGAGGTTGTGCATGGAGCTGGCTGTGTAAAACAAAATGTGAAACATAACACAGATGCAAGAGTACTGTATATGGGGTTTTTTTCAGGTGACCTGCTAGGGGACTAACTTTAGTAGTTGGTCCATGGTTTTATGGGAACAAATGTGAATAAATAAATATAAATGAGATACATACGTACTCAATAACTGAAGGTAATGGTAGTCTCCTCCACGTCCGTCTCGTATTCTAGAAGTACCGGGTTCAATTCCTGTTGAGGGAAAATAATTCAATCAATACAATACCCTTTACCTCCCCGAGGAGCATAGGCCTTCAACAAACACATGCCAAGTCTTCCTGTCCTGTGCCATCTGCTCAAGTTCTTTCCATGTTTTCCTCATCATTGTCCCCTCTGTACCCAGTTCTCTTCTCCATGTGTTTTTTTTATCTACCTCTGCCTCTCTTTCCCTGTGGATTCCAGAACAAGGACTGCCTTGTAATGCTATCAACAGGTCTCCTCAGTGTATATCCTATCCATCGCCAGCGTCTTCTTCTCAACTCTTGCTCTACTGGCACTGGTTTGGTTCTTGTCATCAATTCCACATTTGGGAAAATAATTAGGAAGTTTTTTTGTTTTTTTCAAAACCAGTTTTCTTAATAATGTCATACTCCCCCTGGTCTCCTGGGTAGGGAGATCGGATGCATAACCTGTTGGGATAAGGGTGAAGAAATAGGAAATCCCGTGTGCAAGTTGCGCACGTTAGAAATCCCTTGGCAGTTGGAAATCGTAATGCCTAAGGCGGTCAGGTTGCTGCCTTGGAAAACAATTAAAAATTAGAAACCTACCCACCAATTCACATTAATAGAATGTGTGATTTATATATACACTCATTGGGGTTCTCGCCGGTGCTACGAAGTTCGTGCACTGTGCTGAGATCCTCCTTGTGTGATCTAAGAGAGAAGATCGGAGCACTGATGGAGTTGTCCGTGTGTAATGAAGATAGTCCTTAAAAACCAAAGTCCCGTATAAGATGCTGCGATAGGGGAGTGAAGTGTTAGAGTTAGAAACTTCACTTAACTGTGTTCATCATCGAGAGATGGGGTGACCAGATCCCTTCTTCGTTGCCTTTTCCTTTCCTAACTCATTGTGAGGTACCCATTTACAGCTAGGTAGACTGGAGCGTGTCAGTAACGTGATTCGAACATACCACCTTTGCCGCGAAAGACCAGCGCTCTAATCACCCTGTCAATCGCATTGAAGGTAATAGCCGTAATTAACTCACTAGAACAAAAACTATTCTCAAAGATATGTTCAAAACTAAAGCTAGCAGCCAAAACTAAATATCCTAAATTGAAAGTTTGCATCCATACTTTACTCGGACACATGAGAGAGGCAACGAAATAACTCGGACACATGAGAGAAGCAACGAAATAACTCGGATACATGAGAGAAGCAACAAAATAACTCGGATACACGAGAGATGCAACAAAATAACTCGGATACATGAGAGAAGCAACGAAATAACTCGGATACATGAGAGAAGCAACAAAATAACTCGGATACATGAGAGAAGCAACAAAATAACTCGGATACATGAGAGAAGCAACAAAATAACTCGGATACATGAGAGAAGCAACAAAATAACTCGGATACATGAGAGAAGCAACAAAATAACTCGGATACATGAGAGTGGCAACAAAATAACTCGGATACATGAGAGAAGCAACACAATAACTCGGATACATCTGGCCAGGGAGGAAGAAGCATTTTTCTAACATCATCGTGTGCTGGGTAGTCAAAGAGGTGGTAGCCAACAGTTTCATTGGGGTAGTTACATAGCTTGCAGTCTGGAGAGTGTTGTGGTTGGATTCTGTTTAAGTGACTGTTGAGTGGTATATGTTGTGATCTGAGCTGAAAAATGGTGCTCTGATCCCTCCTTGTGAGATGGTTGATGTTGTCGTTAGGATCAGGACCAGCCATATCTCTGTAAATCTCTCTTCCAGTGTTTCCCATGGCCCATCTGTTCAGCCAAGTTTCTTTGTTTGTTGTTCGTATGAGTGATTTGGCTGTTTGGAGAGTTGATGCTGTGAGTGGTTGTTCTTGTTTTGTTCCTTTCTTTGCTAATCTGTCTGCTCTGTCCTTACCTGGTGTATTTGAGTGGCCAGGGATCCACTGCATAACTATTCTGATGCCATAGGAAGTGATAAGCTGATCAGCATCCAGGATTAGTTTGGTTAGTTCAGTTTTACAATGTCCACTGCCTTCCAGAGCTTGTAAGGCAGACAATGAGTCAGTAAAAATGACAATGTTTTGAGCCTTTGATAAAAGGGCATCAAATACAGTCTTCAGATGGTATACAGCTGTTTCCAGTGCAATGGTTTCAGCTTCATAGTTGGAGCAAAACTCCCCGCATGCATCAAACAGCTCGTCGGAGGATCCGTCTGGATAACATATGTAAACTCCGTAGCCTGCTTTGATTGTGGCCTTAAATGCAGATCTGTCAGTATAGACATGTAACCATTCTTCAGGGTAGACATCAATGGTTCTTTGTGATGCACTCATAAGACTGACTGAGTCGGCCTGTTTGGTTGTTCCATCTACTAATTTCATCTGTACTTCTGGTGTTTTTAAGTGGGTACGTGGTGGTAAATTCCTTACTGCTTTCTGTATATCTTGTCTTCTTTCTGGGAGGTGGTATCTATCTTGTATTTCATGGACATGATGTAAGACTGACTTGTGCTTTATTCTTTGCTTGTGTTCCCAGTTTTCTACAAGATGCCTGTTAGGGTGGTTTCTGTTCATTCTCTTACATCTTTCATAAACTTCTAAAGCAGCTTTATCTCTCCGCAAACTGGGGGGGTTCCACATTTGTGTGTATTTCACATGCAGCAGTTGGCGTTGATCTCATAGCTCCACTGATTAACTGTAATTAACTCACTAGAACAAAAAATATTCTCAAAGATATGCTCAAAACTAAAACTAGCAGCCAAAACTAAATATCCTAAATTGAAAGTTTGCATCCATACTTTACTCGGACACATGAGAGAGGCAACGAAATAACTCGGATACATGAGAAAAGCAACAAAATAACTCGGATACATGAGAGAAGCAACAAAATAACTCGGTTACATGAGACAGGCAACAAAATAACTAGGATGTCCCTCCAACTTTGTCTATATTACTGCCAAGATATGTGTATGATTCTACATCTTGTATTGGTGTTTCTTCCAGTTCAACCCTGTTATCATTACCTGCATTTATTCTCATTATTTTTTGAGTTCCCACTCTTTTCCCTGTGTATTTCACTGTTCTTATCCCAAACGGTTCTGTAAGCTGTCCTTCGTGAAGAACTCTGCATGTCATGTCTTCATATGTTTTCTTTATTAAATTAAATGGTTCTTTGTGATGCACTCATAAGACTGACTGGGTCAGCCTGTTTGGTTGTTCATCTACTAATTTCATCTGTACTTCTGGTGTTTTTAAGTGGGTGTGTAGTGGTAAATTCCTTACTACTTTCTGTATATCTTGTCTTCTTTCTGGGAGGTGGTATCTATCTTGTATTTCATGGACATGGTGTAAGAATGACTTGTGCTTTCTTTGCTTGTGTTCCCAGTTTTCTACAAGGTGCCTGTTAGGGTGGTTTCGGTTCATTCTCTTACATCTTTCATAAACTTCTAAAGCAGCTTTATCTCTCCGCAAACTGGGGGGTTCCACATTTGTGTGTATTTCACATGCAGCAGTTGGCGTTGATCTCATAGCTTAACTACTGGAATCATCGTTCGGAGCAGCAAAATTTACGTGAAATGAGAGAAGCAACTAAATAACTCGGATAAGAAGTACATGTTAGGGCGAAAGCTTTGAGAAGCATAACGAAGCATAACTCGCCTTCTTTACATGAGAAGAGTTGACAACAAAAATAACTCAAGGATACATGTCTTAAGAGGCAACATGAAATAACTCGGATACGTGAGAGATTGGTAAAACATTAGCGAAAGCTGAAGATCGTGTTAAAGCCATAGGTTAACGCGGACGCGCGCCAAACAAGTTCGAAGAACAAAACGAACTGGGTATCTAACTACTCTATAGCCAATTAACTCGGGTAAAAACCCAATCTTGAGGAACAACACTAAATATACCATAAAGTCTTGAATGTTAGCAGACGTCCATACCTAACCACTCGGAACAATATGAGAGATCGTTCAAACTAAATATCCTAAATTGAAGGTTAGCAGTCATGCCTAACTCGGACAAATGAGAAACGAAACGAAATATCCTAAAGAGATGGTTAGCAGACATACTTTACTCGGACAAACAAGTGTGCACATAATCACGAAATGACCAAAAGAATTGCGATGTCCTAATAGGCATAACTTACATTAATAAGGCCAATAAAATCTAGAAATCAAACGAAATAGGACAATACTGAAGCCTGGATAGGCAGCAGCATGTCATGATTAACTCGCGTGGACAAAATGAGAAATCACAAACGTTGACAATAACTATAAAAGCCGCAAGGGTTAGCAGTCGTCGACTTAACTACGGGACAAATAACCCATATGTCCGAATTGCGGTACAGAACTGAAGATTGTAAGTAACGAAGTTGCCTGTCCAACGTAGTCGAATCTTGTACTTTACGTACAAGTACGGCCATATTAGTCCAAGATTTTTATTTTTACTGATTCGGATCATTCGTCGAGAATAAGAATTTTTTTATTATTTCTTTCTTTCAATTTTTTGAAAGAGGACTCAAATACTGCCTCAGTCTATAACTTCAACTACATGAGTTTCGGGCGTTTGTCCAGACCCTACAGTGCTTTAACAACACTTGCACTTGTATTGAGTTAAATAGATGAGTTTTATATACATTATAACTTTGTATATGGTGTTACACTAACGCTTTCACTTCTCGTCATCAAAACGGAAATTTGTCAAGAGATTTACCGGAGTACAACTGCCCTGAAGTAGCTTAAGTGGTTAAGAGCGGAAACCACGTAGAGTTAGAAATATACTGATATAAGAAGTAAATAGGGCGGTACTCGAGCAGACGAAAAACTTAAAACTCAACTAAAATGGGCGGAAAAAAGAGACAAAAAAAGGAAAACAAGTTAACACGAGAACTGAACAACAAATCTTCATCAACATATTCATTTGCTTTCTTTTCGTAGAATGTAGCCACTGCTACAACTGGTCCAACAGGAAGCCTGCACGAAGTAGTCACAAGCTCGTGAAACGATGATTTCTGTGTTTTGAGGTCTTCGAGGACCTCGAACTCTTTTGAAATGGCATACAATTTTTATAACTCTACTATTCAGGTTGTCCAAATCTTCTTCGAAGAAGAATCTCTTGAAATTTCTTCATTTTTCTCACTCATAGTCCTATTATTTGGCATATTTATTGCCATCACATTCTTTTACTGTGACCACTATTTATGTTCCGCTAGGTGAGCCGTGTTATTATCGTAACAATACCCAGTCATTATCACCAGTCAGCGGTAATACGTTTATCTCTTTGAGTCGCCGGCCACGTTTGATAGGAGACGATCCTTATTTAACACAATATGGTCTAGTACGAGGATGAATAGGAAGCAAATATTGTCTGTTAGAGAGAGAGCCGTCTGAGGTGTGCGGAAACACAGGCGTTAATGAGATAATAGCTTTCTTCGGGACATTCCTGTGGGATTATTTCAGATAATCTGTCCGAGAAGACGATATGGGCGGAAGGTAGCATATGGCCATCAAAGAGTTCACAGATTTCTTTGTGAGTTGGCGGACACATTACGGCTTTGTTATAAATAGATCACGCGTTTGAATATTAAATGTAATATTTTAAAACACGTAGGAGGATATTTTGAATTAAAACACCCCAACCAAGGTAGTGCTAAAGAGCTTACCTTTTGTAGATTTGAGAGCCGGAATATACTTTGGTTCTCATTGGCAAGTTTGCCGGGAAGTACAATCTGGGATTCGAACTGAGAATGAGAGATATAAAATAGCAAAATTGAAGACACAGATCAGTAACAGCTTCGCAACTTCAAGCTAGCAACTCCCAAAAAGCCAGAAAGAGACGGATCGGACCTAGAAATCCATAATTATAAGTGACAGATCGAGTATTTGGGCAACTTTGGAACTTACAAGTAAATCCGCATATATAAATACAAAGACTGGAAACTTAAAAGGACCAGGACAGCTCGATTTATTTGGAAAACACTTTAAAAAGTAAGCCCACATCTATAAATACAAGACTGGGGTCCTAAGGAACTAGATCACCCGTCATAAGAGAATATTTCCTGACCAAGTGATTCGCAGAACACCCGTGATAAGAGAAATCAAAATATTTCCAGACCAAGGGTAAAATAAAGCGAGAGGTGTGCAAACATTTGTGAGCATCGTCATTTTGAAACGTTTTTTTTCTTCCCAGACACAATGTCGATAAGTTATATTGGCGCATGTGTATAAAATACTTCGTCAAATATTGTTTTTATCGTGTGTATTATTTCCTTTAATTACCTCATGAAACTATTTCCCATGGTTACAACCCTTGGTTTGTATGAATTTAAATGGAAAATGTTTGCCTCGTTCCACCGAAACGCAGGATACCGTCGGTTATATATGGGCACGTGTCAAATAAGAAAGTTCTTTTGATTTTATTTATTCAGTATTGTATTAGCGGTTGATTTAAAACAAAATGTTACTTCGTTTTCGTAAGACTCGCTTAGTTCAACCTTTACGCGGGGTCCGTCAGTTTTATTACAGCGCATGTTCAACATGAGAGAGCATACGGTCTGACATCATTTGATTACTAACTATATCACTTACTTTTAAATAAAGTTTTGCCTCCTTTTGGTGACGCATGCAGCGTTCAACCAAGACACAGGGTTCGTCGATTATTGTTATTGTTGAACGGAATCGACATCATTGCAACTTCGGCTGCAGCTCGCTGGTGTAAACATGACGGATGCATCCTCACATTTGTCCATCTCTACTAGCCTGAAATTTGATACCAAATTTCAACAGTCTTAACCTTGATGATTTATCTACTGCAGTGTGATTCTCTAACAGGCGATCATTAATTGTTCTTAGTATCTCTCCCTTATCCATTTTCCCCACTGCGAATGCCCTTGTTGCTAGTCTATCAGCTCTCCCATTACCGCGAACCCCTGCATTGCCAGGACAACATATTCACACCAGTTTCTGCAGATTCGAAGCTTATTTGAATGTTTACCAGTCATGCGGTAACCAACAGTTTTAAACTTTTAGAATCATGGACTTAAGAGTCTTACACAATGACTTCCTTTGTTAATGAAGTTTTATTTAGCCATCTTAAGGCTGTAGTGGCTGCCTCTAACTTGTAAGTCCAGCTATGTTCGGTAACGATTCTGCCCTTTGCACTAGCAGTGACGCATGAATCTCAAGTGGGTTATATTAATGCGCATTTATTATTTGGGCGCATGTCCAAACATAAAAAGAACTTACGGTTTGAGTAAGCTATTTATCATCTAAGTATCCACTTTGCTAAAATGAGTTTAAATTAAACTCTGCTTTTCAAAATGAATCCTATTAACATTTTATAGGCAATTAAACAGGAATGCTACATAAAATTATTATTTCTTATTCCACTTAAAATGCAAGTGTATATAAAATAATTTTACATTGCTGTGTAAAATAATAAAAACTGACTTTTAAAATTGGCAAATTAAAAGATCGTTTTTATCATTTTGATTATTTCACTTCTTTCAGCATTAAGCGCATATAACAAACAATGAAAATCATGTAATTTTTTTTTTTCGTCAACATCTGAAACAATCTGGTCAACAATAACTTCATGGCGTTACTTATGAGAACCCAAAGAGTAAGAAATGTCAGGCATAAAGATTTGTGTAAAGCACAAGCAAATAATTTTTGGCTCTTATATAATCTAAATAGGTAATATATATAAATAATATATAATATATTTATATATATAAATATATAATATCCATATATATATATATAATACTATATAGATATTTATTCATATTATATAATATATATAAAATATATAATATATGGGGCGGTCACAACAGGTAAGACTGAAGAAAAAACAGATAGGGGAAGACAAAGCAAGCAAATACTGAACAGTTTGACATCGTGGCATGGAAAGAAATCAACAGCAGAATTGATTAATTGTACTGGAGTCAGCAAGTTGCAGTGCTGTACTAACGGGGTTGCGATGGGGCGGTCCGCCCCGGGTGACAAACAGGAAAGGGGTGCCATCGGACACTATTACTATAGTACTTACTGTTAAAATGTTACTTACAAGTGTGTTTCTTTACTAAGGAAGGGGGTGTCACAGGTAACATCCGCCCCGTGTGCCATGTACTTTCGGGACGGCTCTGGGAAGTTGTACAGAGACATGGTCTTCTACGCCACGAGGCACGGTACTTGAAGAAGAAGATATATATACCTTGTATATATGTATTGTAGTCCGCTTAAGCTGAACTCGCTTAAATAGCGGATTTCGCTTAACTAGAAGAAATTCTGAAAGTACCAGCTAAATGCCTTCTGGGCCATTGTTTACAAAAATGAGAAACAAACTCTGCTGAAGAACAGGAAATTGAAGATTTTTACAATGAACTGCAACACGCATTAGAGAAAGCAAATAAGCAAGATATTAGGATAATAATGGGAGATTTTAATGCCAAAGTTGGAAACGAAAGATTAGAACAGGAAAAAAGAGTGAAAGGAAGTTATGGATTGGGTCAGAGAAATGAGAGAGGAGAACGCTTGACAACATTCTGCCTAGAAAACAACCTAGTCATCACAAATACTCTTTTCATGCAACTAAACACCCTAGAAAGACGATATATACATTGGACGTCACCCGGACGGAAAAAAGCAAGAACCAAATAGATTATATCTTAATACAACAAAGGTGGCGATCTTGTATCTCATCCATCAAGACGCTCCCAGGAGCTGGACTGTGACTCCGGACCATGAACTTTTCTTGCTGCAAACTTCAAGATCAAATTGAAAAATCAAAAAGTCGTTACAAGCGACAAAGTAATACGTTATGGCACAAGCTCCATACCAGAAGAGTACAGTGTCGATATTCAGAACAAATTTGACATTCTTATGGCAGTACAGGAGGAAATGACACCAGATGAACTTGCCAATAACATCAGAGATGTTTATGCGGGGGAAACAAATGCACAGAGGTTAATTCCTAAAAAGAAGTTATAAAGAGACGAGAATACATCTCAGACGAAACACTGAAGTTTGGTGGTAGAGAGAAGAAAAAATGAAGTCCAAAAAAGATACAGAAAATCAGGAGTTGTACAAGGAATACAAGGTAGGCCTAATGCTGCTTACCTTTTGTCCCCAACGCCCTCATCCTCTCCTTCCCTTCTTACAAGCAATTGGATTTCGAACTGAGAATGAGAGATTAAAAAACGAGTCAGACAAGACAAACAACATTACATAAACGACACCTGCAGGAAAATAGAGGAAATGCGCGAACAGGGATTGAGTAAGAATATGTTTTCTGAAGTAAGAACATTGAAGAACAGCAACTTTAAATCATCACCTCGAGCAATAAACGACAAGAACGTAAAGATATTCTGAACAGATGGAAGGAGTACTGTCAAGAAATGTATACGGAAATAAACAAAGCGGCAGATAACAACGTCATGAATGAAGCGGAACGTGAACCAGAACCTACCATAGAGGAAGTCCGGAACGCAATCAAACACTTAAAAAGTTGAAAATCTCCTGGTTGTGATGAAATAACAGCTGAAATGATACAGGCAGGAGGAGAAGGCAGCTCTCGTATATACCACGCATTATGCTGCAAGATCTGGCAAAGCGGAATTTGGCCCAAGGAATGGAAAAGATCAATTTAAATACCCTTGTTAAAAAAGGGCAACCTGAAACTGTGCACAAACTACAGAACTATAGCTCCTATAAGCCATGCCAGCAAAATACTATTACAAATCATAATGAAAAGGATGCAACAAAAACTAGAAACAGAAATAAACGAAGTACAGGCGGGTTTTCGACCAGGTAGAGGCACTAGAGATCATATATTCAACATGAGGATCATCATAGAAAAGTGTAGAGAATTCAACGTTGACCTACATACTTGTTTCATTGATTACACCAAAGCTTTCGATTGTGTACAACATCAGCAGTTATGGGCTATTATGAAAAATATGGGATTTCCAAACCACCTTATACAACTCATCGCACTGCTGTACCAAGAACAACAGGCAGCAGTAAGAATAGAGAGGGGGAAAACATCAGAATGGTTTTGAAGTACAGAAAGGAAAAGAACAAGGCTGTACCCTTTCCCCTTACCTGTTTAACATTTATGCCAAGAATATCATGAGAAACGTAAGAGATGACCAAGAACACACAGAGTTTGACCCATTTAACGTCGGCGGGTACCAGATCCCGGAAATCAGATATGCTGACGACGCAGTCCTCCTATCGACCAACCCAGAAGGACTTGAACAGTTAATTCTGTCCACCAAAAAAAAAAACACAGCAAGGCCCAGAATCTATACCTAAACACCAAGAAGACCAAAGTATTGACAACAGACAAAGTAAAGACCAAACCAGAAATTGAAATTGATAACGAAGAACTGGAAAGTGTTAATGAATTCGAATACTTAGGATCAATCATCAACAGCTCTGGTGACTGTGCAGTAGAAATTAAAAGAAGACTTGCAATTGCTTCACATAAACTAATACAGATGAAAAACCTATGGCAAGGCACAAGCAAAGAAACAAAGTTACAACTGATCAGAGCATGTATATTCCCAGTAGCAACATACGGCTGCGAGACTTGGACACTCAATAAAACAGTTTATATACTGTATTGCTCTTAAAAAGAATTACATCATTCGAAATGAAATGCTACAGAAGGATGTTGAGAATACCCTGGACAGAAAAACAGACCAACAGAGAAGTACTGCACTCACTAAACGTACAGGAACATTGGCTCCTAAATACCATCGCAATAAGGAAGCTGAAATTTTTCGGTCATATAAAAAGACATACTAGTCTGGAAAAAACAGTGATGGAAGGCATGGTCCCTGGAAAAAGGGGAAGGGGTCGACCTAGACGACGGTGGACCCAGGACATCACAGAGAGTTGAACTTGTCTTTGGCTGATGCAGGTCGACTTGCCCAGAATCGTGATGCGTTCAGAGCAGCTGTAATGGAGACAACGTTCTGGAAAGAATACGTCACATGATGATGATGATGGTTAAGGCGAATTCTGACAAAGAGATTTTTCGGATAAGTCGAAGTAATTTTTGTCCCAACTCTATTTTGACTTCCATAAGTAGAAGTTCTGCCTGCAGTTACAGTACTACCTGGTATACTTAATTTTAATGAACGCATTACGTTAACCTTAATGCTGACACAGACATTTGACCAGGTGATAAAAGGTCAAGGTTGTCCATAGCAGAAAGTGCCGCAGGGGAATTAAGTGAGGCGTTAGTCTGTCTCAGGCTTCACTCGTCGTCCTTAGAGAAGCATATATATATTTATCTCAGGCGGTGGTTGTCTGTCTCAGGCGATAACAGATTAACAAACGTCAGTAGATTACAACGGAAACATTAATTAAACCAGCAAATATTTAGGCTTAATCGTCAGGCTCTCGGTTTGTGAGAAAAGGAGCTTGGGTTAAACTGACAGGAACGGGACTACGCGTTTGAGATCTGAAGATAAACAAAGAGTGAAACCCGAGGCATGTGAATAGTAAATAATAAACAATAAACATAAAGCAGTATTTGGCAGGAAAAGTCCATATGTACGGGAAGTAACTCTTATATCGGCGTACTTGTCCTGCAATAGTTATTACTCTTGAAATGCATGAAAGAACCGCAAATAGAGCAGGCAAAAATACTAAGCAGAAACGCGATTTGAACGTTTTTACACTTCTTTCATGCTACTTTTTTTTTTCTTTTTTTTTCTTTTAAAAAAAAAAATACAAATTTTGTCTCGTTTTGGAGAGGCGCGTCCTGTTCAATCTAGCTGGTTATATTAATGCGCATGTCCAAATATAAAGGCCATTATGTCTGGATCATTTAAATTCAATGCTACTAGTGACTTGACAGTAAATTGCTTTTGACAGCTTTAAAAGGTGCAGAAATGACAATTAAAAATCAAAATGCCTGTTTCTTAAAGGTTAAAATAATTGCTTCCCGCTGCGGCTCTTATTCTGAAGTAGATGTCCATCTTGGGAAAAAAATTAGGATAAACGGGATTTCATATAAGTAGAAGTACTTTTGATGATCACCTGTGTGTTACCGGGGCCCGAACGGGGAGCAAAGAATAGTAACACTGTTCCCTTCCATGCATGTCGTAGAAAGCGACTAAGGAGGGTTGGGCATGGGACTGGTTACCCCATCCTGTAAAAAATTTATAAACCACAAAAAACTTCAACAAACATGGTCAAGTCAAATAAGGAAAATAAAACAGCCATCCAAGACGGGAAGGTCCTCTCGCAGAGAAAGCCGAAAGGAGTCTGTGTTGCTGACTAACCTTCTTTCTTCTAGGAGAACTTCCAGATTTGGCACCTGGAACGTTCGGACATTAAACGAACAAGGGACAGTGGCACAAGTAGCAGCAGAAATGAGGGAATATAAAATCGAGGTTCTGGGAATGTGTGAAAAAGTGGAAGGGGGTAGACAGGAAGAAACTCATCACAGGTGAATTGGTGCTGTCCTCAGGACATGAAGAGACGATGGCTATGGATATGACACACACTGAGGAAACCTGTTGATAGCATTACAAGGCAGTCCTGGTTCTGGAACCTCCAGGGCAAGAGAGGCAGAGGTAGACCAAGAACCACACGGAGAAGAGAGCTGGAAACCGAGGTGAAAATGATGAGGAGAACGTGGAAAGAACTTGAGATGATGGCACGTGACAGGAGGACTTGGTATGTGTTTGTTGAAGGCCTATGCTCCTTTGGGAGTGGAGGATAATGATGGTATACTTTTGATGGTCCCAGGAGTGATCGAAAAATCTCTCCGCAGTGGGTTCAGTTCTTGAGTACTTTGAATGAAGGGAAACAATCCAAATGATAAAATTATTATTAAAAGGGTCGTAATTTACAACTCTACATTTCTTTATTTGACATAGCAATTTAAATTATTTAAACCGACACTAAAGCTTTATGCGAAAATAAAAATACTTCTTTTATGTAGGAGTAAAGTAAATCTAATTAAAGCCAATTAAAATAATACTGTTTTTTTTTGTATCATAAACTGTTACTTTCATATTATTAAAGCACTAAACCCACAGCGGAGAGATTTCTTGGTCACCCTGTACTTATCCGGAATTCACTGTATAACGTGTGTGTGTATGTGTGTGTTAACGATTTGAGGAATTACTGAGTCTGGGAATTCCCGATACCAGAAGAAATACTGCCCTGTAATGCTGTCAGAATGCTTGCTCA
Source organism: Oreohelix idahoensis (assembly GCA_024509875.1). Lineage (NCBI taxonomy): Eukaryota > Metazoa > Mollusca > Gastropoda > Stylommatophora > Oreohelicidae > Oreohelix > Oreohelix idahoensis. The sequence goes on from JAMPIV010004956.1 coordinate 134,898, forward strand.
ATATATGTCCTTTCCATCGCTTGGACCTTCTTCTCATCTCTATTCTCTCCGCTGGCACCTGTCTGGTTCTTGTTATTTGTTCCACATTTGTGATCGTGTTATATCATTTCAATCCTTCTATTCTACACAAGAATTTATTTATGAATGTAAGAGGTATGAACAAATGAGAATACCAATATTAGATTATTTGCAAGCATCCAACTTACCTATAAATATAGAGGAGGTGTTAAGAATAGACAGACCTAGGGAACTGCATAATATAGTCAAACAATATTTAACACGAACAAACGTTCATATATAGTGGCTGGGAATGTGAAGGTCTGATGCTGTTCTTACAATGCATGTGACTTTTAACAGATGAAAGTCAATTAAATATCTGTTAAAGTCAGTTATATAACTGGAACCACCAGGCCTTTACACCCCTCCACTTTAATATTATTCTTGTTCAGAGTTTCTTCTTGATTTTGTTTGTTTGTTTGTTTTTTAAATTTATTTAACGTATAAGCACAATTGTGATTGTCCCTATTTACAATGATTTGACAAATGTGATGCCACTTTCTCGTATCGGCAGTTGTTCATATTATTTGGAATTGAAAACAATATATATCCTAATTATAACCCATCAGAGGTTGAACGGGATATTTTTCTTCATTAATAATTTAAAAAAATAAATATTAAATAAAATTTATGAAAGTCTGTATAAACAAAACGCAATGACAAACACAAACAGGGCTGTGCCAACTTAAGAAAACACAAACGCAGAATAAGACAAGGATTGCGGTACACGCTATTCTACCCCGAGTTGTAGGGATTTGCCAGAGAGTCTTACTATACTTACGCTGTTTTCCTTCGTGTCTGGTTCCAATTTATTCCTCGTTCTTTCACAGATTGTTCGGTGCTATGGAGTTTGTGCACTGTACTGAAATCCTCCTTGTGTGGCCTACGGAGGAGATCGGAGTACTGATGGAGTTAACCATGTGAAATTAAGTTGCTCCTTAAAAACCCAAAACCAAAATAGAGATTGCCTAATGTTGTTCTGCCAGCAAACTCTGGGTCATCCCGGAGGTCTGGATCCCTAGCTCTTGGTTTCCTATACTACTCCCATTCTGCAGTCATGGCTAAACCATCTCAGCATGGAATGTTCTACTTTGTTCTGCAGGGGCTGGGCTTTGAGGACACGATGCATCGTCCTGTTGCGGCCTGTGTCTCTTCTTGTTACTTCAACCACTTTCCTCAGATATCTCATTTCTGACACACTCCTTAACACGAGACACAAAACACAAGAAGCAAGTAATGGAGGAAACGAAACAAGTCAACGTTAAAATATCTGGACTGCAATAGTTTGATATTCTCTCGTGATATCTTATTGTGTTATTGTTACGTGCAGTCTTTGATATCTTACAATATTATACATAGGTAATTTTTTAGTGCTTAAGGGAAAGTCATTATTGAGTTACTTCCCTTGAAAGTTGTGTTGGCTCTTTCGATCAAACTCCGCGGATAAATCCATTTTACTGCGATTTATTCGTTGTTTGGGTAATAATAGATTGTTCTTGCTTCAGAATATCTATGGCCTGAATTTATGTGTATTGTTTGTCTGAGTAGGACGAGTCTGTCTTATATCTGTATATCTTTACATATCTAAGTCGAACTATATGTTCTGTTGTCTCTAGAGAGGTCGAAGGCTATTCGGCGGATGTGTCGCTAGAGAGTGGTGTGATTTGGCTTCGTCCCGATAGGGACTGTGTGTTTTCCATGTCGGCCTGTCGCCGGGGAAAAAGTGATCTCAGTATTTGCGGGGAAGGTGATAGTCGTCTAAACCTATCGTGTATGCTTTACCCCAGTGTTTAGTCGTATTGCCAAGGAATGGCAGTTTCATATTTCCTATACCAAGGTAATCAAAGATACTCTTATGAACTCTCGTTCTATCTATCTATCTATCTATCTATCTATCTATCTATCTATCTATCTATCTATCTATCTATCTATCTATCTATCTATCTATCTATCTATCTATCTATCTATCTATCTATCTATCTATCTATCTATCTATCTATCTATCTATCTATCTATCTATCTATCTATCTATCTATCTATCTATCTATCTATCTATCTATCTATCTATCTATCTATCTATCTATCTATCTATCTATCTATCTATCTATCTATCTATCTATCTCTGATAATGTTTGTACTTTTCAACATATGTTATGTCATGCTTATAAGTAATTAATGTTAATATGAGTGTGCTATATTATTATTTTACTTTACAACGTTGAATTCCTTGAATTTGATATGTAAAATGCATATGAGAATAAATGAATTCAGTATGAAAGGTGAGAGAAAGGAAGGGCAGAATGTCAGACGGGCCTGCGTGCCCAATTCTCAACCCTTTGAAAATAAAGTTCGTTCGTTCGTTCGTTCGTTCGATCGAAGCCACCATTTTCGATAGTTACGATTTGAATGTCTAAGAGAATATATTTGACTCGATGAAAACGACTTCGATTCCTAGCAGCACTATATCCTGTAGATTGCAGTCAATTGTTCATGATCAAATCTACAGAGCAATGAAATGTTTTATGAATGACTAACTTTAGGACAGATTCATTATCTGTATCCAAACGTGAGTGACAGCTCACGAGTGAAGCCATCTTGGAACCAAAACATGTAGTGACTTTCAAGAAGAGAAAAGGGATGCCCGTATTATCGCTTGTTTAGTCCAGAGATCACTGCTACACATGAGAACCCGTTATTAGCGGTTCAATATTATTATATGGAAAAATATGTGCTGAACATTATGTTGAAGAATCGTCGCTAGACGAGATTAGGTTTAGAAGCCATCTGAAATATTGTTTATAAGCTGACGTGCTCAGTCAGTGAAGTCAGATGATATATGTATGGGCGATACTGAGTGCTTGGCTACTGACAGTCCATTATACACTTATTCTACATGAGTGCCCATGTAACATTGCAAGACCATTTATCCACTGTACTATGATGTATTATGGCAACCTGTGATTTGTCACTATCTGTGCTGTCGAGTGTGTACGTCCAATTAAACTTTAGAAAAGGTACACAGTCGTTGGTGTCGATGACTTCCAGCCATACATGAGTGTGAGAAAAGAACACTTTTTGTCAACACCACGAACCTTTATCATCATTCGCACATTATACACTCAATCCATGTCTACACACCACTGCGTAGGTCAAGTTGACATTCCATACACTACAGTGGAGCAAACAACACCATAGAGATCTTTATAAACTGATGATGATGATGATGTCTGCTTCCATCCACTTATATCTATCTTTTGGTGGATATCATTAACGGGAATAAAAATCCAACGTTATCAACCTTATCAACTGGTGGGCCAGCTTTCTGGGTTTGACCTCGCAGAAGTTCAGAAGTCAACAGATTACCGATACCAGACCGTTTCCTGTGGCTGATACGACACACTTGCAGTATTGGTTTGCTCTTTGTCAACACTTCGTCACGTGACCTGTCAGGTGAATGCAGTATGTAGGTCAGCGTTGTTGACATTTTTTACATTAGACATTATAGAGTTTCACAGAACAGTTGGATCAATTCTTGTCAATGTTAACAGGAAGACAGTATGAGTGAACTAAGAAGTCCTATTTTCATCGATGGATCTTCTTGTTTTCCATATATGAACTTTAATATTTAAGGCCAGAATGTTTAATTGAATAAAGTGGCAGTTTGTTTGTTTTCATAAAAATAACTTTGCCATTACTGTAAGACTGAGCCTATTTTGCAACACATACTATCATACACATAATTTATATATATTTATGTTTACATGTTATTTGTTTGTATAGTATGTTAGTTTCTATGTCAGCGGGTTGTGTTTAAGGTTGGGCGGCGTCCTCACAACAGAATATCCCACGTCATAGAGGGTCCGTTGTGGGCGTTTTCTATAGGTGCAATTTTCTTGATTGAAAATTTGCTGCGACAACTGTTGCTTTTGTGTTAGCTGTGAAGTCTGTAATTATTGTTATTTTTGTAATATTTCTTTGTTCTTTAGTTTTGTTTTGATTTGTTTGTAATTTGTTGGTCTAACCTTTTCTATCTTTCAGTTCTATTCTCAATTTATATTCATATATTGTGACGTCATTTGTGTTGTTATTCTTTGCAGATTCAGTGATTATTTTCATTGATTTCCCTATTTGATTTATTTTGATTTCTGCAAACGTTCTTGTATTGTCAGTCCTATTTGTACTTTATGTATTCTGTTGGTTGACATATGTTTTATATAGGTATATTTCATAAGACACAATTGCCTGTGCACTGCACTTGGATTATGGTATAAACCAGTACCTGATTATTATTACTATTATACAAGACCTTATTAAAGGCTTGTGACCCACAGATATTGGGATAGTATACTGATTAATCAAGTCATTGAGAACTTGTGGTATTATTATTGATTCAGGTGATTAGTATTATTGTTAGACATCATGGCTACATTAGAATACTTCATTACACAAGGGAAAGCCCTTGATAAGACTGGTCAACAATTAGAACAATGATCCGAATAAAGACACAAGTCGTAAATCGTGGATTACAAAGAAGAATGGCGTACTTGTACGTATGGTTCAAGACTCCATTACGTCAAGTCATTCTCAAATCCTGGTTCCCAAGAATTTGAGAGTTAAAATTTTGCAGCACGCTCACGACTCTCAGTGTGCTGGACACATGGGTTTTTCCCGTACTAAGTCAAGAGTCCTTGCGGCTTTCTTTTGGCCATTGGTAAACAAGGACATACGTATTTATTGTCGATCTTGTAAAGTATGTCAGGAAGTTAAATCCAAAGGTCCACGGCATGCTGCACCCATTCAGGCGGCGGACATTCCTATTCGGCCGTTCCAAAAAAATGGCCATAGACATAATTGGTCCATTTAAGATCAAGTCTGCCAGAGGACATCAGTTTATCTTGACGTGTGTTGATATGTGCACACGTTGGCCAGAGGCTATTCCTCTGAAGAGCATTACTACTGCTGATATTGCAGATGCTCTTTGGCTTATATTTTCTCGTCTGGGGTTCCCCGGAGAGATATTGTCAGACCATGGCACCCAACTAATATCAGATACCATGTCTCAAGTAATGTCTACTCTGCAGATAGATAGATCTTTAAGTAGTATCTACCATCCAATGTCTAATGGTATGGTCGAACGCCTTAATAGAACACTTAAAAACTTACTGGGGAAGATAACTGAGGATCATCCTCAAGACTGGGACAGAGTTTTACCTGCGGCCCTCTTCGCTTACAGAGAGGTACCCAATGAACATACGGGATTTTCTCCCTTTGAACTCATCTTTGGCGCGCGTCCGCGTGGCCCTATGTCGTTGCTTCACGATCTCATAACATCTGACAATATTGACGATGACACAAAGTCATCCTACGAATATGTCATCGCGTTGAGACAAAAAATTATCGAAGCATGCAAATTAGCAACTTCTTCTTCTGAATTTGCGAAACAGAAGGCAAGGCAATTTGCCAATGATTTGTCTCTAGGAGAACAGCGACAAGTTTCAACTATGTTGCAAACATTTCAGGATGTACTCACTGACATCCCTGGACAAACGAATGTCATTCAACATGACATTGTTCTAACTGACCATACTCCTATTAGGATTAGACCTTATCCTATACCTATACATTTTCAAGCACAGGTCGAGAAAGAGTTGGATGAGATGATAGATTTGAAAATAATCGAACCATCCACCTCTGCATATTCTTCGCCGATGGTTATTGTGCGTAAAAAAGACAATAACATACGTCTTTGCGTTGACTATCGAAAATTGAATCAAGTAACTAAGTTCGATGCCGAACCTATGCCTTTACTGGAAGAGCTACTTACTCGACTCTCCAAATCTCATTTTTTCACTAAACTTGATTTGTCTAAAGGATATTGGCAAGTTCCTTTATCTGAACGCGCCAAACCTCTCACGGCTTTTTCAACACCTAGAGGTTTGTTCCAAGGGAATTTTATGCCTTTCGGTCTTATGAACGCACCAGCTACATTCGTACGCATGATGCGCCGAATCCTATCTTATCGGTCAGATGTCATTGCATATCTAGACGACATCTGTCTTTTCAGCGATACTTGGGAAGATCACTATTCGGGGTTAGATGAATTGCTGTCTACTTTGCGTGAGCACAACCTGACAGCGAAACCCTCTAAAGCCTATATTGGTTTTAGCGAAATTTCTTTCCTACGCCACCGAGTTGGTCATGGTTTCCTAAAGACAGAGGACCATAATACTAGTAAGATACTTAACATCTCAATCCCTAAGACTAAAAAACAGGTGAGAAGTCTGTTAGGTCTTATTCAATTTTATGGCAGATTCATTCAGAATCTATCCTCTATCATGGCACCTCTCTCAACACTTCTAAAGAAAGGTTCGCCTAATGTGGTCCACTGGTCTCAGGAATGCCAATGCTCTCTGGATAAGATTAAAACACTGTTTTCAACACCACCTATTTTAGTGCTACCCACTAAAGATAAGACATTCGTTCTTCGTAGTGACGCTTCATCCACTGGGATTGGAGCGGCACTAATGCAAGAGTACTCTGGAACTCTGCATCCTGTAATGTATATTTCCAGAAAACTTAATGCGGCAGAAAGGAATTATTCGGTTTTAGACCGTGAGCTATTAGCTATGGTTTGGTCGATCCTCAAACTACAGAGATTCCTTCTAGGCGCACATTTCATAGTAGAAACCGACCAAAAAGCTCTTACTGCTATACAGAGTAAGACTTTGAAGAGCTCGAGGTCTACTCGATATGCAATTGCTCTTCAACCTTTTCATTTCTCTGTGCGAGCTATTCGTGGATCAGATAATGTGATGGCAGACATTCTGTCAAGATGCCCACATGATTCCACATAACTATTAGGGCTTAGACTTCTTGATATGTCTAGTTCTATAGTAGTTCCTTTTCTATATCATGATAGATACACATTTGTAATTTAATAATATAATGATTGTATCACTACATAGCGGTTCATGGATGTTTATTCACCGCTGTGCTTTGATGATTTTTTCTTCATAAATCATAAATTTAAGATATCTAATACGAAATGATGATATGAATTTTTTAGGCATTGTGTAATTGCCAGAATTGTATTATACTTTGATGAAACCTTCCTGGAAAAATATACTTGTAGAGAAATAATTTCTCTCAGTTTATGAGACACATTCTCACCAGTCGCTCCATAAGTCGACTTAGCCTCATATTAGGCGTTATAGGTATTCCTGATATTTTCATCTGCGCATTATTCATGCGTTGTGAGCCTATTGTACGTTGCTCCTAGATGTATTTCAAAAAAAAAAAAAAATTTTCCATTTTTTTTTTCCGGGAGGTGTGGTAAGACTGTTACGTGCAGTCTTTGATATCTTACAATATTATACATAGGTAATTTTTTTGTGCTTAAGGGAAAGTCATTATTGAGTTACTTCCCTTGAAAGTTGTGCCATCTCTTCGATCAAACTCCGCGGATAAATCCATTTTACTGCGATTTATTCGTTGTTTGGGTAATAATAGATTGTTCTTGCTTCAGAATATCTATGGCCTGAATTTATGTGTATTGTTTGTCTGAGTAGGACGAGTCTGTCTTATATCTGTATATCTTTACATATCTAAGTCGAACTATATGTTCTGTTGTCTCTAGAGAGGTCAAAGGCTATTCGGCGGATGTGTCGCTAGAGGGTGGTGTGATTTGGCTTCGTCCTGATAGGGACTGTGTGTTTCCTATGTCGGCCTGTCGCCGGGAAAAAGTGATCTCAGTATTTGTGGGGAAAGTGATAGTCGTCTAGACCTATCGTGTATGCTTTACCCCAGTGTTTATTCATATTGCCAAGGAATGGCAGTTCCATATTTCCTCTACCAAGGTAATCAAAGACACTCTTATGAACTCTCGATCGAAGCCACCATTTTCGATAGTTACGATTTGAATGTCTAAGAGAATATATTTGACTCGATGAAAACGACTTCGATTCCTAGCAGCACTATATTCTGTAGAATGCAGTCAATTGTTCATGATCAAATCTACAGAGCAATGCAATGTTTTATGAATGACTAACTTTAGGACAGATTCATTATCTGCATCCAAACGTGAGTGACAGTTCACGAGTGAAGCCATCTTGGAACCAAAACATGTAGCGACTTTCAAGAAGAGAAAGGGGATGCCCGTATTATCGCTTGTTTAGTCCAGAGATCACTGCTACACATGAGAACCCGTTATTAGCGGTTCAATATTATTATATGAAAAAAATATGTGCTGAACATTATGTGGGAGAATCGTCGCTAAACGAGATTAGGTTTAGAAGCCATCTGAAATATTGTTTATAAGCTGACGTGCTCAGTCAGTGAAGTCAGATGATTTATATGTATGGGCGATGCTGAGGGCTTGGCTACTGACAGTCCATTATAATATTAATCTACATGAGTGCCCATGTAACATAACATTGCAAGACCATTTATCCACTGTACTATGATGTATTATGCCAACCTGTGATTTGTCACTATCTGTGCTGTCGAGTGTGTACGTCCAATTAAACTTTAGAAAAGGTACACAGTCGTTGGTGTCGATGACTTCCAGTCATACATGAGTGTGAGAAAAGAACATTTGTCAACAACACGAACCCTTATCATCATTCGCACATTGTACACTCAATCCATGTCTACACACCACTGCGTAGGTCAAGTTGACATTCCATACACTACAGTGGAGCAAACAACACCATAGAGATCTTATCAACTGATGATGATGATGATGTCTGCTTCCATCCACTTATATCTATCTTTTGGTGGATATCATTAACGGGAATAAAAATCCAACATTATCAACGTTATCAGTGCCCATGTAACATTGCAAGACCATTTATCCACTGTACTATGATGTATTATGGCAACCTGTGATTTGTCACTATCTGTGCTGTCGAGTGTGTACGTCCAATTAAACTTTAGAAAAGGTACACAGTCGTTGGTGTCGATGACTTCCAGCCATACATGAGTGTGAGAAAAGAACATTTTTTGTCAACACCACGAACCTTTATCATCATTCGCACATTATACACTCAATCCATGTCTACACACCACTGCGTAGGTCAAGTTGACATTCCATACACTACAGTGGAGCAAACAACACCATAGAGATCTTATCAACTGATGATGATGATGATGTCTGCTTCCATCCACTTATATCTATCTTTTGGTGGATATCATTAACGGGAATAAAAATCCAACGTTATCAACCTTATCAGTTATGTATCTGCTGGATGCGTCTTGCCTGCTCAGTTTCTCCAACTGTTTATAGCCACTTTTGTTCTCTGTTTGCAAACTGTTCTATGGTGTACCCATGTCTTGAACAAATGAACGAAAGAACACATTTTTATTTTGAAAGGATTGAGAATTGGGCAACCAGGTCCGTCTAACATTTTGTCATTTGTCTCAACGTTCATTTTTTAGTTTGGCATTGACACGTTTGGCCCAACCGTAAATACTTCATTACCTTCCATCGGTCCAACTGGAAATACTTCATTACCTTCCATTGGTTCAGCTGTAAATACTTCATTGCCTTTCATTGGTCTAACCCTAAATACTTCATTGCCTTCCATTAGTCCAACCATAAATACTTCATTGTCTTCCATTGGTCCAACCCTAAATACTTCATTGTCTTCCATTGGTCCAACCCTAAATACTTCATTGCCTTCCATTGGTCCAACCATAAATACTTCATTGCTTTCCATTGGTCCAACCATAAATACTTCATTGTCTTCCATTGGTCCAACCGTAAATACTTCATTGCCATCCATTGGTCCAACCGTAATTACTTCATTATCTTCCATTGGTCCAACCTGAAATACGTCATTGCCTTCCATTGATCCAACTGGAAATACTTCGTTACCTGTTCATTGGTCCAGCTGTAAATAATTCATTACCTTCCATTGGTCAAACCCTAAATACTTCATTGCCTTCCATTGGTCCAACAATAAATACTTCATTGCCTCCCATTGTTCCAACTGTATATACTTCATTGCCCCCCATTGGTCCAACCCTAAATACTTCATTGCCTCCCATTGGTCCAACCCTAAATACTTCATTGCATCTCATTGGTCCAACCCTAAATACTAAATTGCCTCCCATTGGTCCAACCCTAAATGCTTCATAGCCTTCCATTTGTCCAACCCTAAATACTTCATTGCCTTCCATTTGTCCAACGCAGGATACGTCATTGCCTTCCACTGGTCCTACCCTAAATACTTCATTGCCTTCCAGCTCCCTGAGGAATTCATGCCTTAAAAAAAACCCCATGCCAAGTACTCCTGTCACGCGCCATCAGGTCAAGGTCTTGCCGTATCTTCCTCACCATTTTCATATCTGTCTCCCGCTCTTTGCCGCGTGTGATTTCGGTTACACATAGGCGGATTTACTATGAAGCTTGAGCCCCCAAGTAAAGCTTTCCCTAAAATACGTTTCTTTCACATTTCCCAACACTTTTTTTTAATAAGAGGGGACCCCCCTCCCCCTCCCCTCCCCCCTCCCCTTTGGAGTTCAACCTTTAAGGCCCACAAACTGTAGATTTGTCACTGGGTCTACATGTGCTTCTCTTACCCTGAGGATCACAGAACAAGGACTACCTTGTAATGCAATCAACAAGTTTCCTCAATGTGTGACCTATCCATCTCTAGCGTCTTCTTCTCATCTCTTGTTCAACTGGTACTGTCTTGTCTAGTTCTTGTCATCAGTTCCACATTAGTGATCTTGTCATCTGTTCCACATTAGTGACCTTGTCATCAGTTCCACATTAGTGATCTTGTCATCTGTTCCACATTAGTGATTGTGTCATCTGTTCCACATTAGTGATCTTGTCATCTGTTCCACATTAGTGATCTTGTCATCTGTTCCACATTAGTGATCTTGTCATCAGTTCCACATTAGTGATTTTGTCATCACTTCCTTTTTAGGGATCTTGTCATCAGTTCCACATTAGTGATCTTGTCATACCACTGCAATCCTTCAATTCTACGCAAGCACCCATTAATTCTCGGATAAGAGCGACAAAATAGGAGATCCTGTGTGCAAGTTGCGCACGTTAAAAATCCCTCGGTAGTTGGAAATCGTAAAGAGTAGGCCTATCAGGCCGTTGCATTGGCGAAATTTAAAAATTAGAAACCTACCCACTACAAAAGTATTTATATAATTTGTGATCCCTATATACACACATTGAGATTCTCGCCGGTGCTACGGAGTTCGTGCACTGTGCTGATATCCTCCGTGTGTGATCTAAGGGAGGAGATCGGAGCACTGATGGAGTAGTCCGTGGCCAATGAAGGTAATCCTTCAAAACTAAACCAAACACTAGGAGATTACTGTCCTTGTATTGTCAGTTTATACAAGATTTGGAAAGAAGACTCTAGCGTAAGATATGACACACACAAGGCGTTTCTTTAACTGAAAGATGGTAGTCAGAGCAGATAATAACGCACTATAGACTCGTTGAGCGTCCCACAGACAGAGCGGTTAGAGCGCTGGTCCCCCGTGGCGAAGATGCCGGGTTCGATTCACGGTATCGATATACGACAGTCTACCCAGCCGTAAATGGAAATGGGTACCTGACTTTGCACTTGAGTTAGGGAAGGAAAGGGTAGCGAGGAAGGGAACTGGTCACGATGCTGGACCTAGTATAGTGAAATATGTAATACTTCACTACCCTACAGCAAGTATCTGCTTTGGAATTACCTTTATAAACTCGTTATGTTTTGTGTTCGCGCCACTGACGCCATAAGAAATAAGAGACGTAACTCTTCTTCTCTTTCCTAATTTCGCAAAATTGAGTTATCTCCCTTCTAGTTATGACCTGTAAATTGGTCCAAAGAATTAGTTATTGTTTAATGTAAATCATATGCCAATTGATGTCTGTTGAATAAATTACAATTCGGAGATTCAGACATTTCTCCATATTGTGAAACACAGCAAAACAGTAGATGTCCTTCATGTATCTGTGCTCCATGACAGAAGAAAATTGACTGACCATTACAAACTCCCTTTGGCGAAAGACTATTGTCACTGAGAGACGATTGAAACAGACCGCTAATTTTGTAAGACAAAAAAAATCTCAACCGAGGTCCCGCGAGAGGTCACTAGGTGTCACGGGATTGCCTCCCCTTGCTTTGCAATAGTGGTCCACTAATGGTCACAACGCAAGCGTATATAAAAGTAAGTCGTCCAAGGTATCTATCTTCGCGCAAGATTACTCTTGGCAAAGATGTAGATAGAAGATGAATGGCGCTTCTACCTTAGGGGAGCCTTCACAAGATATTCCCAGAAGTCAAGAACAAACACTGCTTAAGGGCTGAGCAAATTTGTGAACTTATTATCTGGTCCGTCGCCTTTTGTGAAGGGGTTATGCAATGGTTCTGGCCCGTCAAGCCCCCAGTTGGAGTAATCCAACGAATGACCTCTTATAATTAATGGCTCTATATTTATATATACAGTATATGCATTTATCAAGAAAACTGGTACATATAAACTGAATCAACTATTGTTGTTTAGTTTAAAATAACTTACAACAAATGTAATAGTCAATTAGTCTTTAACATGGGAAAATAATATGGAAAATTTGGTGAAAATTGAAATTAAGGTTTCCTCACTGAGGTTTAGGTAGGGCGTTAATAATTTCCGTATTTTTGCTGCAGCTTGTTGCATAAAACGTAGCTCCAGATGAGTCCTGCAGCTGTGGTTCCGTCACTTCGTTTTGGTGATGAGTACACTTGTTGCCGTGGTGACTGGTTACGGTATCAAATAAAATATGTCGCCGCTGGGAACGGCTCCAAATAAACTAATGTGACCGTTATTGCAATCTATCAAATAGCCTTTATGTGACCGTTATAACAATCTATCCAGGTGATATGCCAAACCTTCACACCATTGATAACGCTGGTTCTGCTTCATCGTAACTGTGTATATATCAGAGCACGTTGTAAAGGTGTATTGGTGTAACTGGTCAACTCTAATAACCGGGCACAGTGTCAGGTATATAGGTCACCTTGTCCTGGAACACAATGAGGCCCCGACAAGAATGCGTTGTTGACAATGAGTGTTACAATAAATGTCAATACGCGAATGTGTAGACTGTTCTGTGGAGTTGACTGAAGGTTCAAACACTCATTCATGCGTATCTAGAAGTTACTGATGCAGACTACTGTGGACGTTTCAATAGTTTAATTTGACGCACACATTTGGACAGAACGGGTACAGTTACAGGAACACAGGTCGACATCAATAGCATATTGTTGACCCACGGTGTACAATAATAAATTGGCATTCATGTTGAGGAAAATCACAATGGACTATCAGTATACAAGCATTCAGAGTTCCATATCTTATATAAATATTCATCAGGCCTTACTGACTGATCATGTCAGTTAATATACAAGGCTCCAACCTGATTCCTAGACCGAACCTCTTTAGCATAAACGTAACTTGCACTCTAGCGAAGATTCCGTTAAATACAGTTCAGCCAATATTTCCTGAGAAAACGTTAAACTACCAATAGTAGGTTTTCCTTTCATAAGTATGATCTCTTTATCATCACCTGATAATAAGGGCGTCCCTGTTCTCTGGTAAATGATCAACAACAAATAGCATTCCAAAATGGCTTCTAGTCTTGTGAGCCTCGCTCACGATCATGATGCACAATGAAGCTTCAATAACGATGCAGTTCATGAACATAACTGTTTCTATAACATTCAGCATATTCTTTCCTCATAGTTGCTGCATATATACATAATCAGTGCTGCTAGATAACATGTCGTTCCGACATACTGACATGGTTCAATTCATGTAGCTGTCTGCCCATATTAGGCCTAGGAATGGAAAAAAGTTCGGTAAACAGTTCTTTACCTTGGCATAGGAAAAAAACCACTAGCAAACACAGAAACACTCTTCTCCTCGCATTATGGAATGAACACTAGGGAACTCATGGATTTAACCATCCCAGAAGAAACTATCTTCGTTCCCATAATCAAAAAGAGATCACAAACTTTGGGCAGGTCTAAGACATGACTTCCCGCCATAGGCTTCCACATCACCGAAGAACTCCCTAACGTATCTTCATGCGCCGAAAAGCACCTGACCCCATAATACAGTACAAGGGAAATAGTCCGGCTTTATCAAGATGCCCACAGCTCGAACCCGAAGACTCATGTTAACATTTGTGATTTACATGACTTTGAGATAATCAATATTTACTTTAGCTAGTGGTGCATTTAACAGTGTTATACTACTTGCAGAAGAGGAAACCAATGGTGATGAAGATGACATAAAGATGGAAGAACTGAAGGCAGCACTGGAGAAAATCAAGATGGGCAAAGCAGCAGGGCATGATGGTATAACACCAGAAATGGTTAAGTACATGGGAGAATCAGGTGACCTATTACTCTTAAGGGTCCTACAGGCAGCGTGGTGCAACAAGACCTTACCAAAGGATTGGGAGATTGCAATCATAACACCAATTTTCAAAAAGGGTGACAATCGACAATGTGGAAACCATAGAGGCATATCACTTCTCAGTGTCCAAGAAAAAATCTACTCTAGAATCCTAGAGCAGAGACTCCGACGCCTAGCTGAGCTACAATTGGATGAGGTCCAGTGTGGATTTCGAGCAAACAGAAGTACTCAAGACCTAATCTTCACACTCAGATTGCTGAGTGAAAGGCTCTTGAGCATAAGAGCGAGATCCATCTTTGTTTCACAGATCTAGAAAAGACGTTTGACAGGGTCCTCTGGAGGAAACATTGGGACTGATTGGCAAGGAAGAATATTCCAGTATTTCTGATTCATGCTATACAGAGCTTCTACAAGTCTTGCAGAAATTATGTGAGGACAGCAAACCATAAGTCAGAAGAGTTCAGGCCCACCACTGGTGTAAGACAAGGTGATATCCTGTCACCTTATCTTTTCATACAACTCATGGACGATGTTATCGAGGCATTTAAGGAGAGAACCAGAAAGTATTCAGGGGGGTACTGGAAGATGAGACAGGTATGTATTTCAGAGCTGGCACTTGCTGATAATGTTGCCCTGATTGCTAAATCAGAGGCACATCTCCAATCCAAACTGCACGTATGGAAGGAAGAACTCGAGAAGAGAGGGATGGTCATAAGCAGCTCTAAAACAAAATCCATGGTAATATTACGAGAAAAAGAAGACATCAGATTAAGCTGGGAGAACAGGTCCTGGAGAAGGTCGGCCACTTTAAATATCTCAAAGCTATTATAGACCGAAAGGGAGGCATCAAAGAAGAGTTGGCCACTCGAAAAGCAGCAGCTGGAAGACTTTTTCAAGCCATAAATCGAGGATTCCTCAGCAAGAGAGAAGAAAACTAAGATGGCTGGATACCGCTCCACCTATGTTCCAGTCTTGCCATATGGATGCGAGTCATGAGCAATGACTACAACCCACAAAAGCCAGATCCAAACCTCAGAAATGAGATATCTGAGGAAGGTGGTTGAAGTAACAAGAAGAGACATGGTCCGCAACCAGACGAAATGTCAAGGCCTAAAATGCCACTCCCTGCAGACCCAAGTAGAACAGTCCCAACTAAGATGGTTTGGCATGTCTGCAGAATGGGAGAAGATCGGCTACCACGACAATCATGGGAAACAAGGAGCCAGGGATCCAGACCTCCAGGACGACCCAGAGTTCGCTGGGAGGACAACATTAGACAATCTTTGAAGGACCGAGGACTAGAATGGAACCAGGCCAGGAGGAAGACATCCGATAGTATAATCTGGCGCTCTCTCTTCCAAACCTCTACACCTCACGGTAGAAGAAGAACGACTAAGTAAGTACGTAACTAATAGTGTTCGTTATCAACGTGATTGTATGAAGCATATGTATATGTGTCTATGCTGATGTTAGATTAGGTTAGCCTATCTAGGCTAGGTTAAAAAATAAGGGGGGGGGGTTAGATTACAGTCGATAGACAGATAGAAAGATAGGTAGATGGATGAATGGATGGATGGATGGATAGATGGATAGATAGATAGATAGATAGATAGATAGATAGATAGATAGATAGATAGATAGATAGATAGATAGATAGATAGATAGATAGATAGATAGATAGATAGATCTATCGATTAGATTCTATGCTTAGAATGTACATCATTTCTTATTGGTTAAAAATACAGATAAAGTCTGTTTACATATACGTCTCCATTGATTGAAAAGTGTTCACAAACGAAATTGAAAACGTTTTCATTTATGTTTTACACTGGTTGAAAAGTTTAAAACTTCCATTACTTTAAAATGAATATTTTCACACAGACAATTACACTGGTTTATGCTTGAAAGCTTACATTAATTTTAAAGTGACTGTTTATACGGACATTTTACACTGCTTTGACAATGTAAGTATTATACTTAGAATGTACATCATTTCTTTCATCTTTCCATCCCTGCTCCATTGGAAACCTGTAACTACTTTATGCTTTTAGTTCTCTATTTTACCTGCGCTCATAATGCTTCTACCGAAAAATTAATATGCAATATGCTGACTGAAGCTGATGACACTGTTAAGTATCTGGGATATACTGAACACTTTAGTCAAAGAAAAAGAGACTGCGATTGTATTGGAATAAAGTGGAGGTATCCAAATGAGACAATATGTAAAGCAGCTTCGGGCAACAGACTACCGTTGTGTGTCAATAGTTGCAACAGATTAACGTAAACGAAAAAATCACAAACATCAGTTGTCTCAAAATCTGTGATGTTACCAAACGAGGGCACGTCGATGGAAACCGTAAAACAAAAGGTAAGTGACAGCAGAGTGCCTATAATTACTGCTGTTGTTGTAAGCATGGTTGCTGTTGTTGGTATTAGTGTCATTGTTTGCAGAAGAAGATGTGTTCAGCGGGTATTATCACCAACGGCCTCCAGTCACAGAAATATGGCTTTACTTGCTAACGGCATGGCTACCGCTGATAGTAAGGTTACGGTAGCAAATAATATCTCAGAAAGTGAGGACAACATTCAACTAATGACATCACCTAAACGCCACAACAATGTATCCCACTTTGCCCTAAATGAATCCGATGGCAAAAACTCAAAAGGCAACACAAGATATGATGCTGGAAAAGTTAATGTTCATTTCGAAGGATTTCGTGAAAACTTCAACAATATGGACAACGACTGCTCCTCTTACGACGTTATTGCAGAGAACGACCAAGACGCCAATGAGAACAACCTGACAAAACACCTGGCTGATGAGCGCATCAACGAATACGTATAGTGGATAACGCAGATTTTAACAATGCCAGTGTTAACAAACGTGATGAATTAAGTGAGAGGCATAATAAATGTATTATTCAGAAACAGATTCCAGATGATAATTTTGGAAATCAGAATGGAAACATCAACGAAAGGGATTGTGTGTATTCCGATATCGATCAAAGTTATGTTGGCGAAGGGTTTTATGATTCCTTAAAACAGAATATGTTAGACAACGACATTGATAATAATGAAAACAACTACGAATATATGTGTATAAAGTTAGAGCGGCTATTTTTATTTCAGACAAGTAGCAATTGTAATTTCCGTGTCGCCTGTGAACACTCTCCTGACACAGCATGGCCAAATCACAAAATCTCTATACTTTTTATTTAAATGTCGCTAAAGAGCTGGGTTTATCAAGCAAAGAGTTATCAGATTTTGTAGCTACTTCTGTGAAAGACGATAAGGTACGGATGAAAGAAGATGAAGACAGGAAAGAAACCGAGAAAGCCATGGCCAGAGAAGAGAGAAGATTGGAAAGGGAAGAGAAGGAGAAGCAACGGGAATACGAAAAAGAAGAGAAGGAAAAGCAAAGAGCTTTTGAAAAGAAACATTCTAACAGACTAAAGGCCGAAAACGAGGCTGACCGACTACAGGCCGATCAGATAGAAAACGAGTACAGCCGTAGTGGACAAGAGAGCGACCCAAAATTATGTCACAAGAACAAACGAACTTTATTTTCTAAGGGCTAAGAATTGGACACGCAGACCCTTATAGATAGATAGATAGATAGATCGATAGATAGATAGATAGATAGATAGATAGATAGATAGATAGATAGATAGATAGATAGATAGATAGATAGATAGATAGATAGATAGACAGATAGAGGGATAGTTAGATAGATAGATAGACATATAGACTGATAGATAGATAGACAGAAAGACAGATACATAGACAGATAAATAGACAGATACATAGATAGATAGATAGATAAATAGATAGATAGATAGATAGACAGACAGACAGACAGACAGACTGATAGATAGATAGATAGATAGATAGATAGATAGATAGATAGATAGATAGATAGATAGATAGATAGATAGATAGATAGATAGATAGATAGATAGATAGATAGATAGATAGATAGATAGATAGATAGATAGATAGATATTTAGACAGCGAAATAATAGGACTCCGACAACGCTTAAGAGGCAACACATATGAGATTGTGCAGGGAAACGACCACCTCATTATGTGTAACAAAGAGCTACAATAATCACTTCAGCAAGATCGCTTTTATGCTTAATTTTAGACTACCTGCTAATAGCCTAGCTATAGCGGTTTCTGCATGCTCCATCGGGATCTAAAAGAGAAATTATGATGATGATGATATGTATATTAATAACCACTCTCAGTCACTAGTGACTGTAGCGAAGAATGCGTCCTTGACGTGTTAATCCTCAGCTTCTTATTGGCTAGTTTTCCTTTCGACCAGTAATTTTCTATACTGCGTGTTGTTAGAGCCTTCCTACACCGAATCTGTTAAGGAGCCTCTCCGCTTGGTGTGATCGGCGGCTTCGTCCTCCCAGGCTGTTGGTTTTGTGTCCAGTACCTTTATGTCTCTCTTGCACACATCTTTGAACCTAAGCTGTGGTCGCCCGGCTGTTTTTTTTTAGTTTTTTTTATAACTATCAGCTGTATCTTTGGGACGCGATTAACTTTCATAGTTAATTCAGTCGTACATACATACACACTCAAATATATACTTACATAATCAGATGCATCCTTGTTTGAAAGCCAGGGGAAAACAATGTTTTATGTCGTCACTAGCGGGTGAAAGTAGGTCCAATATTTCATACTGTGTGATATTCTCAATAAATAACCTTTCAGATAACGGGCGCACCTTGTTATGAAAAAATAGTGCGTTGGAAAGAAACGATCTAGACTTTTAAACTACGGGGCTTGTCAGAACGTCACGTTACAAAAGAAGCAAACTAAATATTTGCAAAGCTGTGGGTATGCCAGTGGTTCTCAATGATTTCTGATCCGCGGACCTCAATACTGGAATTTAAAACACTGCGGAGCTTTTAAAAGATTTATTTTTGGAAACATGTTGAGAATCTAGTTTTGCACACTTAGCGTGGGGAAATCATTTTGAGCCCCAGACTTGAATCCGGCTTGTACCTGGTTGACTTCTTGAAGCAGGTTCTGAGAAAGAATAGATGACTCATTGGGGGGAGGGCAGTCTGGGAAGTGACTGTGCAAGATGGGATGATTCCATGAGAGTGGTCAGAACCAGAGCACAGAAATTTAGCACTGCCTACTTGGATAGCGCTGTGGATGACAAGGAATGCACAGTATGCTTCCTCCCCACCCCCCCCCCCCCCACCCCTTCTCCATCCTAGCATGAAACTAGATGTGGATATCTTTCAGTCCCAAGCAAAAAAAAAGTGGGTTTGGCCCAAACAAAAATGGCCACCCCAGTGCTTTTTTATTGTTGTTTGGAAATAATTTTTTAAAGTGTTCATATGCATAAATAACTTTGTTGTTGTACATGACACTAAAGGTAAATGGATGTAGTTTACTCTTGTGTTACAAATATTAAAGGTTTCGTTGAAAAAATTATTAGTTATCCAAGGTAAAATAGAGGCTCTAGCCAGGAGCAAAAGATACAGAAGCCACTTAAATGGCTCACGGGTCAAATGTGTCTAAACCCTGAGCCATTATAAAGTCGATTGGGACTTAAAGAGTATGCATGCAAGACCAGCAAAGAATGTTCTCGAAGATGACTGCCGCTCTTGATTCCACCTCAATAAGTTTTTTAGAAAGACAGAAAGGCACATGAATAGCCTAGATCTGCGCTGTAGATAATATACTGTTCAAAAAAAGAAACGCAACATTATTGCAGTGGTAATGGACACCAAATTTCAAACTTGTACCAAAATTTTATTTTACGGAATTAATGTTTCAATCTTGGCACGAAGAAACTTTCGGACTTTAACAATGAAAAGATGTTCATTAAATTTGGTTTGGACTTTTATTCTTTGCGACTGAGGCCTCCGTTTCAGTAAGGTGTATGGCCTCCTCTGGCCTCTATCAGAGAACGACATCTCCTTGACATGGATCCGATTAGCCGTTGGATCTGTTGTTGTGGGATGGCTGCCCACTCTTCCCGCAGTGCAAGAGACAACTGTCAGAGATTGGCTGGAGCCACGTCTCGCTGGTGGAGTCGTCTGTCGAGTTCATCCCATAAGTGTTCTATGGGGTTCATGTTTGATGACATGGCTGGCCACGGAATGGTCTGGACGTTGTTGTCAGCGAGGAACTGGGTGGTGAGTTGTGCCACATGAGGTCGAGCGTTATCCTGCTGAAAGATCGACCCTCGTGCAGCCAGAAGTGGACGGACGTGAGGACGAAGAATTTCAGCGACGTATCGTTGAGCATTCAGGCGTCCTTCAATTTGCACCAGGTCACTTCTTCCCATGAAGTTGATCGCCCCCCACATCAGTACAACTCCACCACCATGTAGAGGAGCCTCATCAACGCTGTTTTGGACGTAGCGCTCATGAACTCTGCGGTAAACTCTTCTCCTTCTATCGTGTCGCTGGAGCACAAAAAATGATTCATCACTAAACCAAACCAGTCTCCAGTCATTCCCAACGGTCCATTGACGATGCTGGTTCGCCCACTACAGTCGGTTCTGGCGATGCCGGTCCGTAAGAATAGGACCTCTGTAGGGTTTCTAGCCCAAAGACCGGAGTCGTGCAACCGGTTCCTGACCGTTTGATCTGAAATTCGACGAGCTGCTGGCATTGACTGGACTGTGGAGGACGCAGATGCAAGTCGATTCCTGAGGTGACGCTGCCGTGTGAAGCGGTATTCGGCAGGAGTTGTGAGTCTGGGTCTTCCACTGCGCGGCCGGTCTGAAATCGCCTAAAAAAGCAACTAATGGTGCTTCTAACCACATTAAATTGTCTGGTCACTACACTTTGTGACTGTCCAGTTTGTAAACGTCCAATGATGATGAGTCGTTGTTCTGTAGTGAGATAAGCCATACTTGCGCATTGAATTTTCAACTGAATTTATTCGAGGAGCGTCAATCTTTTATAGGCATTCAATAAAATGGTCAGAGAGTTTCGTGTTCAGTACGTTTCACGGCATTCTCATGAACCTGTCACGAGTTATTGTCAAAAATGTTGTTTTGACCTTGACCTCTTTCATGACCTCACGAATCATGAGGTGAGTACAATTCAGGTAACCACGAGAAGGTAATGACCAGATGGACACAGTCGATAGGTTGACTGATGTCCAATCAGCGAATATCTTTTTTAAAAGTAACACCAAAAAAGTTGCGTTTCTTTTTTTGAACAGTAGCAAGGATTCTTCAACTTGGTATTGGCTGCGAAATAGCGGACAAGCTCAACAGTCCTAGGGTTAAACAATAACAGTTTTCAAGAAAACAAACTTACTAACTCTTACTGTACCAGGAAGTTCTTAGCTTTTAGTCAGGAACACTATAGAACCCTAATTCCCCTTCCCCATCACCTTCCTCCCTCCCTCCCGAGGCTGATGTGTTAAAACGACCAGTAAACAAATATTTAATGGAAATATCTCCTAGTGCACTGATGCGTGACGCCATATGATGATGGATGGTATCCGCATGTCTGGTTTTGTGTAGTGTGCAGATGTGTTCAGTCAAACAATGTTCATACAAAAATAACAGGGCAATCCACATAGGACGTCAGTAAACTCACGACGTATAAAGTCAATGATTCTTGTAACAGCCGTTGACGTTTTTCTTCATTATTTATTGTGGACGCCACAGTGACAAAATGGTTACGCGAATATGTAGGCACATCAAACAGTCATTATCACAGCAACATTCAATACAGCAATAGACGGTAGACAGCATTACAATGATGAGTCAGATGCATGTTATATTTCATAGTGCTGTAAATGTAGTCAGGTGAAAAACTCCATCCTTTTCTATAACAGCCAGGAGATAACCAGATGTATGAGATCAGTTCACTCTCCTTAGTCTGACTTCAGCAAGACAGACACGTCTGCCGAAGTATAAATAATGTCCTCAAAAATATCCTCTAGATAATAAAGGTTTTCCAAACCTAGTTCATTTAACAAAGTAGCAAGTAATGGTCCTTGGGACATGCATCAACCGATGCAGTACAATACAGCGACATGTGAGCTGGGAAAACATCTCGTGACGACGACTTTCGAAGACAGGCTATGAATCGAAATCGCTCACGACCCAAAATCGATAGAGTTAATGAAAAGTCAATTTACCTTGCCTTCAGGAAATACACAGAAATATCACGCCTCCCGACATGTGGGAAACACTAGAGGTATTATCTCGAATAAACGAAATATCCATTAAGAGGACTACACATCCCTGACAGAACAAAAAATAGCGGAGATCCCCTCTTCAACGAGGCATCTCTTTCGCCATTCAAATCGCTCACTCCACTAGTGGTGGGCGGAAACCGATCGACCAAAAAACAAGACCAGTCATGCGCAGTCCAGCGCAAAATGACCACAGCTCAAAACTTAACTGCATTCAATACCAACGCGAGAAGACAAATGCTTACCGAGAAAAGTGACTATAAATTTCAAGCAGTTGTTGCCCTTGCGTTATAAAATAGATATTGTAATAAAACGATGTTGCGAGAATTTATCACGCAACATATCACCACCTCCTCCTCCCGATAAAAAAAAATGTGGAACATATTTTTTTTTTTTAAATATCAAAGAGCATGCGATAAGCGGCTCAAAACGCACGAATTATGCGCTGATAATTAATTAAATTGCCTAACATGAGGCTAAATATAGAGTGTCTGGTGAGGATATACCTCAACAGAAAAATAAATATGTCTCAAAAAATATTCACATCGGGGAGGTGTCACCAACACACATCACGTTAGCATGTAAACACAATATACGTATGCAAGTTACTATAATCATCATTAAACAGCATACTCTAATATTGTCTTTAAAAATGGATGTACAAATCTGATAGGAAAATTTAAATAGTACATTCTTTGACATGTAATGACATAAGTACATAGTAAAGTTAAACTACATGACGATCCAGGACATATGCTCTGGTATTCCGAGGGTAAGTACACAATCTAGAACTCGTCATGCTTGATACTAGTAAGGTAAGTCCTCAGCTCAACAATGACATTCTGAGAAAGTACAAGCAATATAATGCTAATTAATAACTAATATGCTTCATAAGGTACAATACATTATTAATAATTGTGGCTGTTTAGTAAACTAACGGCCCTTATATTAACTACTCAGTCCTCCTCTATCATCTTAAAAAACGAACAGAAGAAGATGACAACAAAGCACGATAGTGTGTACATATAAAGTAAGTACAGATGTGCTAATCTATTGTAGAAATATAGGTGTGTTATGACTCTGTAATATATGGAAATATAGGACAGAAGTATTAGTTGGAGTCATGTGGGCATCTAGACAAAATGTCAGCCATCACATTATCCGCACCACGGATAGCTCGTACCGTGAAGTGAAAAGGTTGAAGAGCCATAGCATATCGAGTGGATCTCGAACTCTTCAAATTCTTAGTCTGAATAGCTGTAAGAGCTTTCTGATCAGTCTCTAGAATGAAATGTGCGCCCAGGAGGAATCTTTGTAGCTTTAGAATTGACCAAACCATCGCTAACAACTCACGGTCTAAAACCGAGTAGTTCCTCTCTGCCGCATTTAGTTTTCTAGAAATGTACATAACAGGATGCAGAGTATTTGCATATTCTTGCATCAGTGCTGCTCCAATCCCAGTGGATGAAGCATCACTCCGAAGAACAAAAGTCCTATCAAGAGTAGGTAATCTTAAGATGGGAGGAGAAGAAAATATATTCTTGATTTGGTCTAGTGAAGATTGGCATTCTTCAGACCAACGGACCAGATTAGGCGAACCTTTCTTCAACAATGTTGAGAGAGGTGCCATGATCGAAGATAAATTTGGAATAAATCTCCCATAAAATTGAATTAAACCTAAGAGACTCCTAACTTGTTTCTTCGTTTTAGGAACAGAGATGTTCAGTATTTTGGAAGTATTGTGGTCTTCTGTCTTCAAGAGACCATGACCAACACGATGACCCAGGAAAGAGATTTCACCAAAACCAACAAAAGCTTTAGAAGGTTTTGCTGTCAAATTATTCTCACGTAGAGTGGACAGTAAGTCATATAACCCTAAATAGTGATCTTCCCAGGTATCACTGAAGAGACAGATGTCATCTAAGTATGCGATGACATCCGAACGATGTGACAGAATTCGACGCATCATGCGAACGAAAGTGGCAGGGGCGTTCATGAGACCAAAAGGCATAACATTCCATTGAAATAGACCCCTAGGTGTAGAAAAAAGCAGTAAGAGGTTTGGCATGCTCTGCTAAAGGCACTTGCCAATAACCTTTAGACAAGTCAAGTTTAGTGAAGAATCTAGAATTAGAAAGTCTAATCAGTAGATCTTCTAACAAAGGCATCGGTTCAGCATCGAACTTTGTGACCTGATTCAATTTGCGATAATCAACACAAATTCGTATGTTCTTATCCTTCTTCCGGACAATAACCATGGAAGAAGAATATGGTGAAGTCGATGGTTCAATTATATTTAATTGAATCATTTCATCCAATTCCTTTTCCACCTGCGACTGAAAGTGTATAGGAATAGGATAAGGCCTAACCCTAATTGGATTATTGTCGGTAAGAATTATGTCATGTTCTATGACATCTGTGTGTCCAGGAATGTCAGTGAGAACATCCTGAAATGTTTGTAACATCGACGAGACTTGTCGATGTTCGTCACCAGAAAGATTAGGAGAAACAGAAACGTTTTTCCAAGATTCCGTAGAATGTAATGGAACCACTGGAAGGGGAAGGTTGACATCAGAGAAGGTAGATTCCTCATCCTGTATGACAGACAGGGATGAATAATGACCGTGAGGTGCAGGAGCATCATCCGTTGCCTGGAAAATAGGCAGCAAATAGTCCGGACGTTCGTGAAATTCCGAAAGCATGTTTATGTGGAAAGTTTTATGCTTTCCATCAATATCGACCACATAGTCAACATCGGAAATCCGAGAGACTATTGCATACGGACCTTTCCATGCAATAAGAAGTCTATTTTCCCTACTGGGGAGTAGGACGAATGCTTTGTCACCTGGACAAAGTTGTCGTAGACATCTATTCTTGTTAGCAAACTGCCTTGCCTTCTCTTTAGCAATTTCTGATGAAGCAGTTGCTAGCTTACATGCCTCAATGATCTTTTGTCTAAGAGCAATGACATACTCATATGAGGATTGAGTTTCATCGCTAATATCATCGGCAGTGATGAGATCGTGTAATAAAGACATAGGGCCGCGTGGACGCGCGCCAAAGACAAGTTCGAAGGGAGAAAATCCTGTGTGTTCATTAGGGACTTCTCTATAGGCAAAGAGAGCCGCGGGTAAAACCCTGTCCCAATCTTGAGGATGATCTTCAGTTATCTTACCAAGCAAAGTCTTGAGTGTTCTATTCAGACGCTCAACTAACCCATTAGACATAGGATGGTAGATACTACTGAGAGATCGTTCAATATGTAAGGTAGACATTACCTGTGACATAGTGTCAGATATGAGTTGAGTGCCATGGTCTGACAATATTTGTCTGGGGAACCCCAAGCGAGAAAATATCAACCAAAGAGCATCTGCGATATCTGTAGTAGATATGCTCTTAAGAGGAATAGCCTCTGGCCAACGTGTGCACATATCGACACATGTAAGGATAAACTGATGTCCTCTGGCCGACTTGACCTTAAAAGGGCCAATAATATCTATGGCCATTTTCTGAAACGGCCGAATAGGAATGTCAGCAGCCTGGATAGGCGCAGCATGTCGTGGTCCTCTAGATTTGACCTCCTGACATACCTTGCATGATCGGCAGTAAATACGAATGTCCTTATTGACAAAAGGCCAAAAGAAAGCCGCAAGGACTCTCGACTTCGTACGGGAAAAACCCATATGTCCAGCACATTGCGAGTCATGAGCATGTTGTAATATTTGCACTCTCATGCTCTTGGGAACAAGAATTTGCGAATGTGCCGACGTAGTCGAATCTTGTACCATACGTACAAGTACGCCGTTTCTCATTGCAATCCAAGATTTTCTATTTGTATCCTGATTCGGATCACCTTTCTTTGCAAGAACGAAAAATTTTTTTAAAGAAGGATCTTCTTCTTGCAATTTTATGAAAGAGTCACGAGTAATCACTAAGTGACTATCTTGGCTATCAACTTCATTATCACTATTCAGTGAAGTTTCGGGTGTTTGTAGAGCTTGTGCTCTTGTAACTACTGCATTTGTAGCTTGCATGTTATTATCTTCCCAAGCAGCAATCTGCTATGGGGTACACTCCCTAACTCCGTGAATACGACCAATAATAAGGTCCGCAATAGGATTAGGTAAGAGACAAGCATGCACATCTCCAGTAAAGAAAGGAGTGGCAATGCGAATTACAGCAGTAGGATATTTTTCTAGAGTGCCGCCAAATGTGACACATTTAATAACCCTTCCTGTAGCACAAGATGGATCTACAAGCGATTGTCTAACACCAATAGTGGTGCATCCGGAATCGAAAAGTAGTGAGACCGGAGTATCATTAACAAGACCCTTATGTAGGATTAAAGAACCCCTCCCGTCATGCGCAACAGCAGCAGGAAGAGCGGGAAGTGGGTGACCACAACTCAAAGTAGTTATGGTACCCGGTTCGAATAAAGTACTGCATTGGGGCATTTGTTTGCTCTCTCAAAGTCAAAAGCAGAACCAGTGACAGCGTCAAAGTTTTTACTATCAACAACATGATTACAGGCTCCCTCAGTTTCCTGTTGTACAGCATTAGCCTGCTGATATCTCTTTTTTTTGTGTTGAGATCTACCCCGACTATTATTACCTCTGAAGGTATCAGAGTTATTATTATCTCTGCAGTTATTATTGTCTCTATTGTAATTGTTATCCTGGTTCGAATTCCAGTTTCCACGATTACTATCATGTTCACATTGATGCGAACATCTATTTGTTTGGTTTTGAGGTCTTCGGCAGGAATAACCTCTATTACCATATCCTCTTTTGAAATGCCTATAATTATTAGGGTGATAGTAACGAGTACTATCAGGTTGTCTCCAATTCTTCGAAGAAGAATCACCATGAAATTGATTTCCATGATTTTGACAGAAATTACCGCTACTCTTTCTATCAAAATTTTGTTGGAATCTACGAGCAAAGTTTTGGCCATACGGAGCTGCCGAAGCAACTGGTAAACCTTCTTTCACCTTAGAGTTACCCATGGTTATGTGTGGGTGCGCAGTTACGTATTGGCAACAGAAATCTTCCATTTCTTTTATTGTTTTAGGTTTACGTTCATGAAGGAAAGCAAGGAAAGACTCATTGACAGACGACATGACTTTGTCTCTAAGTATTAAGTCCATAAGTCCTTCATAAGTTTTTTCCGTCTTAGATAGTTCAACCCATCGTGAGAAAGTAATGCGTATTCTTGCAATAAACTCGGAGAATTCAACTCCATTTTCAGGTAACATGTTTTTAAATTGTAGACGATAGCCGTCTTCGTTAAGCTGATATTTCTTTAACAGAGCGGCCCTGACAACCTCATAATTGTTCTTGTCAGGTTCATCCACCATATTTAATATACTTAGAGCTTTACCTGTCAGTATCCCTGATAACTGATAAACATATTTTGCTTTGTCTATGTTATGAGCTGTACATGCTTGTTCAAATCTGTCCAGATAGAACATTATGTCATCACTGGAAGGACTAAATGTTGGTAACTTAATCTTAAAAGTATCATTATTAGCCTTACCAGAAGATGAACCCTTGTTTGAATCATTACCATTACTCATGCTCGTTAATTTCAATTTTTCCAACTCTAAAGCTAAGACCTTTTCTTCATGTTCCATTTTTGCTTTCTCTTTCCTCTCATCAGACTCTCTCTGTAATCTTCTTTCCTCAGCCTGAGCCTCTTTTTGAAGTCTTTCATTTTCAGCTTCTTTTTCAAGTCTTTTATTTTCAGCCTCTTTTTCAAGTCTTTTATTCTCAGCCTCTTTTTGAAGTCTTTCAGCTTCTAGCTGTAGCTGGAGTTTTCTCTCCTCAGCTTCTGATTCCCTTTTTTGTTTTTCCATTTCCATTTGGAATCTTTTTTCATCCACCTGCATCTGCAAGTTCTTTTGTTCAGCTTCCATATGCAGTTTCTTTTGTTCAGCTTCCATTGCTTTATCATATCGAGCAGTTGCAAATTCTTCTAACTTATCACCAGTCTTCCCAAGCAATTTACCCTGCTCTATAAAGTGCTCAAATGTAGACATGTTGTCTAACCTATGAGTCCAAAACCTGAAATAATTAACTAATTTATTTCAAACCTAAGTGTAACAAGTCTTAATTAAGCACTTGTATATTCACATCACCTTATATTGTCCCAGTCTCTGTGGGAAACAAGTCTCCAATCAAAGAACTTGTATATGAAATATCAGCACTCAATTCTTGATCATAAGTGCACTTCTCATTCAATAGTGCACGACACTATTCATCATTCATTTATCATCAGTGTAGTAGTAACAGTGCATTAGCATAGCCCATTAACTAATTACTATAACTGTAAACAATGACTATGTAAACACATGCAGAATGTAAACATTGAAAATGTAAACAATGCAAACAATGTAAACAATAACAATGTAAACAATAACAAAGATCAGCAACAATACAAAAACGTTCGCAGAAATCAACTAAAAATAAAGCAGAAATTAATGAAATATCACAAAAAATGTGACGATATCTGCGCTATAATTAAACAAAATACATGACACCACAGTGTATAAACAAAAATGTTGTATGAAACTAAATTATAGACAAGAGTAGGCTAACAAATACAAACAAATCAAAACAAAACTAAAGAATGCGAAATAATAACGAAAACAATATTAAAACATGTCATCACAGCTAACATAAATAGCAACAGAAGTCGCTTAGCAAATTCCAGTATCGGAAATTTGCAAACCCTACAGAAAACGCTCACAATAGACGACCTCTATGACGTGGCATAATCTAACGGAGACACCACCCAACCGAGAACCCGCTGAAATATAAACATATAAATATACGAATAACATATAAACATATAACATATAGAATGAGATGATACACAGAAGACTCAGCAGAAGTATAAGGGCACAGTTTACATACAAACAGGCCACTTAACTTATAGGCTTCCAATCGTAGAACAGCAGAAAAAAACGGATGTCAATCAACGTCCTAAAGAGCGAAGCTCCAACGATGATGGCACATCTGAACTGCTTCCACTGCTAACACGATGGTACAAGAGCTTCTGAAATACTGTGTGTTGAGTTGTTTCGGCACTTGACCTTCTAATCCAAAAGTAAGTTGATGGAAATCGGTACTTGGCCTTCTTCAGAAAACAACCCGTTTCAACCGGCACTTGACCTTCACAAAAACGACAGCACTGGAACCTTGACAGCAGCAACTTGCTTGACTTGCGTAAAAGATAACAGCAGTCCGAGTTATCCGGCAACATGTAACAACGCCGGGTACTGTCAAATTCTTGTTTCCGTCAAAAAGTTGAAATTTTGACTTTTACCGGGCAACGCCGAGTACTTTGAAAATTTTTGAAGATGTTGACTGTCTTGAAGAATGTTAATTTCTTGAAGGATGCTGATGAATTCTTGTTGAAAATGAAGTGGGTAAGGGACCCCGTGTTTGCTGGTACCAGAATCAAACCAGCTTATGACCACCAAATGATGCGTGACGCCGTATGATGATGGATGGTATCCGCATGTCTGGTTTTGTGTAGTGTGCAGATGTGTTCAGTCAAACAATGTTCATACAAAAATAACAGGGCAATCCACATAGGACGTCAGTAAACTCACGACGTATAAAGTCAATGATTCTTGTAACAGCCGTTGACGTTTTTCTTCATTATTTATTGTGGACGCCACAGTGACAAAATGGTTACGCGAATATGTAGGCACATCAAACAGTCATTATCACAGCAACATTCAATACAGCAATAGACGGTAGACAGCATTACAATGATGAGTCAGATGCATGTTATATTTCATAGTGCTGTAAATGTAGTCAGGTGAAAAACTCCATCCTTTTCTATAACAGCCAGGAGATAACCAGATGTATGAGATCAGTTCACTCTCCTTAGTCTGACTTCAGCAAGACAGACACGTCTGCCGAAGTATAAATAATGTCCTCAAAAAATATCCTCTAGATAATAAAGGTTTTCCAAACCTAGTTCATTTAACAAAGTAGCAAGTAATGGTCCTTGGGACATGCATCAACCGATGCAGTACAATACAGCGACATGTGAGCTGGGAAAACATCTCGTGACGACGACTTTCGAAGACAGGCTATGAATCGAAATCGCTCACGACCCAAAATCGATAGAGTTAATGAAAAGTCAATTTACCTCGCCTTCAGGAAATACACAGAAATATCACGCCTCCCGACATGTGGGAAACACTAGAGGTATTATCTCGAATAAACGAAATATCCATTAAGAGGACTACACATCCCTGACAGAACAAAAAATAGCGGAGATCCCCTCTTCAACGAGGCATCTCTTTCGCCATTCAAATCGCTCACTCCACTAGTGGTGGGCGGAAACCGATCGACCAAAAAACAAGACCAGTCATGCGCAGTCCAGCGCAAAATGACCACAGCTCAAAACTTAACTGCATTCAATACCAACGCGAGAAGACAAATGCTTACCGAGAAAAGTGACTATAAATTTCAAGCAGTTGTTGCCCTTGCGTTATAAAATAGATATTGTAATAAAACGATGTTGCGAGAATTTATCACGCAACATGCACATTAAAGTGTAAATTGTTTGACGAATATATTCAAGTGTTGCCTATTTATACAACACTTTTGCTTTATACCCAGTAACGTACAGAAGTAATGAACTGTTTTAATAAATATACAAACCTGCTCATGCATGGGGGCATATCTGGAGTCATCCTTACATGACCACCAACTATGCACAATGCTGTAGAATACAAATATTGAAATGAATCTCTCTCTGTGCTGCTAAGCACACTCTTGTTGACTTTTGTAATCATCAACGCTTTTCCAGGGATTCTCCCTGTAGTGAAACATGTTGAGAAATATGTACAGTATCCCCACATAGAACACATCTCGATGACGAGCGCATCATGAATGTGGTGGAGAGATTTAACACTAGCATACAGAATGCTGAAGTGCCGGAAGACTGGCTACATAGTTACCTACTGTCACTTCCTAAATCTGGTAAAGACCCCATACTTCTTAGTAGCTTATAGAATTATCACACTGCAGAGTATTGTCGCAGATAAAGGGAACGACTGATGGGCAAAGGAGAAGAATAAGAAGAATTAGATATAGGAAGGTTCAGATAGGGTTCAGATAGGGTACAAAAAGGGGATGCGCGAAAAAGGATGCGCATGAAGAAAAGGGGTGAACAAAAATCCAGTTTAGGCACGCTTTCCAGCAGCAGTCCAGAGGCGTGAGTTAGAGTGCAGGTCGCACAGTTATGCTAGTAGCCATGTTGAAGGCAGTACCCAAGTAGACTGGGTGATGAATATTTCTCTGACAAGGAGACGAGTTTGGGTGATGATTAACCCAACATATTGAATAAGGAGAATTCTTGTTTAGAAGAAGTAACGGCGTGAGTTAGATTTCAATTCAATAAAGGAAAAAGGTACGTAGTACAATCTAATACATAGACATACAGTAGTCCCATTCTTCAGTGATGAAAGGGAAATGAACCACCCCGGAGAGGTCCGGTTCCACAAATAGATAACCTGAACACTGAGAAGAAATTGTTAAGAAGAAAGAATAAAAGTAGAGACTATGGCACCTGAATGATCATTGATGGTTAAAGGTCATAAGGTGTAGATTCGATACTGAACGAGAGAGAGTGAGGAAAGGAATAAATATTAAAGAACAACTTATACCTTGTATATTCTATGATGAGCCACGATTGTGGAGGTCAAAGCAGACAGCAATGGTCCATTCATTGTAAATAAACAGTGTTTTAATTACTATGACGTTATCTCTCGCTTGCTGTGTGTGTGACTGTTATAATTATGCAGCATGTCATTGCTAACCAAAGAGGCAAAGAACCGTGGCAGGCAGGCAGGTGGCAACACATGATATAATTGATACAACGACCACCTCTGCCACAGTATCTACGATAAATTACTAAAAAAGATCGTAGCAAGAAAAATCATGAACAACCTCGAAAATGCACAAATCCTCCCCGATACTCCGGGAAGCTATAGGCAACAAACACAGGGTAACGTGGGAACATTTGCGTACGATGCGTACGAGGGGTTCCAGGGTAAACGAGAAACGGTTGCTGTAGCAAGTGACTTAGTGAAGGCTTACATCAGTGCGAACTTTGAAACCCTAATGAACTTTGTAATGGCTTGCGATGTTAACCCGTGGCTAAATAGATGGACTGCGGCTACCTTAATTGAGAGATCAGCTGCAATTCGTTTGGGAACATGGACATCAGAACAAATGCGTATTTGCCCGGCACTACCTCAGGGTTCTCCACAGTACCCTGTGCTGTTTAACAACTGCACAGAAAATGTAGCCACAATTCAGCCAACTGGGATGGGACGAACATTGACTTTTGCAGATGACATACTCGTTCACATTACTGGCTCTGATCGATAGAAAATTGTCACTAGCATACACGAAACACTACTTGAGGTGTTTAAATGATGAAAGAAAACTGGCTCTAAAGTCAATCCCAACAAGGCCTGCGTGATAGGGTGCTCCTTGAACAACTCTATAATGAAAGCGGACCATCCAGATATTACTCTCAATGGGAAGAAAATTAAAGGAGAAGACAAGCTGAAATACCTTGGAGTAACATTTAATTTAGGGGGTCGGAGTGGCTAACATGTATAACGTCCGCCTCGAATTATAAAGGTACCATGTTCGATAGTGTAGCGGGGACGTTTATATATTATTCATTGAGTAATACACTACTCATAGTCACGTTCATGTAGGGGTATGTAAGTACAACCCCGCATACAGCCTTTCTACACCAACATAAATTACATTTCCAAAGGCCAGGCTGGACAAGTAGAGCGATTCCACCTTCTGTGGTAGCATTAAGAGTTGATTTACTTGTTGAAGGTGAACTTCGGCGTGGTCCCTTCTTTAACATTAAATAAGGCATGCAGCGATGTTGGTCACAGTTTCACATTCAGCCTTCCTGCAAAAACCTGATCTCCAACAATAAAGAAGTTGCGAAAGCCAGGTTGGACGTTAGGACGACTGTTAAGATAGGAATATATGTACTTTTTATTTTGTGGTCAAAGGGAAACCATTAATTGCATTTTTTCAGTTCAGGGTGAGATTTATCTGTTATCTCCCTTGTCTGGACAATGTCCATTATTCTTTATGTCTATATTAGGATATCGATCATACAGCTGGCCATATATGGAGCGGTCTTGCTCTGTTTTCACGGAAAGGTCTGGATTGTTCCGTGACTAGCTCTACTTAGGGCTTACGCATGCGCGATGAACTTGCGCGGGAATTGAAGACTGTCTTTCCGGGCAGTCGATGTGAAGTCTCCGAGCTGACAAGAGGTCAGCGCTCGTCTCTGTCTATATTTTTGGGGAATGGAGCCTTTTAGGTGTTAAAAGATATTTAAGTTTTTCCCCTGTGATATTTCTGGCTTGTGTCTAAATAACCATGGATGTGAGAAATGTGTGGTGTCTTATTTCTAGACGGCAGTCGGGTAAAGAGACTTTTGAATCTATCTTGTAGTCAAGAACATTATTAAGATGGCTTTCTCCGAGTGCGGAGATG
The DNA here is from genome assembly GCA_024509875.1 of Oreohelix idahoensis. Classification (NCBI taxonomy): domain Eukaryota; kingdom Metazoa; phylum Mollusca; class Gastropoda; order Stylommatophora; family Oreohelicidae; genus Oreohelix; species Oreohelix idahoensis. The sequence goes on from JAMPIV010004956.1 coordinate 169,124, forward strand.
TACTGAGTAGAGGAGACTGATGTTAGCCATTTTGAAAACCTTGCCGCTTGTACGGCTTATTCTTTTGTAGCTTAGATCTACATGACCTGTCTGGTCACGAGAAGTCAAGAACTTTATTAAGGTGGTTTTCTCCGAGTGCGGAGATATATTAAATAGGAGAGACTGATGTTAGCCATTTTGAAAACCTCGCTGCTTGTACGGCTCATGTGTAGCCCATAACATTATTACTAAGGTGGCTTACTCCGAGTGAGGAGAAGTATTATACAGAAGAGCCTGAGTTTAGATATTTTGAAGTAGCCCGCCATTCGTGCGGCTGAGTTTGTAGCTTAGATTTTCACGACCTGCTTGGTCATGAGGAACCAAGAACAGTAGTCATTTAAAGCGCGCCATTTGCGCGGCTTATTTGTTGCAGCCAAGGTTTACATGCAAAGTCTCCATGATGTTGAATACTATGAATTGATGCTATCTACAAGATTATATGTGCTTACATGACAGTGTAATCGTCCGATGTCAGCCTATGTTACTGTTGTCCACAATAAATTGTCTGAAACGTCAACAGTCGTTTAATTCTTCCTGACTTCATCATGTGTTACTATGATGTCTTCAGGACTCATTTATAGTAGCCCTGTGTGGGCGTATATGGCAACAACAAACCTTGTGTCCTATCAAGAAGTCGTCCTTTACTGGTGTTTACTTCTACAGTGTTTGTCAGCTGTCAGTGTGTACCCAAACGACAACCAGGTTACAACAAAAGTGCAGTAACATAACTAGTAACATAAACATGCAATACAACTGGTGGTCGTCTCTTCCCTACCGGTAACATAACTGATAAGAATTACAGCATTACCTGGTCGGTGATTTATACCTACCACTGAAAGTGTTATTGAGAAAACTTAACACTTAACATAACTGGTGGACCAGTTCATCAAGGATCTAATACCTACGTCATTCGCTTCGCTGGATCTTTAGCATTCTACATGAACCACTGCAACACGCTCCTGTATTATCGTTGCCAGTTCTTGTGTCATCGTTGCAGCTACTTTGGAAGTCAGTTCCTGTACCATCGTTGCTGTTATTTTGGAGTCCAGTTTCGATATTCCTTCAGCGTTGGATCTTTGTCTCGCTGAACTGTGTTGCTGTTGTTTGTAGGACAGTTGCTGTGTCATCATTGCTGCTGTACCGGAGGCCAGGAGATTTTGTTTCACAGTTTAAGATAAGTGGCTTTATGTTGTTTGTAAGCTGTGCCTCTGTGTTTTGATCTAATTGAGCCTTCCTCAGAATACTATATTCTTATACTTTGTTTCATAGTACATGTATTTTGTGTTTATATGTTATATTTGTATTGATATTTCAGCGGGTTCGGTTGGGCGGTGACTCCAGTTGGGTACATCCCACTTAACCGAGGGCCTACTGTGAGCGTTCTTTAGGGACCATTGCAAATTTCCCTCAGTGGAAATCGCTAGCGACTTTTGTTGCTATTTTTGTTTAGCTGTGAAGAGATGTGTTAGTGTCGTTTTCGTCTATTTTTCTCCGTTCTTTAGTTTTTTTGTTTGTATTTTTCTTCCTTCCCTTTCCTATCATTTATTTCTATACACCTTTTTCTTTATACACTGTGTTGTCATTGTTTCATCGTATTATTCGCAGTTGTCATTACATTTTTTGTAACATTCTCTTTTAGTTCTGCTTTATTCTTCTTTTGATTTCTGCGAACGTTTTCATTTGTGATTTATATCTTGTCCCTGTTATGTTTGTGTGTACCGTATATGATATTATACACTGTCAATATTATTATGCACATTATGTATACAATTGAGTAATTATATTAGTGACAAGTAAGGTAATTATACAAGTTCTGGTATAAAGACTTGTCACCCACTGATTTGGGACAGTGTGACTTATACAAAGTGAGTTATTCAAGTGATAAATATTTATACAAGGTGTTATATGATATTATTATACATAATGTCTACCCTGGACTATTTTATTGAGCAAGGGAAAGCCCTTGGCAAAACTGAAGAGAAATTAGAAGAATTTGCACTTGCTCAATATGCCATGGCACAGAAGGCTGAAGATAAAAAAATGCAAATGGAAGCTGAAAATAAAAGATTAGAAAGAGCCGCAGAAGCTGAAGAAAGAAAACTGAAAATGGAACATGAGGAAAAAATGTTAGCTTTGGAGTTAGAAAAAATAAAGTTGGTGAATATGGGTAATTCACAGAATGATTCAAATAACCAAACATCTTCTAGTAAGATGAATGCTGGTACTTATAAGGTCAAATTACCTGCTTTCAACTCTACCTGTGACGATATAACGTTCTACCTAAATAGATTTGAACTTTCATGCGAAACTCATAAGGTAGACAAATCGCAATATGTTGCACAACTGATGGAAATACTTAAAGGTGATGCATTAAATACTATAAGTATGGTGGAAGGGCCTGAAAAGTTTAACTATGATGTTGCCAGAGCGGCCTTGTTAAAGAAATATCAGCTCAATGAAGACGGTTATCGTCTTCGTTTTAAGACTATGCTACCAGAAACTGGGGTAGAATTTTCAGAATTTATCTCAAAGATACCAGTTGATAAGGGTGGTTCATTTGTTTGATTAATTATTCAAATTGAGGGTCAATGTTTAGGTTGTCTCATCGGTTAGCCGAATGTCCAAGAATTATTCTGGTTCCTTACGAACTTCATTCTAATATTGTAGATGAATAACTTCTTTATGAGAGAGCTCATCGTGCATAATAACAATCAACATCGTAATCATGAACCAACCTTAACGTAATTAATGTGGGTAAGTCCTCGGGTTTGAGTCCAATGAACATCCATTTATTTGACAAGACATGTGAAGACATCAGAAATAATTCAATCATCATAAAAATACATCTGCAATTGATTGAATTATAATCTATTGTTACCGTCAGTGTTCCAAGTAATTAGTTGTCATTCGAACATCATGGGCCGTATACATGCGTGGCTAACTATGTAGACCACCAGAAATGAGACCCAATAATTTGACGAATATATATAGATCATAAACTGATCGACGATCCTTCCATATAATTGGTATATGTTAACCATACACTTCCATCATTTTATTAATATAATACGGACTGACCCACGTCCTTAATTCAATATAAATCGGCAGTATATGAAGCTTAACCCTGGAAGGAAATAGAACGCGTCTTCATGGCTTGACGGTCACGGTAAAAAGGGTAAATTACATTAGTCACCAAGCGTGACCATATCAACGCTCACACGTCACAATCGGACCGTGCGGCTTGTGTTCACTAACCCATGAAGTATAAAATCCTTCTATATTCAAAAAATCTGTCAACATTAAAATGCGCACTGCCAACTATAGCAGACGACATAGTTAAACATGTCGTAACAGTCTTACATTCATACGTTGGGTTGAACTTTTGAAGACTGAACACACATATGAAGCACTTATGGACTTATTGCTTCGTGACAAAGTCATGTCATCAGTTAATGAGTCTTTCCTTGCCTTTCTACATGAGCGTAAGCCTGCGAACATAAAAGATATGGAGCAATATTGTTGCCAGTATGTCACTGCACACCCAGAGGTAATTGTTAGTAATTCTAAAGTCAAAGAAGGTTTACCTGTGGCGTCAGCAGCATAATATGGTCCTAATCTTCGTCTTAAATATCAAGGTGCTCAACGCGATTTTGATAGGAGGAGTAATCGTGATTTTGGACAGAACTAATGGGGTCCATCACGGAATGATTCTTCTTCTAGGAATTGGAGGCAATCTAATAGTCCTCAATATTTTGGTCCTAATAATTATAGGAACTTTAGAAGAGGTTCCTACAAAAGAGGTAATCGAAACTATAATAACTTTTCAGGTAGACAACAAAACCCATCTAAGAGATATTCTGATCAATGTGAAAATGACAATCACAACCAAGGAAACTTTGGTTCAAATCAGAACAATAGTTTCAATAGACCAAGTAACAATGATTGCAAGAGAAATAATACTAGCGGTAAATCGCAACATAATAATAGATCATGTCACCATGCGTATTCTGCTCAACAAGAATCCCAATGTAACCATAATCAGGGTGATAATGGTAATAGCACCTCTAATGCTAATGCTTGCTATGCTTTAGATTTCGAGAGAGCATCTAAATGCCCACAATGCACAACTTTATTTGAACCTACAACTATATCTACTTTGAGCTGTGGTCATCCTCTAGCCGCTCTTCCTGTCGCAACTGCGCATGACTGAAGAGGGTCTCTTATTCTATACAAAGGTTTAGTGAACAATAATCCAGTCTCAGTTCTCTGTGATTCTGGATGCACTACTATTGGAGTTAGGCAATCTCTCATAAATCCTTACTGTGCCACTGGGAAAGTGGTAAAATGTGTGACATTTGGTGGGACACTTGAAAAGTATTCCACTGCTATCATCCACATAGCTACTCCGTTTTTCACGGGAGATGTTCACGCATGTTTGCTCCCAAATCCTATTGCGGACCTTATCGTCGGACGTATACATGGTGTTAGAGAGTGTACCCCGGAGCAGATTACTATCTGGGAAGAACAAAACATTCAGGCTCCTTATGCAGTCACTACAAGAGCGCAAGCTCAAAATATTTCTCAAACTCCATCTACCGAAACCAAAGAAGTGCATAACCATGATGATCACTCAGTGATTTTCCAAGAGTCTTTTATAAAACTCCAACAAGATGACACTTCTTTGGAAAAATTCCTCCTACAACTTAAAAATGATAATCCAAACCATAACACAAATCGTAAATCTTGGATTTCTAAAAAGAATGGAGTACTAGTCCGCATGCGTCTACTCATTCGCAAATTCTAGTACCTAAGAGTATGAGAGTTCGTATTCTACAACATGCTCACGACTCTCAATGCGCAGGACATATGGGATTTTCCCGTACCAAATCGAGGGTTCTTGCCTCATTCTTTTGGCCACAAGTAAATAAAGATATACGTATGTATTGTTGCTCCTGCAAGATATGCCAAGAGGTTAAGTCACGTGGTCCACGCCATGCAGCACCTATCCAGGCTGCGGACATTTCTATCCGTCCCTTTCAAAAGATGGCGATATATATTATTGGTCCTTTTAAAATCAAGTTGGCCAGAGGACACAAATTTATCTTAACATGCGTTGACATGTGTACTCGTTGGCCAGAGGCTATACCTCTCAAGAGCATTTCTACTGCCGATATTGAACACGCTCTTTGGCTAGTATTCTCACGTTTAGGATTTCCTAATGAAATCTTATTAGATCATGGCACACAATTAATATCAGACACTATGTCTCAGGTGATGTCTACACTCAGGATTGAAAGGTCTTTAAGCAGTATCTATCATCCGATGTCAAACGGTTTAGTTGAACGTTTCAATAGAACGCTCAAGAGTTTACTAGGAAAGATAACTGATGATCATCCACAGGATTGGGACAGGGTCTTACCAGCTGCTCTTTTTGCGTAAAGAGAGGTCCCTAACGAGCATACAGGGTTTTCTCCATTCCAACTTGTCTTTGGTGCGCAACCGCGCGGTCCCATGTCATTGCTGCACGACCTAATAACTGCTGAGAATATCAGCGAAGACACTAAATCCTCTTACGAATATGTAATTGCTTTAAGGCAGAAAATTATTGAAGCATGTAGATTAGCTACCTCTGCATCCGAGTCTGCTAAGCAGAAAGCAAGAAACTTCATAAATAAAAAAAGATGTCTACGTCAACTCTTTCCTGGTGACAAGGTACTTGTACTACTGCCTTGTAGAGAAAATAGACTTCTTGTTACATGGAAAGGTCCTTACACTATCATCTCTAAAATTTCTGATGTCGACTATGTCGTCGATGTGGACAGAAAACATAAAACTTTTCATATCAACATGCTAACAGAATTCCATGAACGACCACATTACCTACAACCTATTTATTAAGCGACGGACGATTCGCTAGTCCCGCATGGTCATTACACATCTCTGTCAGTTATACAAGAAGAGGAATCTACTTTCTCAGACGTGAATCTTCCTCTCTCCGTAATCCCACTGCATTCTACAGAATCATGGGAAAATGTGACTGTTTCTTCAGAGTTGTCTGCTGAGCAACAACAACAAGTTACTTCCCTTTTACAGACTTTTCAGGATGTTCTCACTGACATTCCTGGACAAACATCAATTGTTAAGCACGACATAATACTCACTGATCATAATCCTATCAGAGTCCGACCTTATCCTATTCTTTTACACTTCAAAACACAGGTCGAGAAAGAACACTGGCTAACAAAAAAAATAAAAAAATTTTCTTTCTCTAACATTTCTATGTTTTTCTGGTCAATTTTAATGCGCTGTTTTTAAATCTGCAAACCGTTTTTCTCTATCAGGTCGGGATCTCTAGAAATACGCAACTGAAGTTTTTTAACAACACATACAGTATTACAACATCATTCGTACAAGAAGTATAACAGTTATGTAGGCTTGAATTTCTTTGCAGTCGACTTTCGTCGGTGAATGGCATGTGGTACATCGCGATGAAGCATCCAACAATAATCGGCAAGCATGGTCACACTCCACCGTCCATGATAACGTGACTCCATTACGGCGATATCTTGATGGAATCGTTCTCCATGTTCATCGCTGACTTCGCCAAAGTTGTCAGGGAAAAAGTCAAGATGCGAATCGAGCAAATGGATTTTGAGGGACATGTTACAGCCCGTAATTCTGTATGCATTTATGCACTGCTTAACAATATGCACATAGTCGACAGATTTGTGATTTCCCAGAAAGTTATCGACGATCGATTTGAATGCCATCCATGCACGAAGTTCACTACCGTGTAACAAGTTCTCGATTTGTTTGTCTGCAATAACTTTCCTAATCTGAGGTCCTACAAAGATACCTTCCTTTATCTTTGCATCGCTAACTTGCGGAAACTTTTCTCGAAGATAAATGAAAGCTTTGCTCGTTTTATCTAACGCTTTTACGAAATTCTTCATGAGCCCCAACTTTATATGTAACGGTGGTAAAATGATGCTGTCTTTGTTAACTAATTGCTCGTGTATTACATTTTTATGTCCGAGCTGCATACGATCCCTGATAGGCCACACCTTTCTTGCATAATGTTCCTGTCTGTTGCGGCTGTCCCATTCACATAGGAAGCAACAAAATTTAGTATACCCAGTCTGCATGCCCGTGAGAATTGCAATGACCTTTAGGTCTCCACAAATCCGCCATTGGTAGTCATTGTACTTTATTTTTGCCAAAAGTATATCCATATTGTCATAAGTTTCTTTCATATGAACAGAGTAGGCGACTGGAATTGATGAAAATAAATTTCCGTTATGCAATAACACGGCTTTTAGACTAGTCTTGGAAGAGTCGATGAAGTGTCGCCATTCGTTGACGATGTGCTCATGACCGAGGTGCACCATTAGACCGTTTACATCTTTGCAATAGCAAATGTCATCATCCATCTCAAAGTATTGAACAAGTTCTCTGTGTCTATGACGAAATTTAGATATCGGAGTATTGGGCGCTAAAAGATTCCATTCTTTGAGTCACGAACCGTGTAATTCCGCTTGTCCTTTGGCAAGAGCGAGATCACGTATTAGATCTGAAAGTTCTGAATGGTTAATTAAGTGAACACCATCATTCACCGGTATATAATCCGAGTCAGAATTAGTTTCTAAAGCAGGTAAACTATAAGATAAACTATCACTTTCTGATGGTTCATTCACGTCCAACGGATATTGTTCTGATGGAACTGGGATCGGACACGTGATTGGATCATGAGGCACTGGTTTCGAAACCGATTCAATATTTGGATAAACCACATACTTTCTAGTTTTAAAAGTGAAACCATGGATATTTGTCAAGCAGAAGTAACAATCAGTAGCGTGATTTGTCGGTTCACGCCATATTACTGGCACTCCAAAAGGCATCGACTTATGCTTCGGCGATTTTCGTAACCAATCTGCCAATGTATTTGCACAAGTCGAACAAACTGCATTTGGCTTCCAAGATTTATTTGCATCATCAACTTTCGAATCGAAATAAAGTTCATATGGTTTAGTAATGGTGTAACGTTTTTCTGGTGAACACGATCGGTAAAATATCCGCACACGTAACAGAACAGATCAGCCGAATTTCTACAACTTCTAGAAGCCATATTTCGCTCAGAATTATTTCAAAATACAGTAACTATGTGAAAAATAGTGTAACATATGTCATGCATCTTTTAGCAGAATAAAAAGTAGAATTATTTTGCATTTTATTAATTTTTAATAAGTTATAGATTAAAAATGAAACGGGGCAAATAACGGTTTCCCAAAAATATATTTATTCACAAATATCTTAAGAATCCGATGTGATAGAGATAAACGGATTTCAAATTTGAAATCAGCGCAAGAAACTGACCTAAGAACACTTATTCTTATATAAGAAAGAAAAATGTTGTTTGTCAGTGGAATTGGGTGAAATGATACAGATGAAAATAATTGAACCATCCACTTCGTCATATTCTTCGTCTATGGTTATTGTTCGTAAAAAAGACAATAACATACGTCTTTGTGTCGATTATCGTAAATTAAACCAGGTAACGAAATTCGATGCTGAACCTATGCCCTTATTAGAGGAGCTACTCGTTAAGCTTTTTAATTCTAGGTTCTTTACCAAACTCGACTTGTCCAAAGGTTACTGGCAAGTTCCTCTCACTGAACGCGCCAAACCTCTTACTGCTTTCTCTATACCTAGGGGGCGGTTCCAGTGGAACTTCATGCCTTTCATCCTTATGAATGCCCCAGCTACTTTCGTACGCATGATGCGTGGTATCCTTTCTCATCGTCCTGATGTCATTGCGTACTTGGACGATATTTGTCTCTTTAGTGATTCCTGGGAAGATCACTATCGAGGTCTTGTTGACCTATTGTCTACTCTACGCTCGCATAATTTGACGGCCAAACCGTCAAAAGCATTTGTTGGCTTTAGCGAGAATTCTTTTTTTGGGTCATCGTGTTGGTCATGATCTCCTGCGGACGGAGGACAACAACACCACTAAAATTCTCAATATTACTACTCTTAAAACAAAGAAACAAGGCCGTAGCCTATTAGGCTTAATACAATTCTATGGTAGGTTCATCCCTAATCTATCATCTATTACAGCACCTCTCTCTACACTATTGAAGAAGGGGTCACCTAATATGGTACGCTGGTCTCAAGAATGCCAATCCTCGCTAGATAGGATTAAGTGTCTGTTTTCTTCTCCACCTATCCTAAAACTACCCACTGCAGATAAAACTTTTGTTCTTCGCAGTGATGCATCATCCATAGAAATCGGAGACGCATTGATGCAAGAGTATTCTGAAACTCTGCATCCGGTGATGTATGTCTCTAGGAAGCTCAATGCGGCAGAACGGAATTACTCTGTACTAGACCGAAGGTTATTAGCTATGGTCTGGGCGATCCTTAAACTTCAGAGATACCTTCTTGGTGCGCATTTTATTGTAAAAACGGACCAAAAGGCTCTAACAGCTATACAAAGTAAGGATCTGAAGAGCTCAAGATCCACTAGATATGCTATTGCTCTTCAACCTTTTCACTTCTCGGTACGAGCTATCCGTGGGTCGGATAATGTAATGGCAGATATACTGTCTCGATGCCCACATAATTCTACGTGACTCTCTTTATAAATTTTGGCGTTAACTAGATACCTGTGTTTATAGATTAACACTCGAGTGGTACATGTCTATGATTCTATTAAGTTAAGACTCTAGTATAGTCTGTTCAACTTTCTCTGTAACAGAGGAAGGTTTGATTATATCCATACATGGGCCAAAAGTTTTCATAGCCACATTTTATAGATAAAAATGTAGGATTGAATGTTATATATTATAAAATCCTACGGTTATCAGAGTGTTTAATTTGTATTTTCTCACAGCAAATCAAGCTATGATATGGAGAGTGTCAACAGCTTGCCAGCTGTGTTTAGATGTGACGTCTTTGCTTTTCATTTAGCGTTGGATGCTTCTATTGATGTCTATGGCTCTCATTACAGCACACTATGCTTTAAAACTCCTGACTACATCGAGGATTCCTACTTGTTAATTAACATTGTTGGACATTGCCATATGATATTACGTTAAATATATGTTACTATGTAATCATAACCTTTCGAGGATATATACAGGTGTCTCTATATTGTTGTATATTAATGTTAAAAGGATAATAACGTAATGACACCTTTATTTTTTTGGGATATATGAAAGTCATATGTATGTAACTTTCCCAGCACTTTATAGTGCGATTGTGAGAACACAGTTTCTCTAAAGTTGTGAGATAATTTCTGTTCTCACCCGACGCTCCATTGTGCGTCATTTTGGCCTTATGTTATGGCGATGTATGTGTTGATGCCCTCTAGCTGCGCGTCATTTATGCGTGGTGGGCTGGTTGTCTAGAGTATCATGCTCTTTATTTTGTTTTGGTGTGTATGTTTATTAGGGTTTGTCATGTACACGGTTATATATTATTATAATATGCGTTGATGTCATGCATTGTTTATTGTATCTGATTACCGTGTCATAATCCTTGTCTTCTCTTTTTCTCCTTCTTTTCATATCTCATCTTGCCTTTGTTTACTCGTCGTCTTTCTCTACTTTTTTCCCCGCTACTATTTATACCTTTGTGTTTATGACTTTATATTTAGAGTATACTTGAAGAAAGATATGTGTTTGCTTCCGCCCTCCTTTGTTTCCAGTCATTGTAATTTTTTTCTCCAGAAAAAGATGTTATCATTTTTTTTCCCGGGGGGGTGCAGTAAACTGTTAAGATAGGAATATATGTACTTTTTATTTTGTGGTCAAAGGGAAACCATTAATTGTATATTTTTTAGTTCAGGTAGAGACTTATCTGTTATCTCCCTTGTCTGGACAATGTCCATTATTCTGTATGTCTATATTAGGATATCGATCATACAGCTGGCCATATATGGAGCGGTCTTGTTCTGTTTTCACGGAAAGGTCTGGATTGTTCCGTGACTAGCTCTACTTAGGGCTTACGCATGCGCGATGAACTTGCGCGGGAATTGAAGACTGTCTTCCCAGACAGTCGATGTGAAGTCTCCGAGCTGACAATAAGTCAGCGCTCGTCTCTGTCTATATTTTTGGGAAATGGAGCGTTTTAGGGGTTAAAAGATATTTAAGTTTTTCCCCTGTGATATTTCTGGCTTCTGAATAGTCATGGATGTGAGAAATGTGTGGTGTCTTATTTCTAGACGGCAGTCAGGTAAAGAGACTTTTGAATTTTATCTTGTAGTCAAGAACATTATTAAGATGGCTTTCTCCGAGTGCGGAGATGTACTGAGTAGAGGAGAATGATGTTAGCCATTTAGAAATCCTTGCCGCTTGTACGGCTTATTCCTTTGTAGCTTAGATCTACATGACCTGTCTGGTCACGAGAAGTCAAGAACTTTATTAAGGTGGTTTTCTCCGAGTGCGGAGATATATTAAATAAGAGAGACTGATGTTAGCCATTTTGAAAACCTCGCTGCTTGTACGGCTCATGTGTAGCCCAGAACATTATTACTAAGGTGGCTTACTCCGAGTGAGGAGAAGTATTATATAGAAGAGACTGAGTTTAGATATTTTGAAGTAGCCCGCCATTCGTGCGGCTGAGTTTGTAGCTTAGATCTACACGACCTGCTTGGTCATGAGGAACCAAGAACAGTAGTCATTTAAAGCGCGCAATTTGCGCAGCTTATTTGTTGCAGCCAAGGTTTACATGCAAAGTCTTCATGATGTTGAATACTATGAATTGATGCTATCTACATGATTATATGTGCTTACATGACAGTGTAATCGTCCGATGTCAGCCTATGTTACTGTTGTCCATAATAAATTGTCTGAAACGTCTACAGTCGTTTAATGCTTCCTGACTACATCATGTGTTACTATGATGTCTTCATGACTCATTTATAATAGCCCTGTGTGGGCGTATATGGCAACAACAAACCTTGTGTCCTATCAAGAAGTCGTCCTTTACTGGTGTTTACTTGTACAGTGTTCGTCCGCTGTCAGTGTGTACCCAAACGAAAACCACGTTACAACAAAAGTGCAGTAACATAACTAGTAACATAAACATGCAATACAACTGGTGGCCATCTCTTCGCTACCGGTAACATAACTGATAAGAATTACAGCATTACCTGGTCGGTGATTTATACCTACCACTGAAAGTGTTATTGAGAGAACTTAACACTTAACAACGACATAAGTTTAATCAGAATACAAGCTCCATTCAATTCATCAAATAGACATATCTTAGACGATGGCATAACCTAGCCAGTCTTGAGCGTCGCTATTCAGTCTGCTAATTGACAAGATGACCTCGACATTTGTTGCAGAATTTATTTTAACATGTGCCATTCACGTACCTCAGAATACAGCATACACTTCTATTCTTATATAAAGCTTTAGCATTGACCCAACGCAGCATGTGCGCGATCTATATGTAGAAACACTCTAGGACTCTGCAGAATTAACCTATTCTAGGAGCTGAACAAATTTGCGTCCATACACTTTGAAGAACACATCGAAAAGGCCTCGAATGCTCCTTGACTTCTGCCAAGCTGAGACCGGTTTTACTTCTGACAAAACCGTGCCAAAAGTCAATGACGTACTTCCGGGTAACCCGTGGATACAGTACATATACAACATGGTCCCCAAATAAGCTTCCGTCGATAATGAACCGGTATGTTATGAGATTTAATCAACACAACAAGTCACAATGTTTATTCGACGCAACGAAACTCCAGATATATATTTCATATGCAGACACGATTATGACGTCAACTCTACTGTCTTTAGTATCGATCTGTAATGTCTGCTAGTCGAAAGTTCACAACTCACTTGCCCCATATTCAGAATTCCTTTCTTACAGTAATCTAGCATCAATCCACAGAGGAGTATGGGTGATCTAGAGGTCGAACACTTTAGGAATAAGTAGTGAGATATCATATATAGGAGCTCCACACACATGCGTCCGTCCACCTTGAAAGACACACAGAAAAGATCCTACGACAGATCGCTAACATTTGCAGACGGCGAATCTAGGCGTCTGCTACCCGGCCCAAAAAGCAATGACGTACTTCCTGTAACCAATGGTCACCGGTCATAAACAAATCAGACTTTGAACAAATTTGATATCGACAAACATGTTATGAATTTTTCTCATTCCAGATAGGAGGGAATATAATTTATGGAACTTTTTTCAGAACAAGTGATCTTAATGATGTCATACTCTCCCCTGGTCTTCTAGGTAGTAAAGTCGGATTCCTAGCCTTCTCGGATAAGGGCGAATAAATAGGAGGTCCTTAATGTAAGTTGCGCACGTTAAAAATCCCTCGGCAGTTGGAAATCGTAAAAAGTAGTCCATACGGCCGATGCCCTTGCAAAATTTAAATCAGGAAACTTACCCTCCACAAAAATAGTTATAGAATGTGTGATTCTTATATAGACACATTGGTATTTTTGCCTGTGCCACGGAGTTCTTGCACTGTGCTGTGATCTTCCTTGTGTGATCTAAGGGAGGAGATCGGAGCACTGATGGAAATGTCCGTGTGCAACGAAAATAATCCTTCAAACCAAACTAAACATTTGAAAGGGAAACCCGAGGTCTGTAAACAGAAAATAAATATTAGACAAACATAAAGGTATATTTTCAGGCACTCGTAAGAAATAAAGAAGTAGTACACTAGCCAACAGAAAAACAACAGACGTGAGTGGCTTACCCAGGACTCGAACCCAGGACCTTCCGTGCGACAACCCCGCCTAGCTATGCAAGCAAATCACACTATCCTCCCTGCCATCTAGGCATCAGAAAGATGATGCTTTGATGACGGGTCATTAGTGCGAACCGCAAGACATAACACCGGAAATTTACCGCCCTCTGTCCTGTACTTACTGTTCTTAGTTTACTATCATTTACGAGACACAGTATTAAGGTCTTTGTCTTGTGTGGATGACCTATACTGTATAATAGGGGAACAACAGACGTGATTGCGTCATTAATAGGCTGGACTGCCCATGGTAAATTTCTGGTGCTATGTCTTGCGGTTCGCACTAATGACCCGTCATCGAAGCATCATTTTTGTGATGCCTAGATGGCAGGGAGGATAGTGTGATTCGCTTACATTGCTAGGCGAGGTTGTCGCACGGAAGGTCCTGGGTTCGAGTCCTGGGTAAGCCACTAACGTCTGTTGTTTCCTCAGAAGGGCTCCTGATACCATCGCAAGAACAGCTATGCTATGGACCCCCGAGAGAAATCGAAAGAGAGGCCGGCCAAAAACAACTTGGCGGAGAACTGTGGAAGCCGAGATGCAAAGAATGAACCAGAGTTGGGGCACTGTACGAAGGATGGCCGCCGACCAAGCAAGGTGGAATCAATTTGTTGCTGCCCTACAGGACGCCACCAGGTGTGATGGTCACTGACTGCTTTGACGGTTGGCGGTTATGGATCAAAGAAAAAGAAGAAGATAGCTCTGCTTAGAGTGTATTTAGTAAATTGACAGACAAACATGCAGTACATTCACAATGATTAAATCGACGTTAAATTTGTATATTAACAAATAACAGATTTAATAATCAACTAAGTTTTAAAAGTTTAAAAAAATTGAATAATCTTTAACAGAAAATACTCATCATCGTGTGATGGTAGGATGTTTTATGTAAGATGTCGCTTGGCAGCTTTCAGGTTTGACTTAGCTGCAAATGGTAGTTTCTTCGCCCGCTGGGTGTTTTGGTTCTGTGCAGATAGGTCACTGGAGTTCTCGCGTCTCTGGTCAAGATTAAAGGCGCAGCACGTTCCAAGTAAGATCAGGGAGTAACTACAAAGCTGGTCCCGCGTCTCTACAACCCTCTGATGATGGTCAGGCGTTAAACTCGATGTCAGGGCACTCCTACCCTCACTTTGTTTCAGAGATTAGTACCTACCCTCAGCTGGTACCACCAACTAGTATGGTAAAAGAAGAGAAACGAATACCCTATGAGTATTGAGTTTCCCGACACAAACTTATGTGTTCAGTTCTTCCTATGCCACCATCCCATCTACCTCAGAATTTACAGTCGATGAGGATTACGCTTAATCCCTCGAGAAATAACTTTCTTTACATTTAAATTGAATAGCTTTATATTTACTTTACATTTGCATGAAAAGGTTAATAGTATAGATAGAATATATTTATATATACATCTACACTGTTTGAAAAATGTTCACAATATAGATTGAATATGCTTTCATTTCCATCTACACCGGTTGAAAGGCTTGAAAACGTTAATTATTTTTAAAGTGAATATGTTTGCTGTAGCGTGAGGTTTTTATTGACTCTAGGATCAGTATTGTACTGACAATACAGAAGTAGAATTTCTGCAGAATATGGTGAAGTCCCAGTGTATGAGAGTACTACTGGTATCACAAATTAGTTACGGCTGTGAATGATCTGACCTCGAAAAATTAGTAGAGTGGAGACAGTAATAAATTGCCACCCCGCTGTGTAACTAACTGTGTTTTTAAAACAAGGAAACAGATTTCACGTAACAATTATAAAATTGACAAGTCGTTCAAATACAATTTCCTTATTATTTATTAAGTATAAACACTATCTACATTTGTGCTGAAGGGTGGATGTTGGAAGATGGAATGTAATGGATTTGTAAGTTTACAAATGATTCACACACACACACACACACACACACACACACACACACACACACACACACACACACACACACACACACACACACACACACACACACACACACACACACACACACACACACACACACACACACACACACACACACACACACGCGCGCGCGCGCACGCACGCACGCACGCACGCACGCACGCACGCACGCACGCACGCACGCACGCACACATATTTTTTTTTTAATTATTTTTTTTATTTTATTTTATATATTACAAGTCTTCCAATTATAGGAACAAAAAATTATATCAGCTGTGCTGTTACTCAATTATAGTAAATGTATCAGCTGTGCTGTGAATTAAATATATAAAATTAATCAGCTATGCTGTTTGTTTCTTACTATGCTAAATCACATTTTCTTCCTTGACTGTTAAATGCTCACAATTGCTGACAGAAATGGTACTAATGTGTACTCATCTCTTGAAACAGTTCTGTCCTTAATTTCTTGCCCACAGCACCCGCTGATGATCGTTTCGTTAGCCCACCCAAGACTGAGGGGGACTAAAGATGTAGCTCTTGTGCAATACCTGTGCTTCTGCGAAGTTCCAGGCAGCTGAATTGACTGGACATACGACCTCAGGTTGGATGACACGAATAAAACATGTAACCAGTAAAAATAGGTGAATTTCTGTCATCCAGCCCACCTTTTTCTAGTGTATATGAGATGAGCGTGTGTCTCAGGTGTCTGCACGTAGGATGAATGACAACATGGCTCAGTTAGCAATAGCGAGACAAGACAGGTGTCTGCTTGCAAAACATTCTTTCTGATAAATTAATACATGAATACATCCAATAATAGAAATTCAATACATGAATACATCCAATAATATGTACACCTAGGTGTGATACAACCGTTTCCTTCCCCCTATAATATACCAGGCCTTCTCTGATGGCTGGTAACATATATCCTAACAATATTGTTGTGTTCTGATGATAGGAGTTATATGAGACGAGGGCTGTTTGGTTATATTTCAGGTTGGAGTTGTATGAGACAATAGATTGGAGTTTTATGAGTCCTAACAAGGACTGTTTTGGTTATATTTCAGTTAGTTTTATATGAGACAATAGAGTGGAGTTATATGAGACAATAGATTGGAGTATGAGTCCTATTGGTTTCCGTCTTCATCAATCATATCAGGAAATACAATCATTATACCTAATTCCCCAAGATACAATCAGTAACCTGATACATTCATAGTGAAACAATATATATTAAATATATACAGGTATAGGTAGTATAAATGACACACAACAAATACAAACAGTATATATGTGCTGTAGGCCTATTTTCCTACAAGTTTCTAAGTAAGTATACTTACCCTCTAAGATTTTAAACGGGCCAGTCAACTTTAGTGAAGCAAGAGTTCCCGGTCAATACAGGTAAGCATAAATCAATCTTGACAGCCCTCTCTTCTCCAGTATGTCGTCTAGCTGGCTTCGTGTTGGTGTGTGTGTGTGAGTTTGAATACAACTCGCCCGTATATATTGATAGATGAGGTAACTTTCACTGCTTAAGGAATGCTTTTGATTGGGTCTCGGCGTGGCAAGCTGATTGGTTATATGCGGTTTCTTACAATCCGTGACCCAGGCCGACTTCCGAAAAAAAGGGCTTATGCCTAATTTTATTCTATCTGCCGCCATATTGGGTGTCGCGAGGGTTTTGAGGAGATAGGACAGCTTGGATGGAATGGAAGAATAAAGATAACAATGTCTTATTGATAGCTTCCAAGTTCATAATAGAACTGCCTCTCCTCGGGAAATAGTGTACTAGAAATTTACTTAAAAAGAGAATTCTGGTACCTAAACAAGATATTTTCTGGACGATAAATTCTTCCTCAGGAATCCTACAAAAAGGACTGTGTAAAGCACATAAGGTTGAGAAAGAGATTTGGTGTCCAGCCACAATTAAAATATCCCGACCCAATAGAAGTTAATTGAATTATGGCTGAGCCCCCAGGGTGTAGATTTATATTTAAAACAAAATACAACCCAATTAAAGTTAACAAGAAAAATAACAACAGACTCTGTTATGTAAAGTTGGATAAAAGGGTATGGAATCTTACATTTTTATATACACATATAAATATGAAAAAAAGTTTAGCTCTACTGTTTATAAAAAACAATCAACTAGTGTGGTCATCACTTGGACCAGAGATCTTTTCTATGGTAGTGTTGCTGGTAGGTATTATACTCAACTCTCCGAAGGCCTGTAGTAGCTGCGGAGATGATTTTGGTTCGAACTCTCTTGGTTTGGTCTGCCCCAGTAGGTTGGTCTTATAACAGTTAATGGGTTCAGAGGGTGTCAGAGTCTGCTTCCCTGGACTCAGTGCACATCACAGATAAGGATGGGGTAAGTCACCTCTGCTGAATGCCTCTTCTGTTTATGGGATGTGTGGGATGGTTACTGGGTGATAGGATAAGGTTGGGTAAGGGTAATCTTGGTACCATGGACTTGTACCCTGGACCTGGTTTAGGTATCTCGTAACCGCAACCTGGGTTAGTATCTCGTAACCGCAACCTGGGTGGACTGGAAACAATTGAAATCCCATTAGTGGTTTCAAGAGCAGTCATCTCCTAAGTCTGATGGCCGGTAAGCGTCCATCAGAAATTAAATTAACACAAGGTTAACTACTATTTAGTAACTGTGTTATCTATTAGATATGAACTACCACTTCTTAACTGACATTATAGCATATCTTGAGTTCTCAGTCTCTATCTGGCTGTCTGCTTATTTACAGCAGTGGTTTTCCCCATGTGGCAATGAGTTTCACAAACTGTGAGGTAGGGGCTGGGGTCATCAAATGGTTGAGAACCACTGGTTCACCTAGTGCCCATAGAGCAGTATTTTAATTCCGGGGTCACTGTCAACAATGATTTTAGAACCACCGGGTAATAGTTTCCTATGCTGCTTTAACTTGGTGGGGTGTCATTGCTGCCAAGGTCTGAGAACCAATGATTTACATTCTTGCTTACTCAAGCAGTAAATCATTTGGAAGGTAGTCATGGTCTCAAGGCTTGAGAACTGCTGACTTACATTTTGTCAGTCAAGTGGTAAATTCATTAAATAGCTAAATAATTGCAAGCATTCTTAAAGTCCTGGTTCCTGTAGCAAATAACATTCATATACTGATAATAAAATAGTTCTTCAATCATACATAAAATAGTTCTTCAATCATACAACATGGTATATGCATAGGATTGCATTAAATACATGTAAAGAACCTTCCATAATGAAAAACACATTAATGTCCCTTATGTGACAAAGTGAGAAGAAGTGATTGAGACACTGTTATCAAGTTTGTAGTCTTGGCAGAGAACACAGAAGTCTTATAAGAAATAGAAAATAGAAGAACCACTAATACACTTCTATTTTGCTTGGATCAATATGCAAATCTCAAAGTAACAACAATAATATACATCAATTATTTTAACCCTGTCTTATTTCTGCCAGGCTGTGAGATAAAGATCAGGAGTTAATTAGGTTTAGGAACTTTGCAAACTCATACATTAGTTTGAGTGATCTGTAAAGATGCAAATAACAGTTATTGTCACTGAAAATGAAATGCATTTAAACTTTAACAAAAAGTTACTGCAATAGCAAGCTGTTGATAAACATATGATTATTCATGTTATAAAATCAGCAGTATTAGATCTACTTACTTCGCTCAACGAATTCACTAAGGATATTTTGCAACAAGTACAAAGTAGCCTCGACCGAGGCCCATACAATCACATCTGCTACGAACGATGGTTACCAGAAGAATGACCGCTTAAAATTCCCTCCTAAAATTCCAGGTGTATTCCGGGCAGGGGTGGGCTGTGATTTGGGTGGCATTGTAGCAAATCCATCTTTTGGTCCCAGGAGTATTAAGTTACCTTCGTTAACTCGCATAGTATCCACTGTGTACATGTTCAGTTCGTGACACCAAGAAAGGCGGTCGACTTCCGGTCGGTCTGTTCGTAGCACAATGTTTTCCACCTTTCAAGTTGAATGACATTCGCTGGCTAAGGAAAAGTTTATTACCTAGACCGTGAGAGAGCTGAGGCTAGCAAATACTGTTAAATCTAATACTACAGACAGAGAGAGACTTTAGGTTTCTTGTCAAATGATAGGAGAAATTTGTAGAGAGAAAAAAAATAGACAGAAGAAAGAAGTCGGGGAGAGTCGTTTCACGACATAAGCCCCCTTTTGAAAGTTCGGCCAACGGCCAACTAAGTTCGAGCCGACTCTTCTCTTATGTCAGACACTACATTCACGTATCGTGTCCTCCGTTTCTTCAATCCAAATATTTCCTCTTTTTCCTCTGTCAAACGGTATGCCTGTAATCCACACATGGCTATCCGTTTCCTCTTCAAGAAGTAGTTGAGGTGGGTTGAGCAAGCCTGCTCGCAAAAATATACCTCTCTTCTTTTCTCCCTTCTGGATCCTCCATTGAAGCTTGCCTCCTGGCAAAGAGCTTGCCCTAAAGCCTACACTCTGCTTACAATTGGGTCTATAGCAAATAGTTTTGCATGATGAGGTTGCCAACCTCATACACAACCTTATTTTAGTCATATTGCTTGACCTGTCTAAGGACACATACCTATCTCCCCGGGTATGAGAGCGTGTATGATCTTCTATCCCTGTTTCTCCAGTTACAGAAAAAGATAAGTCTGCCAGTTGTTCCTGCCCACCAGGTACCAAGGAAATTTGGACCTTCTTCACTTTCTGATCCCAGAGAGTGGGTGAGGTTATCGGAATTGACTGAAGACTAAGTGCTTGAGGCTCATGTTCCTCTTTAGCCATTTCTCCCGTATTAAAGGAAGATATTCCTGAAACATATTTCCTCCCACCAGGTACCAAGGAAATTTGGACCCGCTTCACTTTCTGATCCCAGAGAGTGGGTGAGGTTATCGGAACTGAGTGAAGTCTTAGTGCTTGAGAGTCCTGTTCCTCTACAGCCGCTTCTCTCATGTTAAAGGAAGATATTTCTGAAACATGTTTCATCCCACCAGGTACCAAGAAATTCTGGCCCGGCTTCACTTTCTGCACGCAGATAGTGGGTGAGACTATCAAAACTTGTTCAGAATTAAGTGCACTGGGGTGGTCAATCCCTTTGCACTCTTCCAACTTTTCAGTGAAAATGTTGGAAGATAAGTTAGGCATTGGAGTCTCCATAGCCTGTTCAGTCACGCCATCTCTGGATCGTGCTGAGTCTCCTAAGATGATATATTTCCCTCCTTGAGGTATCGGGTAAATTCGTTCATCTAATATTGCGGCCTTTACTTTGCCGTTTACGAAGTTCGACCTAACTTCTACATAAGCTAAAGGCAAAATCATCCTTCTGTTGATTATCATGGGTGCTGTTACCTCAACATCCTCTTCGGTGACTTGACCAAGGTCGATAACAGAGGCTGAGACAAGGGCATCACACCCAAGACCTTGATAATACAAACAGGTGATTTCTTCTCCATTTACTGTGGCAGTCTCCACATTTTGAGAATCCCTGTATCCATTCCGGGCTTTCGTCAAGTTCCCATCCATGGTAGGGACCTTAGCTTTGTATGAAGTCTGTGGGATTGGGTCTCGGCGCATACAGTCTAACTGATGTAAGTTGGCCGACAGGTGATGTTCAAGAACATCCCTTCCCTTCCCATAGGGTTGCGTAATCCTTTTCCGTTGAGTGATCCTATTTGGTTGAGCGATCCTATTTACCAGGTTGTTGGTGCGGTTGTTGTTGGTATGCCTGTTGTGAGTTTTTGCTGAGGATGAGGAAGGTCTCTTCAGATTATCAGCACTCTTGTGCTTAATCTTGTTTTCAGGATGGTCTAGATGTCTCCGTTTAGATATCCGTACCTCTGCTCTGTCTGAGCCTGAATCCTGAGACATAGACTTGGCTTCATGTGGTGCAGTTATATTTACCACTGAAGATGGTGATGCAACTGGCAAAGGAGTGGCATGATGAGTATTCCTAGATTCAAGTTTATCCCTGGATTCCATATTTGTAGGTTGAAACTGAGTTTCCAGTTCTTCCTTACACTGGAGGGATTTTTCTTGTCTTTGTCTCTCATGTTCCACATTCTCTTCCGTGTATTTTGCTCTCCATTTCTTCCTTTCTGCTTCTCTCATCCTGCATTTTTCCATCTTTTGTGAAACAAAAGTATCCAGTTCTTCTCCGGAGAGTTCACACTCAATGGCTAACTCTGTCCAGAATGTTCTCCACTCATTCAACTCTACAGATTCCTCCATTATATCCGTAGTGGTTCGTTGAGCGAGTATGAGATCTCTAACTCACAAACAATAATTAAGGCAAAAATACTTTCTATAGTCTTAACTATACTAAAGTATTACAAAACCATATATTAAATCAAACCAGCATTTATAACCATCAAATTAAAAATTAGTTAACAATAGGTAACTAATTTCCAGCAGTACCACCAAGAAGAGTTCTCATAACAAAACTTAAAATCTGTGTTTCTTGCAAAAATTTATATGTATTTTAGTCTAGGGTAATTTATATGTCCCCTCT
Organism: Oreohelix idahoensis; assembly: GCA_024509875.1. NCBI lineage: Eukaryota > Metazoa > Mollusca > Gastropoda > Stylommatophora > Oreohelicidae > Oreohelix > Oreohelix idahoensis. Next base: position 191,384 of record JAMPIV010004956.1, read on the forward strand.
TTAATCTAATCCTAGACTTGGACACCAATAAGTGACAAGTACCTACAGCAGTAGTGGTCTAGGAAAGATAAAGAGTTTTCATATCTCAGACAAGTGTCTAAATATGAAATAAAAGTTAATCCCGGACACGAGCGTCCCACTTGTCGCGAGGTGTTTTGAGGAGATAGGACAGCTTGGATGGAATGGAAGAATAAAGATAACAATGTCTTATTGATAGCTTCCAAGTTTATAATAGAACTGCCTCTCCTCGGGAAATAGTGTACTAGAAATTTACTTAAAAAGAGAATTCTGGTACCTAAACAAGATATTTTCTGGACGATAAATTCTTCCTCAGGAATCCTACAAAAAGGACTGTGTAAAGCACATAAGGTTGAGAAAGAGATTTGGTGTCCAGCCACAATTAAAATATCCCGACCCAATAGAAGTTAATTGAATTATGGCTGAGCCCCCAGGGTGTAGATTTATATTTAAAACAAAATACAACCCAATTAAAGTTAACAAGAAAAATAACAACAGACTCTGTTATGTAAAGTTGGATAAAAGGGTATGGAATCTTACATTTTTATATACACATATAAATATGAAAAAAAGTTTAGCTCTACTGTTTATAAAAAACAATCAACTAGTGTGGTCATCACTTGGACCAGAGATCTTTTCTATGGTAGTGTTGCTGGTAGGTATTATACTCAACTCTCCGAAGGCCTGTAGTAGCTGCGGAGATGATTTTGGTTCGAACTCTCTTGGTTTGGTCTGCCCCAGTAGGTTGGTCTTATAACAGTTAATGGGTTCAGAGGGTGTCAGAGTCTGCTTCCCTGGACTCAGTGCACATCACAGATAAGGATGGGGTAAGTCACCTCTGCTGAATGCCTCTTCTGTTTATGGGATGTGTGGGATGGTTACTGGGTGATAGGATAAGGTTGGGTAAGGGTAATCTTGGTACCATGGACTTGTACCCTGGACCTGGTTTAGGTATCTCGTAACCGCAACCTGGGTTAGTATCTCGTAACCGCAACCTGGGTGGACTGGAAACAATTGAAATCCCATTAGTGGTTTCAAGAGCAGTCATCTCCTAAGTCTGATGGCCGGTAAGCGTCCATCAGAAATTAAATTAACACAAGGTTAACTACTATTTAGTAACTGTGTTATCTATTAGATATGAACTACCACTTCTTAACTGACATTATAGCATATCTTGAGTTCTCAGTCTCTATCTGGCTGTCTGCTTATTTACAGCAGTGGTTTTCCCCATGTGGCAATGAGTTTCACAAACTGTGAGGTAGGGGCTGGGGTCATCAAATGGTTGAGAACCACTGGTTCACCTAGTGCCCATAGAGCAGTATTTTAATTCCGGGGTCACTGTCAACAATGATTTTAGAACCACCGGGTAATAGTTTCCTATGCTGCTTTAACTTGGTGGGGTGTCATTGCTGCCAAGGTCTGAGAACCAATGATTTACATTCTTGCTTACTCAAGCAGTAAATCATTTGGAAGGTAGTCATGGTCTCAAGGCTTGAGAACTGCTGACTTACATTTTGTCAGTCAAGTGGTAAATTCATTAAATAGCTAAATAATTGCAAGCATTCTTAAAGTCCTGGTTCCTGTAGCAAATAACATTCATATACTGATAATAAAATAGTTCTTCAATCATACATAAAATAGTTCTTCAATCATACAACATGGTATATGCATAGGATTGCATTAAATACATGTAAAGAACCTTCCATAATGAAAAACACATTAATGTCCCTTATGTGACAAAGTGAGAAGAAGTGATTGAGACACTGTTATCAAGTTTGTAGTCTTGGCAGAGAACACAGAAGTCTTATAAGAAATAGAAAATAGAAGAACCACTAATACACTTCTATTTTGCTTGGATCAATATGCAAATCTCAAAGTAACAACAATAATATACATCAATTATTTTAACCCTGTCTTATTTCTGCCAGGCTGTGAGATAAAGATCAGGAGTTAATTAGGTTTAGGAACTTTGCAAACTCATACATTAGTTTGAGTGATCTGTAAAGATGCAAATAACAGTTATTGTCACTGAAAATGAAATGCATTTAAACTTTAACAAAAAAGTTACTGCAATAGCAAGCTGTTGATAAACATATGATTATTCATGTTATAAAATCAGCAGTATTAGATCTACTTACTTCGCTCAACGAATTCACTAAGGATATTTTGCAACAAGTACAAAGTAGCCTCGACCGAGGCCCATACAATCACATCTGCTACGAACGATGGTTACCAGAAGAATGACCGCTTAAAATTCCCTCCTAAAATTCCAGGTGTATTCCGGGCAGGGGTGGGCTGTGATTTGGGTGGCATTGTAGCAAATCCATCTTTTGGTCCCAGGAGTATTAAGTTACCTTCGTTAACTCGCATAGTATCCACTGTGTACATGTTCAGTTCGTGACACCAAGAAAGGCGGTCGACTTCCGGTCGGTCTGTTCGTAGCACAATGTTTTCCACCTTTCAAGTTGAATGACATTCGCTGGCTAAGGAAAAATTTATTACCTAGACCGTGAGAGAGCTGAGGCTAGCAAATACTGTTAAATCTAATACTACAGACAGAGAGAGACTTTAGGTTTCTTGTCAAATGATAGGAGAAATTTGTAGAGAGAAAAAAAAATAGACAGAAGAAAGAAGTCGGGGAGAGTCGTTTCACGACATTGGGAGACAAGATGGCCGTGACCGAGACCCGAAATTTTAGGCTTAAGTTTTTCCTGGCGTATACTTCGTGTAATTTATTCTGGATCAGAGACTGGTGAACGTTGATTGGCTGGGGAAAATCTGTATCTCGACATAGTGTATTAACTAAGACGTGGGTTTACACATACGTTTTACGACATTTACATAGACATTTACACTGGTTTGAAATGGAAATATTATAATTAGATTGTACATCATTTCTTTCATTATTCCCTCCCTGCTCCACATGGAACTTATGACTACTTATGCTTTTAGTTCTCTGTAAGAAACTCGGAATAAAGCAGTCACCAACCTTTGCAGTGGTGGTTTATAAAATCGTCATTATATATGCTGCGGTTGCCAACCTCAAATGACCTGGACATCCACTAGCAACTTTACATATTAATATTCACATGGCAATATATACATATTAGTTCACATTTTGGTAATGAAAATTAAAGAATGTAAAATGTACAACTTACGCCAATCTTGGCGCACAGACTGTTTGCTCAGAGGAATAAAGTTAAGGCACAAGCAGATGCTTTTTACACGTTTCTGGGATGTTGTTATGTTAACAATAAATTCCCACTATGACTTCGTGTTTTCAGTTTCCTCATATCCCGGATTTCTTTATTATAATGATAGAGCTTTCCTGGGCTGTTTAAGTCCTTCAAAATACTCCAACAAAAGTCCGGTCTGATAAATGAAATTCTAACTCTGGCAGTCTGGTTTTCGTCTAGGCAAGAGATTCTCACAGTGTCTTACAGCTGTAAAAAGGTAAGATTATATTGCCTGTGTTCACCCGCATTTGTTTGTTACGATGCTAAGCAGGGCTCCAATCATTTCAAACATGCGTGTTTTGTGGGGTAATTCAAAATATTTCCACCCTGAAATAATGTGCGTGATGCAAAAGGTCGCTTCTCCAATTTATGGCAATAAAACATCCGATTGCCTCCTCTGCAAATGCCTACAATTACATCTTACTTTAATGAAGGTGTTGCGGGAAACGATTTTGTCATTCATATGCGCTGACAAATAAGTTATCTTCCCGTAGTGGCTATCAAACATTCAGCGTATTACCATCTTGGCGAAGAACGCACCCTGACATTATCAGCGATTAAGCAAATGCGCAGAGCGATTTTAGTGTTAATCTGTAGTCTGATGTCGGCCACACCCGAGATTAACCAACATGGTTGTCGGTTAACATTGCATCACCTGTCTAATCTATCAGCAGGAATGGTCAGGTAAACAGACAAGACAAATTATTGCTGAGAGAAGTGTAAGAATGTCTGAAAATACAAAATATCTGCTACATAGCAGAGAAAGAAAGAGGATGCCGTCCACTGAAAAGCACCTAATTAGTCCTCACTTCAATTGAAAATGAGTACAGCCGCAGTGAACAAGAGAGCGACCCAAAATTATGTCACAAGAAAAAACGAACTTTATTTTCTAAGGGTTAAAAATTGGACACGCAGATCCTTATAGATAGATAGATGGATAGATAGATAGATAGATAGATAGATAGATAGATAGATAGATAGATAGATAGATAGATAGATAGACAGACATATAGATAGATAGATAGATAGATAGATAGATAGATAGATAGATAGATAGATAGATAGATAGATAGATAGACAGACAGACAGACAGACAGACAGACAGACAGACAGACAGACAGACAGACAGACAGACAGACAGACAGATAGATAGATAGATAGATAGATAGATAGATAGATAGATAGATAGATAGATAGATAGATAGACAGATAGATAGATAGAACGAACTTTATTTTCAAAGGGTTTAGAAGATAGATAGATAGATAGATAGATAGATAGATAGATAGATAGATAGATAGATAGATAGATAGATAGATAGATAGATAGATAGATAGATAGATAGATAGATAGATAGATAGATAGATAGATAGATAGATAGCGAAATAATAGGACTCCGGCAACGCTTAAGAGGCAACACATTTGAGATTTTGCAGGGAAATGACCACCTCATTATGTGCAACAAAGAGCTACAATAACCACTTCAGTAAGATCGCTTTTATGCTTAATTTTAGACTTTCTGCTAAGGGGGCAGCTATAGCTGCTTTTGCATGCTCCATCGGGATCTAAAAGAGAAATTAGGATGATAATATGTATAATAATAACCACTCTCAGTCACAAGTGTCACGGAGAGTTATGTTCATTGAATTTTCTATATTTTCCTCTTCCTTTCTTCCACCCGTGTTCTCTAAAAATTATCACTCTTTACCTTTTTTTTCCTGTGTTTTCGCATTCGTTCGTTTGCGATTATATACATTACTATTTTCCCATTCTAACGTTTACCTATTTCTTTTCTCAAAACTGAGAACGCAGTTATGACGTAACGTGTCAGTCTCTACAGAGACGGGAGAGCGTTAAAATGCATTCTATTTGCATTAGATGTCAGGACACGATAACTGTGAATATTTGGCTAGTCTCAGACATAGGGCCGACCTATAGTCTGCATTCTCACCTGTCAAATCGTAGTTTCTCGGTGAGCGCTCAGGATAAGCGCGATAACTGACACCTTCCCGGCGCAGTTTCAGACATTTGTCTGGGAGTTCGCATCTGACATGTAGTTTCCAAGGTAGATTCTCAGTGTCAGGTGATATGACACTCACGCTCCAGGGCCAGTTTTGGCGTAAGGTGCGAGAAAGCAAAGTGTCAGTTATGGTTCTCAGGATGAGATTCTCGGGGAGGTGTGAATAACTGTTTCTGCACTGGAGACGGGTTGTCTGAGGTTCGCAAATGACACGCGCCCTCTCGGTCAGTAGGTGGCAGTTACGGCATGCGTCTAGGTGTTAAACGTAGTGTTATAGACGGAAAGGGGGATTATTTCGGTTTGGCGAAATGAACGTTTACCTCTTTGTCTGGTAATAGATATAACCAGAGTTTGAAACTAGATTTTCATTCTCGCTCCTAAATTCGCAGTAGACAGGACGTTTCGTGCTAAGAGAATAAGCTGTATAGCGAAGTCTTAGTTTGTTCTTGGCAAAAATTTTGCCGAACTTCTAGACTACCAATAAATATAAGCATATAATTCCAAAGTTGTGCAAGCGCCTGTAAATTCTGTGTGGAGGTAAAATATTATACATATTATCTAGTATTTCGTGTAGTGTTTAAAGTGTTAAATAGCTTATTTTATTTCACTAGTTAGATTTGGTGCAGAGCGCTTAATACATAAGTCTGTATTATTTTCTAGTGACGTGTTTCAGTGGAAAGCGGAATAAATTATAATTTCTAGCTTAAAATCATGTAGCCATAATGGATTTAATTTAACTGCTAATACGCAGTCGAGCATATTTTATAACTAACTTATAAATGCTAGCTGCCTCATGAGTGTTGACGGAAGCCGTAGGTATTCCTAATTCATGATGATTAATTGTTAGACATAACTTATTTCACGGGAAGTTTAAATGATAAGTCAAGCGGTACGATTGCAGTTTAAAAATGTAAGTTATAACCCAAGTACGTAGCATGTATAAGCATTTTATTTGTGGTTTTTCTTCCCTATTCAATGAATACTGTGGTACCCAAACTTTGCCAGCGTTCTAGTACGTGAACATTATCTGTGAAGAACTTAAGCACTTTCATTAAATGAACTGTAACAGTTTAATGAAGTAAAAGGCCTTCGCGCCAGAATTAATTCTTCCAGAATAACACGTTAGTACAGATCAGCCCGCTGTGGCAAACAAAATATCAGCAACATCCCGACAGAGTTTTGACTAGTATTGTGGTGACGAAATATAGTACTTTCCTGAAAGTAGACACCGATCTGACATTCCTCAATTCTAGAAACCTAAGCTAGTGACACTGTGCTCTGCTAACTTTCGTGCCTGGACAATTTGTATGTGACTTAACAGACATTCGAAAAATAAGAACACCCAAGGAATCGTTCCCTGAGACAGAGAATTCAGTACGTCTTTTTGGAACTGGGGATTTCTTGGTCGAGACTGCAGTTACGGGTCTGTGTGAAGGTCCTAGAATTTATTATGTTCCCAGAGGCAGCGATCAAAGCTGTAAGTATAAATGTGCACACGTGGCCACGGCTGAATGAATAGAGTGAAAGCAGATCTGAGTGTTATTTTACCGTTGTATTTTGGCACCTATTTGCTGTCATAACTTTCTTCATGCAAGTTTGTTTTGCTAACAATATTTTCCCTTAAACTAGATTATAGTATCAGGTCTGTTCATACCTAAAACGGGGGAAAAACTCTTAGACTCAATCCTATGTATCTGGGACTCTTTTGTGTTATCATCTTTCTCATAACGGGACTGTGGGCTATCCATCGCGGGAAGATCATAACTGTGGGTCTATCAGTTCTTGTAGCATTCCTTGATTTGTTTTGACTTTGTGTATATGCCTTTTTTATGTAATTTTACATGTTAACGTAAGTTTACAATGATAAATAAACTTAACAATAAATTAATCAGCATGTTGGTCAGCTCGTTCTAAAATCTATATAATCATTTGTTATAGTTTTCCCACGTCTGTGTGTCTACCTGTCGTCACTTGAATGTGCGTGCACATGAGTGGATAAATATATATATTTAATGTATATGTGGTAGACTTTCTGACTACTCTAGATCTGTCGTAGAAGATATGTGAGAGAGAGAGAGAATATTTCTCGCTCTCAGAGACCTCCTCTATCACAATTATACCACCTCACTCGTGGAAATCTATTTCGTGTTTCTATCTCACACTGTGACTGCCACTCATTCCAACCTATTCAGAAGGGACCAACCCAAGTCTTAATTCTCCTATAAAAAAATCTACGACAACAAGTGACTGTAGGGAAGAATGCGTCCTTAAAGTGTTAATCCTCAGCTTCTTATCGCCTAGTTTTCCTTTTTTCTTCGTCTTCTTCTTTGTTGAAGGACTTTCGTGTGTGGTTACTGGTTGTGTTGCTTGAATTCTGATCGTGCTAATATTCGTACGCGAATGGGGTGAACCTCATTTTTGGTTTGTCGTAATGTCTGAACTTGGCATCAAGATGTAAACAACTGTTCATCTTATTAACTCAGCAACTTGATATAAAATGCATAATTCATAAGATTGAATGGTGTAACGTGATTCAATCAATAATGCCTCCGGTTCGAGTCCTTCACAATTTAATATGGATTACACACATACATAAACAGTTCAATTCACACATGAGGTACATGCATCAATCAATCAATAGCGTAGACTGCTGTTTTACGTGTCAATGTCCGTTTAAGGATACAATGCAGTAATTGTCGTCAGAACATCACAGCTATATGCACGCGCAGATAGAATGGCTACCTGCCGACAGTGAGACTGTGAGTCTAATTACTTCGTATAAAGTAGACGATTATCTTTCTCCGTCCAAGGATTTAGTTAATCACTAACCTCCATAAGTTTCCTCTCATGTAGAGTTCTGGGACTGACCCTGGTCCATCATAAATGCACATATAAATGGCTATATCATGCCATTGAATTGGAAGGTTAACAAAACGCAGCTATTCAGCTTGGCGGTCAAGTAGCAAAGGGTAGTGTTTCCTAGTTACCGACTGTGACCCAAACAACGCTATACACGTCATAATCGATCGTGTATGGAGCGTTCAATAATTGAAACATCTATCGCAATATATAAAATGCCTTAACCTTTACAATTGCACGTCCGCTAACCTTTAGCAGACGGCGTTAATATCATATACCGTAACAATTCCCTGTACACCGGGGAAAAAAATCGATAGATTTTTTTTCAAGATCTATCCGACTTAACAATTTTTCAAAATAAAATTTAACACAATCGTGACATATGGCCGACGATGTTCTGAGTAGAACCGTGTCGCGGTCATGTCAACTAACTATTTGTCATAGTCATCTAACATTAATCACATTATATATCAATATTATACATATTATTATATCAACTAAATAAAATGTCCAATGTTAATAGTGAATGATAGAATTAAATTAAAGTAAGGTCTGTCGTATTAGTATGTCATATAGGAATTAATTTGACTAATTAACATTAAATTAATTAATTAAACTAAGAGTTAAATTATTAAGGTTCTAATGTAACGCGATGTTATGAGAGAAGAAAAGACAAAATAAGTGAGAAGAAATAGAAAGAAATTCGAATATAAGTTTAACTTAATTGTGTGTGTTAAGTGTTAGTGAATAATAACTATCTAATTTAACTAACTAAATAATGTATAGGTACATTAAAAAAAAATATTAATTTAATACTTGTGTGAGATTTATTTTCTCTTTTCATAATTTCTTCTTTTTATATTTCGTTCTCTTTTTTTGTTCTTTCATTTCATTTTTTTCTCACATTTCATTTTATTGATAATAATTCAATTAAGAAGTTAAGTTAACCAATTAATTAGTATAGGATATGATGATCCATCCGTAGTCTTGATCCTGATGAATTCTTTTAGGCAAAAATGTTCAAACGTTTACGTTGGAAAGAAATGTCATTTATCCCAGCATCCAAGAATTAAGTGCACATAGGATAATGAGTTCGACTTTTCGTCAGATATTGTTCCATGATTGTTCAACGAATATTCATATATCGTGTATGGACGTTAGACGAAGCCTCAATGTCAACATGTATACCCCGATTGTCGTTAGTTCAATTCTGTGATGCATATAGTGTTTATAAAGTTTAAATTGAAGGCAAGGTTAGTTCCCTTATAGTTGATATGTTTTAGGAATGTTAATGTTGATTATTCGTCGTCAATAGGATTACGTGACAACGCATCCGCCACAATGTTTTCAGTGCCAGGAATATGTTCAATGGAGAATTCAAATGGCTGTAGGATGATTGCATATCTGGCGAGTTTTTGGCTCTTATGGTTAGATCGACGCAAAGATGCTACAGCACGTTGGTCCGTCTGTATGGTGAAGGGAGCACCAAGCAAGAATTTTTCAAGTTTAGTTATTGCCCATATCACAGATAAAAGTTCCTTGTCCACTGTGGAATACTTTGTTTCTGCCGGCTTTAGCTTTCTTGAAATATATAAGGTAGGATGTAGAACGCCATCATGGTTCTGGAGCAGGCATGCACCAATGCCGTAGTTACTAGCATCTGTTCGTAAGAAAAATCTTTTGGAAGCATCGGGAAGTCTTAAAATTGGTTCATGCGAGAACAAATTTATAATTTTGTTGAAAGTTTCATTGCATGTACCAGTCCATGTCACCTTCACCGGCATGTCTTTTTTTTAACAATGAAGACAATACAGCCGTGATGGATGACAAGTTTGGTATGAATCTACTGTAATATTGAACAAGTCCTAACAAACTCCTGACCTGTTTCTTCGTCTGAGGAACTGCTATGTTTAGAATTTTGGAGACTGTACTAGGTAACGTTCGGATATATCCCGATCCAATGATATGTCCCAAAAAGGTTATCTCATTACACGCGATTTGCACCTTTGTAGGTTTAGCAGTTAGATGATAATTCCTTAGAGTGTCGAAAACATATCTAAGTCCCGAAACATGTTCCTCAAACGACGAACTAAACAAGCATATGTCGTCGATATATGTAATAACGTCTGGTCTACCTGATAAAATTTGTCGCATCAGGCGAATGAAGGTAGCTGGCGCATTAACAAGCCCAAAAGGCATCACATTCCACTGGTATAGACCTTGTGGAGTGGAAAATGCGGTGTAGTACTTAGCCTTTTCGGTCAGTGGTATCTGCCAATAACCTTTAGTTAAGTCTATCTTACTAAATATAGTTGCGTTGGATAGACGTGGCAGTAAGTCGTCGATAAGTGGATGTGGTTCGCTGTCAACTATAGTCTTAGCATTTAATTTTCTATAATCAACACATAGTCTGATGTTATTGTCCTTCTTCCGGACAATCACTAATGGAGAAGAGAATGGCGAATTACTAGTCTCAATGATTCCCAGAGACAACATCTGTTCAAGTTCCTTAGTAGTTTTAGCAAGGAAATGTAAAGGAACAGAATAGGGATGTACACGAATAGGTGTATCATCATTGAGAGTAATGTCATGACTGATAGCCGATGTGCGACCCGGGACGTCGGTCAATACATCTGGATAAGATTGTAATAGATTAGCAATCTGTAGACGCTGTTGCGGTGTAACCGTTGAAGAGATGGTTACATCCCGCCAAGATTCAGTAGGTTGAACTACTGGTACCGGTAACGGTAACTGTACCTCAGGAAAAGAAGATTCTTCTTCCTGGATGACAGATAAGTTAGAATAATAACAAGTAGATACTGTGTTGTCATCTAGTTCATGAAAAATTGACTGTAAGTGTTCAGGACGTGTATGAAATTGCTTGAGCATGTTAATATGAAATATCTTTTTGTGTCCCTTGATATCTAAGACGTAATCAACGTCGGAAATTTTATCAATGACTTTGTAAGGACCATTCCAAGATATCAATAATTTATTGTTATTGTGAGGAAGTAACACATAAGCCTCGTCGCCTGGGAATAATTGGCGTAATCGTCGAGACCTATTTTGTAGAGATCGAGCCTTAGCTTTTGTAGCCTCAGAAGAAGCTGTTGCCAACTGGCAAGACTCAATAATGTTCTTCCGAAGATTAATCACGTACTCGTAAGATGACTGAGTGTCCTGAGTCATCTCCGCGTCAATTAATAAGTCTTTTATTAGTCCCATAGGACCTCTTGGGGGAGCACCAAAAACTAATTCAAAGGGAGAGAAGCCAGTTTGTTCATGCGGTACCTCCCGATAAGCAAATAGAACAGCTGGGAGTGCTCTGTCCCAGTCATGAGGGTGCTTAGCAGTAACCTTATGTAGTAGTTGTTTAAGTGTACGGTTAAGTCTTTCAACCGCACCATTACTCATAGGATGATAAATACTACTTAAATTCCTATCAATGTTCCAAGTTTTCATGACTTCCTTCATGGTGTCAGATATAAACTGTGACCCATGGTCTGATAAAAGTTTTCTAGGAAACCCTATTCTAGAAAAGATGAGATGTAGTGCATAAGCTACATCTGTGGTAGTGGTGGTCTTTAATGGGATAGCTTCTGGCCATCGTGTGCACAAATCAATGCACGTAAGGACGAATCTATGTCCTCTGGCCGATGGTAGCAATGGACCAATAATATCTATGGCCATCTTGTCAAAAGGTCTTACTGAGATATCGCAAGCCTGAATAGGCGCCGTGTGAAAAGCTCCACGTGCTTTCACTTCTTGGCATGTAGTACAGGAACGTACATACTGCGAAATATCTCTTGACACTCCTGGCCAAAAGAATGAAGACAGTACTCGAGATCGTGTTCGAGTATATCCCATATGTCCAGCACAATGTGAGTCATGTTCATGTTGAAGAATGTACCGTCTAAAAGTATACGGGACCATAACTTGTTGTTTCATTTGTGATTTGTCATTAAAACATCTAATCAATATGTCATTTTTAATAACAAACCAATGTTTGTTATTATTACCTGAGGATAGATTGTCAACTTTATCAACCAGCTTAAAAAATTTTTTTAAAGATTTATCCTCTTTTTGTTTGGTTGCAAATGTTTCCCTGTCAATAGGTGAATTGACTACAAACTCCTCTTGGTTGTCTGCATCCATTTCATTATCATCAACTTTCTCCATGAGTTGAGTCTGCGCTCTAGTCGTCACGGCGTTTCCAGTGCATAGGTTATGTTTCTCCCATTCTATAATCTCATCTGGAGTACAATCTTTACTGCCGTGTATACGACCAACCATCAGATCAGCTATAGGCTTTTTTAGCATACATACTTTTACGTTCCCTGTGAAAAAAGGTGTGTTAACATGAATAATAGCTGTGGGGTAAAACTCAATAGTTCCCCCAAAAGTCATGCAACGGACATATTCCCCCGTTGCACAGCTAGGATGTACCAGCGACTGTCGTACACCAATCGTTGTGGATCCTGAATCCCTCAGCACTGAGACGACGGATCCATTAACTAATCCCATGTTAAAAATTAGTAGGCCTGTTCCATCGTTGACTGCAAGACCTACCTATGGTGTAATATGTCCGCAGTTAAGCACTGTTTCTTTCGCCTTCTGAAAAATAAGATTGCATTGTTGGCAACTATTTGCCACATTATAATTAATAGCAAAACATGCAGCAGAAGACTGTGTTGTATTATTGTCAAGTGGGACCTGAGCTATAGGGGTAGTATTATTTGTAACTGCCGCCCCTGTATTATGGTTGTAATGAGATGATCCCCGAGAATGAGATCGATTCCGAGTATAATTGTTAGAATTATCTCGTCGTCCTCTATAGTAACTATTATCTCGATGTCTCGAGCCATGATTATTACCATTCCAGTTACTATTATTATTGGGAGTATGTGATCGATTATAATTAGTGTTATGTTGACCATTGTGGTAGTTTGTTTGAGGTGAATAATTTCTATCTCGTGATCTACCTCTGTTGAACTCATTTTTATTGTTGAAATCATTATTATGTCCCTTCTGAAAGTTAACATTGTGATTTCTTTGGAACCTGCTTCTGTCTACACTGTGATGTCTTTGTTTGTTATTATGACTGTAGGCCATATTAGACGCCACACGTAGAGGTTCTCTTAATGAGGAGTTAGAAATGGTTGCATTCGGATGTGCCAAACAGTAGTTTAAAGAAATTTTTTCTAACTCGTCCATAGTACCTGGTTTACGCTCCTGCAGATATGCAAAAAATGGCTGGCTAACCGAAGATAATACCTTATCCCGTAGTAGTAAATCAACTAATTTGTCGTATGATTTGTTGACTTCTGCCAGTTTAACCCATCTATTAAATGTATTGCGTATGTTCGCAATGAATCCTGCAAAATCTTTTGGAGATTCAGGTAAAATTCCCTTAAATTTCAACCTACAGTGTTCCTCGTCCAGGTGAAACCTTCGTAAAAGCAAGGACTTAATAGCACCGTAGTTATTTGCTATTGATGGGTCAGCATTTTGAGAAGCCGTCAGTGGTTCTCCAACCAAGAATTCATTTAACTTGAGTACCCATGACTCTTCAGGTAAATGGTTAGTTTTGCAAGTTTGTTCAAAACGTGACAGGAACGATGAAAGGTCGTCCACGTTTAAGTTGAGAGTGGGTAATTTAAAGTTGTAGAAATGTTTAGTTTGGCTGGATGATGATCCATTTTGTGCGTTATTATTCTGGTTTGCATCAGCACTTTGTGCTTGTAATCTTGCTGTCTCCAATTTAATACGCGCCAATTCCATTTCTTGTTGTAAAATAATTTCCTCTCGTTTCAATTTATTCTCTTCTTCCTGTTGAGCAATTTCTCTTAATCTATTTTCCTTGGCAATTTGCTTCATCTCACGTTCTGCTTCCTCTTTCTTTAATGCAGCCTTTTGTTCCTCTTGCTCTTTCTTTAATGCAGCCTTTTTCTCTGCTTCTTTTCTTTCATGTTTTTCCAGTTCTGCCTCAGCAAACTGACGAAGTTCTTGAGATTTATAACTATATTCCCTACCAATTTTAACGAAATGGTCTATAGTAAGCATTTTGACCTTTATCTGTAAGTAATTATTGATAATTACTGATTAAAATAGTCAATAGTAGCTTCAGAGTAATTATTATACTTACTCAACTTAGAAATATTCAATATAAATAATCACAATAGTACTGAACTCTAATGTCTAAGTTCAACTAATAGACAATATTTTGTAACAATATTGTATCTAAATAATACTATATCATAAATAGTTATGATATCTGTTAACTATTATGTAATTACTTCACACAATTAATCTTAATATCCAATAATGTTTGGTATGATTCCTAATAATTATATTGTTCAATGTACTAAGTCACTCTCTTAGTACCAGAAAAGTATATTAAATAATATACAATGGGTCTATTACCTCAAAGGTAGACTATAAGATTATTTTATTTGGTCAATATATATAATATATTATTATGCCCTAGGCATCTCTTATAAATTGTAGTGCTACTTTCTTGGACTATCACTGCATAATTATGCAATGTCCCATATTAACCTTAAATATCAGAAAAAAATTAATTAAATTAAATTACAAGTGTATTATTGCATATAATATCATATTATTAATGTAGTATTTAATATATATCATGAGGACAAACAAAACAATGATGCAACTAAAGGGTACAAACAATGTCAAGACGCAAACAAGACATTTTCACAATTAACAATGAATTTATGAACTAAATAAAACAAGCGGAAGTGTCACAAGCCAAATGAAGGGTCAAGGTCTGACCCGAGGTCAACTTAATATTCAAAGTACACAAAAAAAAATGACTGCAAAAAATGATGACATCACAGGACTCATAACGGACGAACATTTAACAATCATAAAATAAATTATAGTGAGAGTAGTCTGGACGAAATAGTTAACGAACATGATACAAAACTGAATAAAATTGTTAACTGAGTACGAATAAAATACACCAGTTATCTACGGAACGGTACAGCTAACACAAATCGTCAAACGACAGCAGATTTGGACAGATAGTCCAATGGCAAACCTCAATGGGGCTTCCAAAAGTGCAATCGTTTAACTGCCCTAAGAAACGACCGAAATCAATTCAGGCATCGTGAGAGCCACAGAATCTATTTTCGGTTCATCCTCCCTACCTCCCACGAATTAACAACACATTAAGACAACAAAAAGTACATTAAACATAGGTAAAAACATGCCGATGTAGGCAGAGGGCATGGACTCAGTTAGCACTGTTTGCAATAACAACAGTTAAACACCTAGACTTATCTTTTCCGTTGCTTATATCAGTGCTAGAGGTCGTCAACAGCTAGGCCTGTGCCTTTGACTGTCTGCTCCTGATGGGCAGGCAACGGTAGTCCATCTTGTGCATCTTGATAAATTTGAAGCGAACTAGAAAGGCGTTAAAAAGATGTCTTCTTCACGGCGACAATGCAACAGTGACGTCATGTTGCTATTCATGATCACGTGCGTCACGTCAGCTTCGTAATGGTCATGTGATCGAAACTTGATCGTAAATATTATGGTTAATCTGTGCGTAAGGAACAGACGTTTGTTTCTTTTTTCTGTCGTTCCCCGCATTCGGCCGCCACTTTTGTTGAAGGACTTTCGTGTGTGGTTACTGGTTGTGTTGCTTGAATTCTGATCGTGCTAATATTCGCACGCGAATGGGGTGAACCTCATTTTTGGTTTGTCGTAATGTCTGAACTTGGCATCAAGATGTAAACAACTGTTCATCTTATTAACTCAGCAACTTGATATAAAATGCATAATTCATAAGATTGAATGGTGTAACGTGATTCAATCAATAATGCCTCCGGTTCGAGTCCTTCACAATTTAATATGGATTACACACATACATAAACAGTTCAATTCACACATGAGGTACATGCATCAATCAATCAATAGCGTAGACTGCTGTTTTACGTGTCGATGTCCGTTTAAGGATACAATGCAGTAATTGTCGTCAGAACATCACAGCTATATGCACGCGCAGATAGAATGGCTACCTGCCGACAGTGAGACTGTGAGTCTAATTACTTCGTATAAAGTAGACGATTATCTTTCTCCTTCCAAGGATTTAGTTAATCACTAACCTCCATAAGTTTCCTCTCATGTAGAGTTCTGGGACTGACCCTGGTCCATCATAAATGCACATATAAATGGCTATATCATGCCATTGAATTGGAAGGTTAACAAAACGCAGCTATTCAGCTTGGCGGTCAAGTAGCAAAGGGTAACGTTTCCTAGTTACCGACTGTGACCCAAACAACGCTATACACGTCATAATCGATCGTGTATGGAGCGTTCAATAATTGAAACATCTATCGCAATATATAAAATGCCTTAACCTTTACAATTGCACGTCCGCTAACCTTTAGCAGACGGCGTTAATATCATATACCGTAACATTCTTCTTCGTACACTTTCAGATGTCCACTTGAATGTTCTCAAAGAAAGCAGTAGTCAGTTTGAGGCTATTTGAATCCCCGTAAAGCTTTTCCACGAAAGGAGCTGGCGTCGGCCATATGCCCTTTCTCTGTACCACGTATAAGGGGCAAACTGTGAAGCAGATGTTCAGCAGTCATTTTATCAGTGCCACAGTTACACTGATCGGTAGTTCCTATCTTTAGCTTGTTGAATAGATGGTATCTCAATCTGTTGTGGCCAGTGCTGAGTCTGAAGATTACCACTTGTTCTCTTATGTGGAGCTGGTAGTAAGCATCATTCTGTGTGTGCCCTGGATGTTCTGCATTCCATTTGTTTCTGTATCTGATTCTGATAAAACTCTTTGCCTCCTCAAAAGTTATGCTTGCATCAGGCTGAGGTAGATGTGAACCTTCTGTTTCCATTCTGTCAGCCTCTTCATTGCCGGTGATGTTACAATGAGATGGGACCCATTGGATCACAACAATTTTGACTTATTGACAAAGTTTGTGGAGCACTATTCTGAGATCATCCAGGTCTGCATTATTTTGGCTTTTCAACGTTGCAATTACTGACTGTTCATCAGTAAAGAAAGCAACTTTTCTCTCTGCGCTTTCTTCTGTCAATATAACCTCTGCTGCAGTTTTCAAGGCCTCTGCCTCTGCTCTGAAGTTGCTGGAGAATCGTCATGTCGCCACTGACAGCCTCTTTTCTGCACCAGTGCTTAAGGTCAGAAAGACACCCCCACCTCCATTTTCTGTTGCATTTGTTGCTGATCCATCGGTGTATGCATGGGTTCAGTTGTTGCGTGGGTAATGTTTCTCTATGTATTTTGTCGCTATGGATTTTCTATCTGTTGCAGTTTTGCTCTTTTTTCTTTCAATTCCAGGAATGTTTTCTATCATTTCAGGGAAACGATTTTGTTTCCAAACTGGAAGCGTGTGTGCAGTGTAAATGGGTTTAACAGTGGATATTTCATCTATGGATACTGCTCTCATTTGTGGTTTGGTTGATTCTACAAAATTGCTTCGTTTGAGTCATTGCCTTCTAAGAGCATTTATTCTATGGCACATTGGGTGGTCTGTTAGTCTTTTGAATTTTTCGGCCTGTTGCTGAGCCGTGCAGTCTCTTCTATCTGTCATTGGCTAGAGACATGTAATCTTTTTGAGTTCTTTTATAGGTGTTGACTTCATGCCTCCCGTTATAATTCTCATTGCTTGATTTTGGAGTCTGCTAATTTTATCGAAGTTTGTCTTAGCTGCTGTTGCCCATGCTGCTATGACATATTCAAGGACTGGCCTCACTCGCCCTGTGTACAACGTCTTAAGCACTTTCTCATCTGCACCCCAAGTTGTTCCAGGAAGTTTTTTTTCATAATTGCCATTCTTTGTCTTGCTCTCATTCGATTTCTGTCAACCTGTTTTTTCCAAGTCAGACGGCGATCAAAAATAATGCCTAGGTAGTTTGGATTTTCATTTAAATGAAGATTTTCTCCGTTTAGTACTAGTTTGAAGCTCTGAGGTCTAGTTGAGAGGGAAAATACAGTGTACGTTGTTTTCTCTTCATTAATCTTCATGAGCCATGTTTTGGCCCACTCTTCCAGTGATGTTAGTACTTGCTGCATCAGAATGTTTGCAGTAGTGATACGTTCTTCATAGATCCATAAGGTTAAGTCATCTGCAAAGGAAGCAGTGTGTGCTATTTGTTGAATATTGTCAGTTATATCATTTATATATGCAAGGAACAGTGTATGTGACAGGACTCCCCCTTGTGGGACACCCTGCTCTAATATAAATCTTTTAATAGTCTGTCCTTGCAGCTGTACTTTGGCGGTTCTATTTTCAAGGTAGTGACCAATCCATTTGTACATTCGCCCACATACACCACTTCTTTGCAGTTTGACTTTCAATCCCTCTTTCCATACTCTATCGAAAGCTTTTTTCTAAATCTACCCAAACCACTAGCGTGTGTTTTTTTTTCGTGGAAGGAATCTTCGATTTCCTGAGCTATATATGTGATTTGATCTTCAGTGGATCTGTGCTGTCTGAATCCTGCTTGTTGATGGTTTATTAGGTGTTTGCTTTCCATGTGCCACATCAGTCTGGTATTAATCATGCGCTGCATCAGTTTTCCTACACAGCTTAGTAGGCTGATCGGTCTGTAACCATTTGGTTCTTTCAGGTCCTTGTCTTTCTTTGGTATAGGTATCAGTATAGCTTCTTTCCATGCCTGCGGGACAATTCCTCTTTTCCAACTGTAGTTCAGTACTGCCAGAAGCTTCTTTTTTGCCCTTGTGCCGAGCCCTATTAACATTTCATTGGTTATTTCATCTTTTCCAAGTGACTTCTTTTTCTCTAGTGACTTTATTGCCTCTTCCATTTCTGTCATTGTAAAATTTGTCATCATGTGCTCTTTAAGTGCAATCTGTGTATTGTCATGAATCAACTGTTCATCTGTGACGATTTTCTTCCTGTCAGCGGGGACATCAATGTGATTTGCGCTGGCAAAGTATTCTTTAAATGAATTTGCAACTTTTTTGCCTATCAGCATATTGTCGCCGTGTTTGAGTGCGATTTGTTTGTAATGAGATCCTTCGTTGTTCAAGGCTCTAACCAGTTTCCATAGCTTATTGCCGTCTTTATCTAAGTTTAGATTTTCAGTTTTTTCTTTCCAGCAGTCTTTTGTTGTTTTATTTAATGTTTTTCGGTATTTTGCAGTGGTGGCTTTGAGTAATATGTTTGCTTAAGTTGTTTGTTCTCTTTCTGCTGTGTTTCTGACCTCAGTTGCTTCATCTTTGAGCCTTTGAAGTTCTTCAGTCCAGTAAGGTTTGTAATTTTTTCTTGCCCCTCTGGGAATGGATTCAGTCGCTGCTTGTAGTATGGCTCTGTTTAGGCTTTCGACCATCGTTTTCATATTGCCGTGCCGTGTGTTAGTGGTTTCACAAAACCTGCCTGATAACATTGAAAACTTGTCCCAGTCAGCTCGTTTGTAGTTCCATCGAGGAAGTAGTTTTTCTTCCTGCGGAACAAATTTCATATTTATGACCAGCTTTATTGGTTTATGGTCACTACCTGCTAGCTGATCAAGCACATGTCTGTCTGTTTTGTGTCTGATATCTCCAGTAGAAAAGGCCAGATCTGGAGTGGAAGTAGTGTGCCATCTTCTCGAGTAAAAACTGGGGTTGTCATCGGGACTGTTGATTAGGGGAAGATTTGTGTCTATCTCCCAGTCCTCCACTTCATCTCCTCTGTTGTCTGTATCTGGGTATCCCCATCTTTCAGAATGGCTATTGAAATCTCCTACCACTACGCAATTTGAGTCCTTTATTTCCTTGCAGGAAAGTGACAGATCCTTGTTTGGTGGGCCATACAGATTGTAAATACGTATGC
Organism: Oreohelix idahoensis; assembly: GCA_024509875.1. Lineage (NCBI taxonomy): Eukaryota > Metazoa > Mollusca > Gastropoda > Stylommatophora > Oreohelicidae > Oreohelix > Oreohelix idahoensis. The sequence continues at coordinate 211,367 of JAMPIV010004956.1, forward strand.
ACGTTTCATTGGTTGTTATGCCCACCCCAATTATTTCAGACTGATTGCTGAGGTTCACGGATACTTCGCTGCTTGGTAGAGAATTTCGCGTGAGTATCAGAACACCTCCTTTGTGTCCTTCTCGGTCGAGTCGGAAGGCTTGGTATCCTCTAACTGAAAATCTGTGGTTGTTGTTGAGGTGAGACTCTTGAATGCATGCAACATCTATATCTTCTGCGTATAGACGGTTTGTTAAAGGAACTTTTTTTGTTGCGAACTCCTTCCGCATTCCACTGCAGAATGCTGAGTGCTTTGTGAGCTTTGTCAGAAATTCTTGCCTTTTGCCTCTGTGTAGCCCAGCGGAACGCAACGGAGTTATTGACAATTTGCTTTTGATGTAATGTCGTCATCATGGAGAGGTGTACGTTGTACTGTTTCGTTAGGTCTGTGGCCCAGTACATCCGATTTCAACGGGCATTTGTGTCGGGTTGCCTACCTTAGCCATTGACTGTCCCCAGCCTGCCTGCAAGGCAGCAGTGTGGTCTCACTGTCTGACTGGATTCTAAAAAAACATGAAGAGAATCACTATCTAATCTGTAGGAAGCCTCTCCGCTTGGTGTGATCGGCAACTTCATCCTCCTAGGCTGCTGGATTTGTGTCCAGTGCCTTTATGTCTCTCTTGTACACATCTTTGAATCTTAGCTGCGGTCGCCCAGCTCTTTGTTTTTTTTTTTTCAGCTATCAGCTGTACGTAATATATCTTTGGGGACGCGATTAACTTTCATAGATAATTCAGTCGTACATACTAGAATTTTTATTCTCCAGAAAATACATTGATATGTACTGGCATGATATAATAAAATACAACATGGCATATAGGAGAATCATTTAGAGTACGCAAGTGTGCTAAGCTCTGTCCAGGAAACAATCGCCGAACGTTCATAATCCGTTGAATTACTCACGTGAAAATCAAACTTGATGTTATCACCTTAAAAATATTCAGCAACATAGTCCTGAACTTGAGCCTAACACACTGCGAACTCATACAGCGTTAATGAGGGCTGTTACCACAGCTGTTACATACACACGCAGATATATACATACATACACAGATGTATGTGTGTATGAAAGCCAGGGGAAAACAATGTTTCATGTCGTTACTAGCAGTTGAAAGTGGGTCAAATGCTTCAAACTGTGTGATATTCTCAAAAAATGACCTTTCAGATAACGGGCGCACCTTGTTGTTAAGAAGAAATAGTGCATTCGAAAGAAACGATCTAGACTTTTAAACCACGGGGCTTGTCAGAACGTCACGTAACAAAAGAAGCAGTATTAAATATTTGCAAAGCCGTGGATATGCCAGTGGTTCTCAATGATTTCTGATCCGCGGACCTCATTATTGGAATTTAAAACACTGTGGAGCTTTTAATAGATTTTTTTATTTTAAATGCTCACTAAACAACGCATCAGGGACCGACTTGCCACACCAGAGTGGCCCATAATGCCGATTCCCCAGTGTGGTGAAACATGGTGAGAATCTAGCTTTGCACGCTTAGCTTGGGGGAAATCATTTTAAGCCCCAGACTCGAATCCGGCTTGTACCTGGCTGACTTCTTGAAGGAGGTTCTGAGAAAGAATAGATGATTGATTGGATGGGGGGGGGGGGGGGGGGGGGGGGGGGGGGGGGGGGGGGGGGGAGGAAAGTCTGGGAAGTGACACTGTGCAGGATGGGATGATCCCATGAGAGAGGAGAACCAGAGCACAGAAATGTAGCCCTGCATACTTGGACAGCGCTCTGGATTGCACAGTATGCTGCCCCCCGCCCCCCCCCCCCCCCCCCCCCCTTCTCCATCCTAGCTTGAAACTAGGTGTAGATATCTTTCTGTCCCAAGCAAAAAAAGTGGGTTAGGCCCAAACAAAAATGGCCACCGCGGTGCGTTTTTATTGTTGTTTGGAAATAATTTTTTTTAAATGTTTATATGCATAAATAACTTTCTTGTTGTATATGACACTGAAGGTAAATGGATGTACTTTACTCTTGTGCTACACGTATTAAAGATTTCATTGAAAAAATTATTAGTTATCCAAGGTAAAATAGAGGCTCTAGCCAGGAGCAAAAGATACGGAAGCCACTTAAATGGCTCCCGGGTCAAATGTGTCTAAACCCTGAGCCATTATAAAGTCGATTGGGACTTATAGATTATGCATGCAAAATCAGCAAAGGATGTCCTCGAAGAAGACTGCCGCTCTTGACTCCACCTGCACAAGGTTTTTAGGAAAGACAGAAAAGCCACTGGAATAGCCTAGATCTTCGCTGTAGGTAATACCAAGGATTCTTCAACTTGGTATTGGCTGCGAAATAGCGGACAAGCTCAGCAGTCCTAGGGTTAAACAACAACAGCTTTCAAGAAAACAAACTTATTAACTCTTACTGTACCAGGAAGTTCTTAGCTTTTAATCAGGCACACAATAATTCTCCTTCCCCCTCACCTCCCTCCCTCCCAAGGTTGATGTGTTAAAACGACCAGTAAATATATATTTAATGGAAATGTCTCCTAGTGCACATAAATTGTAAATTGCTTGACGAATATATTCAAGTGTTGCCTATTTATACAATACTTTTGCTTTATACCACGTAAATTTTAGAAGTAATGAACTGTTTAAAATAACTATACAGACGCATTCATGCACGAGGGCATATCTGGAGTCATCCTTACATGACCACCAGCTATGCACAATGCTGTAGAATGCAAATGTTGAAATGAATCTCTGTCTGTGTTGCTAAGCACACTCTCATTGACTTTTGTAATCATCCACACGCTTCCCTGTATTGAAACATGTTGAGAAATATGTACAGTATCCCCACATAGAACACATCTCGTCGACAAGCGCATTATGAATGTGGTGAGAGATTTAACACTAGCGTACAGAATGCTGAAGTGCCGGAAGACTGGCTACATAGTTACCTACTGTCACTTCCTAAACCTGGTAAAGACCCCATACTTCTTAGTAGCTTATAGAATTATCACACTGCAGCGTATTTACGATAAATTACTAGAAAAGATCGTAGCGAGAAAAATCATGAACAACCTCGAAAATACACAAATCCTCCCCGATATTCCGGAAAGCTATAGGTCCATGAAAGTAACACAGGTTAACGTTGGCACATTTGCGTACGATGGGTTCCACGGTAAACGGGAAACGGTTGCTATATCAAGTGACTTAGTGGATGCTTATATCAGTGTGAACTTTGAAACCTTTATGAACTTTGTAATGGCTTGCGATGTTAACCCTTGGCTAAATAGATGGACAGCGGCTACCTTAACTGAGAGATCAGTTGCATTTCGTTTGGGAACATGGACATCAGAACCAATGCGTATTTGCCCGGCACTACCTCATGGTTCTCCACTGTCCCCTGTGCTGTTTAACAACTACACAGAAAATGTAGCCACAATTCAGCCAACTGGGATGGGACGAACATTGACTTTTGCAGATGACATACTCGTTCACATTACTGGTTCTGATCGACAGGAAGTGGTCAATAGCATACACAAGACACTATATGAGTTGTTTAAATGATGCAAGAAAACTGGCTCTAAAGTCAATTCCAACAAGGCCTGCGTGATAGGATGCTCCTTTAACAACTCTATAATGAAAGCAGATCCATCCAGATATTACTCTCAATGGGCAGAAAATTGAAAGAGAAGACAAGCTGAAATACTTTGGAGTAACATTTAATTTAGAGTGTCGGAGTGGCTAACATGTATGACGTCCGCCTCAAGTTATAAAGGTACCATGTTCGATAGGAGGGAATATAATTTATGGAATTTATTTTTCAGAACCAGTGATCCTAAGGATGTCATACTCTCCCCTTGTCTTCTGGGTAGTAAAGTCGGATTCCAAGCCTTCTCGGATAAGGGCGAATAAATAGGCTCAGTGATAGAAAATGTAGAGATTTAATAGTTACTTCACAGCGTGCTGGAGGAGAGTAAAGACAGACTTATTTACGACAAATCGTGTCTCTCAATCTTCTCTTTCACTCTCCTGGTCAAACAATTATTTGCCAGTTTTCCAGACTCGCATCTGCGCGCACACCGATTCGGTGTTTTCAAACACACACACGACGTTGATACAAACTATATTAAACGAATAGGGGAAATGTTGGGCTTTGGGTATATCCACCACACAGAACTAAATGAGTTTATGTGATTTTATTCACTTTAAACATCGATCACTAACAAATATCAGGTATTACATAAATTATCATAAGTACACAAATGCAAATAACAAATTTGGGAGGGGTGAAGAAGATTGGTATCGACTAAGCCCTTCCCGCTTATTAGACAAAGACAAACCCAGTCCAGAGATAGATAATATCAGGAACACGGGTACGTTAACCTAACAGTAAAGTTAATTACTCTGAAAGAGGTGTTACCAAGTTAGGTATAAGTGATAGAAAAAAAAACCTGTTCTTCCCAGCTGTTCTTCCCTTTACTAAGCAAATGGAAAGGAGGTGGTTTTAAACAGAGTTAACAAATTATCAACTATCCAACTTAAAGGAACAATGTAGGGTATACAGAAAAGATATATGTTACCAGGTAAGCAATTTAACAAAATGGTCACACAAAAGAATTAATTTCCTGTCATTCATACACGCGCTAGCAAAGGCCTTCACTCATCTTGCTCTCACTTACCGATTGTGAAAAAATCTTGCACTCCATAGAATAACACAACAGCAGTTACACCTCAACTAAATGTATGAGTGTTTGTTCAAGTTCTAGCCCCAGATTATCGGGTAGGCGGTCAGCACATAAAAGGGTCCCGTAATCGCTGGAAAATGAATCTGTAGTTGTGTCTCTTTTCTTAATAACAGTTTCTATGGGAGGGCACGGTCTCTGATACCGGGGTGAGGATGGTGTGGTCTATTTGACTATGCCGCTGATAATAAAATTCTTACGCGTGCTGGTACACTTTATCCGTGAGGTATGGTTTAAGTCCAGTGAGAAAACTAGTCACATCACTGTTCAGGAAATTATGAATTATCTCTCTGTTTCAGTAAGCTAACAAAGCTCGGGCCAGTGTTCTTCTTCCCGTTACGACTTAAGTTGTTTGATGGTGCGTTAAATTTGACTTTGGGTGTGCTTTCTTTGCTATAAGTTAGATAGCGGAATTCCAAACATAGAATCGCCTCAAAGATTAAAAATTTACACAGTCTCAACAAGTTCTGCGTCAGGGGAACTCTACACACTGTTTATGCTTTGCTTTGCTTAGATTGATTTCTTTATTGCTTTCTTAATGCTGGGATCGCACAGGTTACGATCACTCTGTATGAAAGAAAAAAAAAGACATGTAATATACCGAAAACAAATAACCTTCTAAAGCGCGATGAATTTCCCGTTAAGCCTATAATACACTCGAGTATTTAATTATGTATTTAATAAACACTGCGCGAATTCTAGTGGTTAAAAACCCACATCTATAAAACTAGGACTTAACTGAATTTATTAATTATAAATTCCTTCGCGACTTTAAAAGTTAATTTAAGCATCTATTATCTTTTGAAATAATATAATAGATAGATCATTATATTTAAAACTGGAACTCTTGAGATGGTTTAATTAAATAGATTTAAATTAACACAAAATCCCTTGAAATAGAATGACTGAACTAGACCACTGATCACTTTAAACAATATATATTATCGCTCTGCACAGAATAGAAAACACTGCAAATATATATAAAATCCAGGGGAAAATCTATAACAAGATTTCAATAAAGCTAGTGCTTCTGTAAAGATCTGGACAGCGAGTGATAACGTGTCTAGTTCTACATGGTCTATTTAGCTAAAATGAAATGTAAGTTGAGTGGGACATGATAAACTTGACAACTTATTTGATCTCACGAACTTTTGGGGATCTGACCGCCAAATCAAGAGAAGAAGCCGCCCCCTGGTCTTCGTATCCGCTCGCTGCTGCCCGTTTCGCTTTCCCCCGTTCGCTCGGTTCCTCGATTGACACCGAGACGCGAAATTAGCGGCAAGCAACTGCGTCTCGTATCAGGGAAAACTACTGTCTTTGATAGCGCCGATAGTCTCCCCTAAGATCCCTCGGTCTGTCTCTTTGATCTCGTCGCTGTATCCTACATGAGTCCCGGTGGAATGCGTTCTGGCAAACGAAAAGTTACAACAAATGTTCAGGGGTTCTAATGTTATGAAAAGCTAAAGGTCCCTTTAAATCATCCATCATATCAGGGAAAATTCACTAGTCAAACTAGACGTACGTCACACCACCACAAAAATAGTTATAGAATGTGTGTTTCTTATATAGACACATTGGGATTCTTGCCGGTGTCACGGAGTTCTTGCACTGTGCTGAGATCTTCCTTGTGTGATCTAGGGAGGAGATCGGAGCACTGATGGAGTTGTCCGTGTGCAATGAAGATAGTCCTTCAAACCAAACCAAACATTTGATCACACATAAGGAAGGGAAACCCGAGGCCTGTAAACAGTAAATAAATATTAGATAAACTTAAAGGTATGTTTGTAGACACTCGTAAGAAATAAAGAAGTAGAACACTAGACAACAGAAAAACAACAGACGTGAGTTGCTTACCCAGGACTCGAACCCAAGACCTTCCGTGCGACAACCCCGCCTAGCTATTCAAGCGAATCACACTATCCTTCCTACTGTTTTTCTTTGTATCATCAGCAAGTCACATCGGTAATAGGGTATAGGCTGGAAATACTCACGCTTCAGTAACACGATGTGAACGACTGGAACGCATTTAAAATGAAGGAATGTGTAGGCCTATAGTCCTGGGAAGTACGCGAGATACCCCTATTATGACGATGCGGCGCATGCTTGGATTGATGTCAATTAGATCCAGATATACGAGGTGTGATCAAAACGTATCCGGAATGGTAGCGTAAGTTCGGAACCGAGCGACACAGACGGAAGCTGCTAGGCGCAGGTTGACCTTGGAACCTAACGTGCATGTGGCGTGAGTCACGTCTGCCCTGCTCGTCTAGTCTGTTTACATTAGTGCTTTTTTCTTACTTGTTCGTCACATTTATCATGGCGGAAAAAAAATTGATCAACGAATTTGCATTCGATTTTTTTAAAAACGTGACGAGCGAGATCTGGGTGGTCGTGGGACCTGTTTTAAAAAAACACGTTTTCTTCGTTTTCGACGCACTCAAGCAGGTCACGAGCAGCAGAAACACGGGGCCTGTTTCTGGTCAGCTGAGAGCAATTTTGCAACAGCTTTGGATGGACTCGTCTCATGCCCAAATCGTCCGTAAGAATCGACTGAACTGAACCAAAACTAATGTGTAAGTCTTCAGATAACTAACGAATAGTTATTCGGCCATGTTCCAGCACAGCTGTGCACACAAATTCTTCTTCTTCTTCTTCCTCGTTCGCCCTGAGAAGGACGGTGGTTGCGTTGTGTCTGTTTACAGCGAAGCTGCGATATCTGCACCTTTCGGCCGACACATCCGACTTCAGCACGGCATTTTTTGGGACTGGGTTTGCCTTCCCACTTCGATCCCTACTGTCTCAGCCAGACTGCAGTGATGCAGCCTGTTTCCAGGACCACCACTTGGAGGTGGAGTAGGGTCTTGGTCAGCTCTGGTTCGCTGACCCTGACGCAAGCAGTCAAGCAATGGGTCGCTGACTGCATTCTGTATTGCTGCATCTTTGAGTCCCGCACACAAATTCGATATTGTTTGCACTTTTGCTGGTTGCGGACCTCCCAGACCGTTCTCACTCTCAACACTTTCATGACCATCTTTAAAACGTTTTGTCGCCGAGAGACCTACGCTAGCATTATTTGTGCTATTGTTAGAATGAGATAGACAGTTATAATAAATGAAAATAAACATAATTGCTACTGACAACAGTTCAAGGTAACAGCTCACGTTTACTAAAAGTGGGTGATCATCTAGAGACGTAAATAGAATGTTCGAGAACAGCGAAGCTTGACCAATGAATTTAATCCAAAAGTATTGGGTTAACGAATCAGAGAGTGGCAAGGAAACACACCACGCTTAGATGACCAGAGGTCATTAGTGCTTTGGAGATTCGAGCGGCTGTGCGAAAAGGTTGTATGTCTGTGGTTGTACATACTGGCTCTCATGAGTATATATATATATATATATATATATATATATTTGTCCAGCTACTTCAAGCAAGTGTTAGAAATTGATTCTGTGGTGTACAGACAGTGTTTATTTCTATAGGAGATCAGCGATAATGCTCTCTTGTAAGTATTTGACTGTGAGTAGATATTATGAATAAGACATATTCTTGTTTCCAGGAACGTTTGTATAGGCATGATTAGCCAGTTTGCCAAGAGAACACTATGAATATTTAAAGGAAACGGAAGGCCAAATATTTAAAGGAAACTGAATATTATGGAGGAGCAACTCTGAGTAAAGGTTGATTTACCTAGACTTTAAGTAAAGATTGATCTATCAAGAGATAGATATTACTTCTAAGAAACAGTGAGTGTTTATTTCCACATGAGAACCGCAATTATGCTCTCTCTCTCTCTTGTAAGTATTTGACTGTGAGTATATATTATGCATAAGACTGATTCTTGTCTTTAGGAACGTTTATAGAGGCGTGATTAACCAGCTCGGCAAGAACATTCTATAAATATATAAAATAAACTGAATGCTACTGAGGAGCATAAGTACCACAAGTATACAATGGCAGATTTGGAAGACTGAGAATGTCTAAAGGAGATAATATGATAAAGAGGAATATGAAAGTTTACAAGATATAGAGCTCACAAAAGATGTACCGTAATGTCCAAGGATTCAATTTATGACTATGTGCGAGCTCCATTATTTGAAATTACCTTGTCATGCTTGTTAACAGTATTGTGTCATTAAAAGTTTTAATGGATTAGCATGAATTTGATTTCATCCTTTAATGTTGCTGAACTTATGCCATTATTGTACACACTACCACTAAATGTCCTTGATGCTGTCAAATGTCTGCAAACTATGGAGAAGCTGGATGCCGAACCAACATTACAGGAACTCAGCAAGGCCATTGATAGCTTGGCCTCTGGCAAAGCACCAGGCAGTGATGGGATTCCTCCTGATTTAATCAAATGCTGTAAGAGCACGCTATTACATCCCCTGCATAGGATGCTGTGCCAGTGCTGGGAAGAGACAACTATTCCTCAAGACATGCGAGATGCCAAGATTGTAACACTGTATAAAAATAAAGGAGACAGAAGTGATTGCAATAACTACATAGGCATCTCTCTTCTTAGTATTGTTGGTAAGGCTTTTGCCAAAGTCATCTTAATGCGACTACACAAGTTAGCTGAGCGCATATACCCAGAGGCACAGTGTGGATTCCGAGCTGGCAGATCAACAACATACATGATCTTCTCTCTCCGCCAGCTTCAGGAAAAATCAAGAGAGCAGAAAAGACCAGTATATATCGCCTTTATAGACCTCACAAAAGCATTCGACCTGGTTAGTAGGGATGGACTCTTTAAAATCCTCCTGAAAATAGGCTGCCCTTCTAAAATGCTGGAAATGATAAAGTCATTCTATGACGACATGAAGGGAACAGTCCAATATGCTGGAAACACGTCACAGCCCTTTGACATACGAAGTGGCGTTAAACAAGGCTGTGTTCTGGCTCCGACCTTCTTCTGGATCTTCTTTGCCTTACTCTTGAAACATGCATTCAGAGGTGCAACTGAAGGAATATGCCATCACACTAGGTCAGATGGCCGTCTGTTTAATCTTTCAAGGCTGAAGGCAAAAATAAAAACCAGAAGGGTCATTACAAGAGACTTGTTGTTCGCTGATGATGCTGCAGTCGTCACTCAAAGCCAACAGGAGCTTCAGAGCTTGATGAATCGCTTCCCTAAAGCATGCAAGGACTTTGGCCTCACAATAAGTCTAAAGAAAACGAATGTGCTGAGTAAGGATGTGGGTGCTGCACCAGTTATCACTATCGATAACTATGAATTGGCGGTAGGGCACCACTTCACATACCTAGGGTCTACCATCAATGACCAACTCTCACTGAATACAGAAATCGACAGCCGCATTGGCAAAGCTGCAGCTACCTTTGCCCGCCTCACATCGCGTGTTTGGGGAAACTCCAAACTCACAATGAAGACCAAAGCTGCGGTATATAATGCCTGCGTCACCAGCACACTCCTATATGGCAGCGAGACCTGGACGACCTATGCTAAGCAAGAAAGAAGGCTCAATACCTTCCATTTACGGTGTCTACGCCGCATCCTCGGCATCTCGTGGAAAGATAAAGTGACAAATGTCTAGGTGTTGTCACCTTCAAAGTATGTATACACTGCTTAGACAGCGCAGACTTTGCTGGCTTGGCCATGTTCGCTGCATGGAAGATGGTCGCATCCCAAAGGATATCTTTTACGGACAATTAGCAGATGGCAAGAGAACAGTTGGGCGATGATAAGGGTGGAATTAGGATGCCGTCAAATTACCACCTCTATCGACACCAGGTATTACAATGCAAGATGTGGGTGTCTTATCTGGTTTAGATTGTTGCTGTGTGTGTGTTGCAGTAGAACAGTTCAGGGTACACCACAGGCAACATGACGTGTAGAGTCATAGAAATGGTAACTTCGCTTTAGGTTTATACCATTTATTGCACGCCACAAAACAGTCATGATACTTATGTTATCATCGGCATAGTACAACGAATGCAGCATTCAAACTCATGTTAACTGACAGTCATGTAGAAGTCAATACTCAATAGTTGTATGGAAAACAAATATCATAGCGAAGCTTGATAAATAATACATATAACTTCTGCAACCGTGGTCAGCTGCAGATCCTTAATGTTCATAGACAATAATAATTATTCCTTCCTGATGCTAGCAGATCAGATGTATACAATACGTCCGTTTACTGTCTGCACGTGAGTAGCATACATGGATTACAGGTCAGCTCGACCTTTATAACCTTCCTAAGTCTAACCATCTGACTTGGACGTGATCTCTGATATAACGAATCCTGGAACACAGACAATAGTCTTGTTGGTCTAGAGCGACCCATAGATATATAACTAGTTCAGGTATAAAGATACCGGTGACTTAATCCTAGTCAAAGTACCTCTCCATTTTGAATCACACAGGCGAGCAAAAAGGCGACAAAATGACGAACCTCTAGATGATAGCCTAAAGTTCGATACAAGAGGAATTACCTTATTTCGGAAAATCAACCATGAACATATGCCTCCAGGCAGGCTTGAATAATACGGGGAAATAGTCTAGTTAGCTAACTAACTCACAAAGACAATGTATTTCCCTCAGAGAATCACAAGACGCAGTCGCGTCCGCTCGCTAATCAGTCCATTTCTCAACTCCCCGACCTGGGCGGAACAACAAAACGACAACCCAGTCGAGACATGCGCAGAGTGACAATCTCTGAGTCGCAGTTCACAATAAGACGATTCTAAGAACATTCGAGATAAAAGTCTTACACAGTCGCGCCTTTTATGGACATGAACAGAAGCGTTAAGAAAGGTTTCAAACATCTACAACAGTTGACTGATACTACCAAATAAGGAGATATGGTCACGCTTCGTTCAAGACATTATAGACCGAACGTGTCTCTATACAAGAGGAGGTAAACTCCTAAAAAATAGCAGTATCGATATATCGGATTCTGTCCCATTGACCATAAAATATATATAACATGCATTTCAGTCAAATAATGATCATACATACGAAAAACGATCATACAAAGACTTTGGAAAAAAGTAATTATTTGTGCGTAACATTACCGCACCCTCCCGGGGAAAAAAAAAATGAAACATTTTTTTTTTTAAAAATCCTGGAGCCGGAAAAATCTAGGCTCCTAACGCACGTATGATGCGCGGATATACCTAACAAAATAGCTCAACACTTGGAGCGAAACTGAGATCATATCCCAGGTCCTTAGAGAAAAATTTATCTAAGTATACGCGTATATATCCCAGGAAGGTGCCACCAACACAAACCACAATGCTGGCAACATCATAATAAAAGTCAAATTATTCTCATACCAATATATGAAATCAAATATATTATTATGATATCATACAATGTGTTGCAAATAGCGGTGTAATATATTAATATACCGCACTATTTTATTACATTATGTAATGCATCAGTAACTAATAAGTAATACATGTGTTGATCTTCGTTGACATAAAACATTCAATAGAAGAAGATGTGGACATCATCCGCTCCCAATCTAGGACAGGACTTGATATACTCAAAGTTCCACAATGGACACAATCTCGCATCTTCAATGATGTGCTGCGAAAATATCAATAACACAAATCTTGAAGACAACTGGTAAATCTCTCAATACAATCCTGAAAATAATTTATTTAAATGTGGCCGAGTGATCTTTTGGCCCGTATATCACTAACTAAGCCTTCTTAGATAATTACATGGAACAATGTTATAAATTCCCCCTCAAAAAAGTGAGAAAAAAAAATCTACCAACATGTCATTATAACATTGGACTGTATATTAGGAAATATATATATGACAGAAGAATCATGTGGAATCGTGTGGGCATCTGGACAGAATGTCCGCCATTACATTATCCGAACCACGGATAGCTCGAACCGAGAAATGAAATGGTTGAAGAGCTATGGCATAACGAGTGGACCTCGAGCTCTTCAAGTTTTTACTCTGAATAGCAGTAAGCGCTTTCTGGTCGGTTTCCACAATGAAATGTGCGCCTAGAAGAAATCTTTGTAACTTCAGAATAGACCATACCATAGCCAATAATTCACGGTCTAAAACCGAGTAATTCTTTTCTGCAGCATTTAATTTCCTAGAGATATACATCACCGGATGCAGAGTATCAGAATACTCCTGCATTAGTGCTGCCCCAATCCCAGTTGACGAGGCGTCACTTCGAAGAACAAAAGTCTTCTCAATAGTAGGTAACCTAAGAATAGGTGGAGATGAAAATAGGTCTTTAACCTGGTCCAATGAGGATTGACATTCTTTTGACCAGCGGATCAAATTAGGCGACCCTTTCTTCAATAAAGTAGAAAGCGGTGCCATAATGGAGGACAGATTCGGAATGAATCGTCCGTAGAATTGGATCAAACCTAATAGACTCCTTACTTGTTTCTTTCTCTTAGGGACCGAAATGTTAAGTATTTTTGAAACATTGTGGTCCTCTGTCTTTAAAAGACCATGACCAACACGATGACCTAGGAAAGAAATCTCACTAAATCCTATAAAGGCTTTAGAGGGTTTTGCAGTCAAGTTATACTCGCGAAGAGTAGACAGTAATTCGTATAAACCCAAATAGTGATCTTCCCAGGAATCACTGAATAGACAGATATCATCTAGATATGCTATGACATCTGTACGATATGCGAGAATTCGCCGCATCATGCGTACGAATGTAGCAGGGGCGTTCATAAGACCAAAAGGCATGAAATTCCATTGGAATAAACCCCTAGGTGTAGAAAAAGCTGTAAAAGGTTTGGCACGTTCAGTTAGCGGGACTTGCCAATAACCTTTAGACAAATCTAGTTTGGTAAAGAATCTAGAATTAGAAAGTTTATTGAGTAGCTCTTCTAGTGAAGGCATAGGTTCAGCGTCGAACTTCGTAACTTGGTTCAATTTGCGATAATCTACGCAAATGCGAATGTTATTATCCTTCTTTCGAACAATAACCATAGACGAAGAGTATGCTGAAGTGGATGGTTCAATGATTTCCAAACGTATCATTTCATCCAATTCTTTCTCGACTTGAGACTGGAAATGGATAGGTATTGGATAGGGTCTGACTCTGATAGGATTATGATCAGTTAGCACAATGTCATGTTCAATGACATGTGTGTGTCCCGGGATGTCTGTAAGAACATCCTGAAATGTTTGCAACATCGAAGAAACTTGTCGATGTTCCTCAGCGGAAAGATTTGGAGAAACGGTCACGTTTTTCCAAGATTCCGTAGAATAAAGTGGGACCATAGAAAGAGGAAGATTGACATCAGAAAAAGTAGTTTCCTCATCCTGTATAACTGACAGCGATGAGTATTGACCATGAGGTACTTGAGAATTGTCCGTTGCCTAGAAAATAGGCTGCAAATAGTCTGGTCTTTCATGAAATTCCGTGAGCATATTTATGTGGAAAGTTTTATGCTTTCCATCAATATCGACAACATAGTCGACATCAGAAATTTTGGAGACTATTGCATATGGACCTTTCCATGCAATTAGAAGTCTGTTCTCCCTCGAAGGAAGTAGGACGAGAGCTTTGTCACCTGGACAAAGTTGTCGTAGACATCTATTCTTATTCGCAAACTGCCTTGCCTTTTCTTTAGCAAATTCGGAAGACGAAGTTGCTAGTCTGCATGCCTCAATGATTTTTTTCCTAAGAGCAATGACGTACTCATAAGAAGACTGAGTCTCATCGCTAATATTATCGGCAGTGATTAGATCGTGAAGTAAAGACATAGGGCCGCGCGGTTGCGCGCCAAAGACAAGTTCAAAAGGGGAAAACCCCGTATGTTCATTGGGGACCTCTCTATACGCAAAGAGAGCCGCGGGTAAGACCCTGTCCCAATCCTGAGGATGATCCTCAGTTATTTTACCCAGTAAAGTTTTTAGAGTCCTATTTAAACGTTCGACCAACCCATTAGACATTGGGTGATAGATACTGCTGAGAGACCTTTTTATATGTAGCATAGACATTACCTGTGACATAGTGTCTGATATAAGTTGAGTGCCATGGTCTGACAATATTTCTCCGGGAAAACCCAAGCGAGAAAATATCAGCCAAAGAGCGTCTGCGATATCAGCAGTTGAGATGCTCTTGAGAGGTATTGCCTCTGGCCAACGTGTGCACATATCGACACATGTAAGAATAAATTGATGCCCTCTAGCCGACTTAATTCTAAAAGGACCGATAATATCTATTGCCATTTTTTGAAAAGGGCGAATTGGAATGTCAGCAGCCTGAATAGGCGCAGCATGTCGTGGTCCTTTAGATTTGACCTCCTGACATACTTTGCAAGAGCGACAGTACATTCGTATGTCCTTGCTCACAAATGGCCAAAAGAAAGCCGCAAGAACCCTCGACTTTGTACGGGAAAAACCCATATGTCCAGCACATTGCGAGTCATGAGCATGTTGCAATATTTGCACCCTCATGCTCTTAGGCACAAGAATTTGTGAATGAGTGGATGTAGTCGAGTCTTGTACCATACGTACAAGTACGCCGTTCCTCATAGAAATCCAATATTTTTCTATTAGTATTTTGATTAGGATCACCTTTTTTTGCTAGAATGAAGAATTTTTGTAACGACGGATCTTCTTCTTGCAATTTGATAAATGAGTCACGTGTAATAGTCAAGTGACTATTTTGTTCATCTACTTCATCATTATTAGTTAATGAAGTTTGAGGTGGATCCAGAGCATGTGCTCTTGTGACCACCGTATTGGTAGCTTCAATGTTTTGCTCTTCCCAAACAGCAATCTGCTGTGGGGTACATTCCCTAACTCCGTGAATACGACCAATAATAAGGTCCGCAATAGGGTTTGGAAGTAGACACGCGTGGACCTCTCCCGTGAAGAAAGGAGTAGCAATATGTATTATGGCAGTAGGATATTTTTCCAACGTGCCACCAAATGTGACACATTTGATGACCTTTCCTGTAGCACAGAATGGATCTACAAGAGATTGCCTAACCCCGACAGTAGTACATCCAGAATCAAACAACACCGAGACTGGATTACTATTTACAAGCCCCTTATGTAATATAAGAGAACCTCTCCCATCATGAGCAACATTAGCAGGAAGAGCGGGCAAAGGATGACCACAGCTTAGAGTACTAATGGTTTTCGGATCAAATAAAGTACTGCATTGGATACATTTATTTGCCCTACCAAAGTCAAAAGATGAGCATCCGATAGCATTATGGTCTTTATCATTATTAACCTGTTTATCTGCTCCCTGAGATTCTTGTTGAACAGAGTTTGTCTGTTGATATCTTTTTCTCTTCTGTTGCGATCTACCGCGACCATTATTGCTTCTGCAATTATCATTAAAGTCCCTACTGTAATTTTTATCCTGGTTTGCGTTCCAGTTTCCATAACTGTTATTACCATCTCTATGCTGTTGAGAACCTCTATTATCTTGGTATTGAGGTCTCTGCAAATAATATTTTCCTCTATACCGATTACCTTTATGAAAATTTCTAAAGTTACCGGGAATAGAATACCGTGTAATATTAGGTTGTCTCCAGTTCTGGGAAGAAGAATCTCCCTGAAATTGATTACCATGGTTCTGGGCATAATTACGGTTACTCTTTTTATTGAAATTTTGCTGGCTACCCTGAAATTTACGCATAAAATTCGGGCCATAAGGTGCTGCCGAAGCAACTGGCAGACCTTCTTTTACCTTAGAGTTGCTAATGGTTATGTGAGGATGTGCAGTAACATACTGGCTACAGTATTCTTCCATTTCTTTTATATTTTTAGGCTTACGCTCATGAAGAAAAGAAAGAAAAGCTTCATTAACAGAAGACATAACCTTGTCTCTAAGAAGTAAGTCCATGAGGGCTTCAAATGTACTTTCTGTCTTAGAAAGCTCAACCCATCGTAAAAAAGTAAGACGTATGACTGAGATGAATTCTGAGAATTCAACTCCAGTTTCTGGTAACATGTTTTTAAATTTAAGACGATATCCGTCTTCGTTAAGTTGGTACTTCTTTAACAATGCCGCCCTGACAACCTCATAGTTCTTCTTGTCAGGCACATCTACCATACCCAACAAAGTCAAAGCATCACCTCTAAGTATCTTGGACAGATGATAAACATATAATGTTTTATCTATATTATGCACCTTACATGCACTTTCAAATCTATCTAGATAAAATGTTATATCATCAATTGAAGCATTGAATGCTGGTAAATTAAGCTTGAAATCAACAGCATTAGATTTATTAGCAGATGATACCTTATTAGCATCATTAGCATTACTAGATAACTTCAACTTTTCTAACTCCAAAGCTAAGAGTTTTTCTTCATGTTCCATTTTTGCTTTTCTCTCATCAGACTCTCTTTGTAACCTTCTTTCCTCAGCCTCAGCCTGTAACTTTCTTTCCTCAGCCTCAGCCTGTAACTTTTTTTCTAATCTTTTATTTTCAGCCTCTATTTCAAGTCTCTTATTTTCAGCTTCTTTTTCAAGTCTCTTATTTTCAGCTTCTTTTTCAAGTCTCTTATTTTCAACCTCAGCCTGAAGTCTCTTCTCCTGAGATTCTGCTTCTCTTTTTTGTTTTTCCATTTCCATTTGTAATCTCTTTTCATCTACCTGCATCTGCAGTTTTAAATTTTCAGCATCTAATCTCTTTTGTTCAGTTAGTTCTTTCATTTTCTTTTCCTCCGACTTCAATGCCTTGGCATATTGAACAGTCGCAAATTCTTCTAATTTATCACCTGTCTTCCCAAGGGCTTTACCCTGCTCAATAAAGTACTCAAATGTAGACATGATGTCTAAAATGTGAGTACAGAACCTGAAATAATTAATTATCTTATTTCAATCTTAATAGCAACAAGACTTAATAAAGTGCTTGTATAATTACTATGTTCACTCCAATCTCTGTGGGAAACAAGACTTGACACCAATTTGTATTATCAGTTGTACAATAATATCACAAGTCACCTCTCAATTATCAGTGCACTACCCAAATCAGTGCATAACCATCAGTTATTTATCATAACTGCACTACAATAGTGCATAAGGAAAAAACCACCAGCTAGTTATGATAAGTGCACTATAGATCAATAGTGCATGAGCATATATGTAACAATAGTGAAAGCTAACTATGCAAGAACTATGCAAACAATAACAAGACAATGTAAACAATAACAAAGTCATCAACAATGTAAACAAAACAAAGATCAAAGTCAATGTAAACAATAACAAAGATCAGAGTCAATGTAAACAATAACAAAGATCAACGTCAATGTAAACAATAACAAAGATCAACGTCAATGTAAACAATAACAAAGATCAGAGTCAATGTAAACAATAACAAAGATCAAACAATACGAAAACATTCGCATAAGTCAAATAAATAAACAGCGAAACTAAAAAGAATATGATGACAGAATGCGAAGATATGACAAACAAATGACGCTACAGTATATACCCAAAAATTTACGTGAAGAACTGAATAATAGAAAAGAGGAGACCTACAAATACAAACAATTGAAATCGAAACTAAAAAACAGAAAGAAAGAGAAAAACAAAAAAAAAATATACAAAAAACGAAAATAAAGCACAACTCGTCACAACTAAACAGATATAGCAACGATTGTCGCTAGCAAATTCCACAGTAGGCAATTCGCACAGTCCCTAACGAAAACGCTAACAGTAGAACCTCTGTGGCGTGGTATCTTCTACTGAAAGACACCGCCCAACCGAGAAAACCCGCTGAAATATAAACATATAAATACAAATCCAAATAACATATAACATGTAAACATATAAAAAGTGCGAAAAATGTGATAGACAGAAGGCTCAGTTAGAACATAAGGGCACAGTTCACAAACAAAACAGGCCACTTAACTTCTATGTATCCACAACGTCAGCACAGGTCAGAACAGGATGTGATCAGCATTCTTAGGACAATGATCCAACGTTGATCCATATCTGCTCTCGTAAACTGCCATGACGAAGGAAATGAGCTTCTAACAGGAAACAGCTTCTGACAGGAAACAGCTTCTGAACTTGACCTCTGAATCTGCAACAGTAATTCTGAGACCGGAACAGTTGTTACGGCACTTGTCCTTCTTCTCAACAGATCAGGAAATCCATTCGCTCGGTACTTGTCCTTCTATTTGTAGACAAACTTCAATACCGCCGAGCAGCGCCGGGTAGTTTCAAAATATCAACAACTGTCAGTACTGCTGCGTCTTTCAAAAAAATTTCATCAAAGGTGATGAATAGCAACTGCAATGTTGTCTTGTAGTCTGCTGATGATGTCTGGGTTTGTTGACCCCCTTGAGAGTTGGTACCAGAATAAACCAACTATTGGCCTCCATGAATTGATAAGGGTGGAATTAGGATGCCGTCAAATTACCACCTCTATCGACACCAGGTATTACAATGCAAGATGTGGGTGTCTTATCTGGTTTAGATTGTTGCTGTGTGTGTGTTGCAGTAGAACAGTTCAGGGTACACCACAGGCAACATGACGTGTAGAGTCATAGAAATGGTAACTTCGCTTTAGGTTTATACCATTTATTGCACGCCACAAAACAGTCATGATACTTAAGTTATCATCGGCATAGTACAACGAATGCAGCATTCAAACTCATGTTAACTGACAGTCATGTAGAAGTCAATACTCAATAGTTGTATGGAAAAAAATATCATAGCGAAGCTTGATAAATAATACATATAACTTCTGCAACCGTGGTCAGCTGCAGATCCTTAATGTTCATAGACAATAATAATTATTCCTTCCTGATGCTAGCAGATCAGATGTATACAATACGTCCGTTTACTGTCTGCACGTGAGTAGCATACATGGATTACAGGTCAGCTCGACCTTTATAACCTTCCTAAGTCTAACCATCTGACTTGGACGTGATCTCTGATATAACGAATCCTGGAACACAGACAATAGTCTTGTTGGTCTAGAGCGACCCATAGATATATAACTAGTTCAGGTATAAAGATACCGGTGACTTAATCCTAGTCAAAGTACCTCTCCATTTTGAATCACACAGGCGAGCAAAAAGGCGACAAAATGACGAACCTCTAGATGATAGCCTAAAGTTCGATACAAGAGGAATTACCTTATTTCGGAAAATCAACCATGAACATATGCCTCCAGGCAGGCTTGAATAATACGGGGAAATAGTCTAGTTAGCTAACTAACTCACAAAGACAATGTATTTCCCTCAGAGAATCACAAGACGCAGTCGCGTCCGCTCGCTAATCAGTCCATTTCTCAACTCCCCGACCTGGGCGGAACAACAAAACGACAACCCAGTCGAGACATGCGCAGAGTGACAATCTCTGAGTCGCAGTTCACAATAAGACGATTCTAAGAACATTCGAGATAAAAGTCTTACACAGTCGCGCCTTTTATGGACATGAACAGAAGCGTTAAGAAAGGTTTCAAACATCTACAACAGTTGACTGATACTACCAAATAAGGAGATATGGTCACGCTTCGTTCAAGACATTATAGACCGAACGTGTCTCTATACAAGAGGAGGTAAACTCATAAAAAATAGCAGTATCGATATATCGGATTCTGTCCCTTTGACCATAAAATATATATAACATGCATTTCAGTCAAATAATGATCATACATACGAAAAACGATCATACAAAGACTTTGGAAAAAAGTAATTATTTGTGCGTAACAGGCGACCACAGCTGAGGTTTAAAGATGTGTGCAAGAAAGATATGAGGGCACTGGACATTGTCGTAGATTTTTGATAGGAGAATTAAGACTTGGGTTGGTCCCATCTGAATAGGTTTGAATAAGTTATAGTCACAGTGAGAGATAGTAATAGCAATAGATTTCCACGAGTGAGATGGTAGACTGTGATAGAGGCTGTCTCTGAAATCGAGAAATCTTCTCTCTTTCACCTATCTTCTACGACAGATTTTAGAGGAGTCAGACAGTCTAAACATATATATATCATATATATTTTTAATAACAAATGATTAAATAAATATTTTGGAACGAACTGACCAACGCGCTGATTAATTTCAAAAATTTTTTTTTTAATTATCATCTAAAATTTCATCACAACACATAGAAATTACATCAAAGCATATACAAATAGTCATACAGTCAATACAAATGCTACAAAGATGATAGACCCACAGTATAATCTATCCCTCAAGGTATGCCCACAGTCCTGTTAGAAGAAAGTGATAGCCCCAAGGAATCAAGGATACATATGATTGGGTCTAATATTTCCCCCTTTTTAAGGTATGGACAGACTTGATATCTCTGCTCTATTTTAAGGGAGATATGATTAGCAATACTTGCATACAGAAAGTTAAGACAGCAAAATGGGTGCCAAATTACAACAATAAATAAACCACTCCGTCCTGCATTCACTCTATTCGGTCAGCAGTGATCACGTGCATTTGTTCATACTCACAACTTTGATAGCCATTTCTGGAAAACCAATTTTTAGGACATTCACATACAGAATCGTCAAAGGCAGTCTTTGACCAAGAAATCCCCAGTTCCAAAAAGACGGGATGAATTCTCTGCTTCAGGGAACGATTCCTTGGGTGTTCTTAATTTTTTTCGGATGCTGTTTAGGTCACATTAAAATTGTCCAGACACGAACATTAACAACGAGCACAGTGTCAATAGCTTAGGTTTCTAGAATTGAGGAATGTCAGATCGGTGTGTACTTTCAGGAAAGGACTATATTTGGTCACCAAACTACTAGTCAAAACTCTGTCGGAATGTTACTGACGTTAATATGTTACTTGCCACACAGGCTAAAAATGTACTTGAGTTGTTTCTCATGAAGAATTAAATATGGCGCGATGGGCCTGTTACTTCATTTACCTTTTAAATAACTTGTAAAGATTCTGCACCAAGGATTTTTTTAAGGAAAATGTTTTAGTTCTTCACAGATATCACTCATCAGTACTTAACGCTGGCAAAGTATTCAGTATTCACTGAATAAAGGAAAAAACACATATAAAGTAATTATACATACTAGGTACTTGTTATAACTTACATTTTTAAACTGCAAGCGTACAGCTTGACTTATCATTTAAACTTTCCCGTAAAATAAGTTATATAAAAATCAATCACCATGAATTAGGAATACCTACGTATTCCGTCAACACTCATGAGGCATCTAGCATTTATAAGTTAGTTTAGAAAAATTATTCTCGTCAGATTATTTAGCAGTAAAATTAAATTCCTTAGTAGCCGACTGAGTTTAAGCTAGAAATTATAATTTCTGTTTTCCACTGTAACTCGTTACTATAAAATAATACAGACTATATAAATTAAGCACTCTGCACCAAATCTAACTAGTGAAATATAAAATAAGCGATTATCACTTTAAACACTTCACAAAATATTAGATACTTAATATAATATATTTACCTCAACACAGAACTACAGGTAATCGCACACTTTAGAATTATACGCTGATATATTTATTAGAAGTCTAGAGCTCGGCAAATTTCCGAACAAACTAGGAGCTTAACTATACAGCTTATTCTATTCACGAACAACCTGTCTACTGCGAATTAGGAGAATGAATGAAAATCTAGTTTCAAACTCCGGTTAATATCTTAAACCAGGACAAAGGGGTCCCAATTTATTTCGCCAAACGAAATAATCTCCCCTTCTCATTAACACCTACGTACCTTAGACGCATGCCGTAACTACCAGCCGTGCGTCTTTGACACCTACGTCAAGAAAATGCCCCTTCTGAGCGAATGTGTGAGTGTCATGGAAAAACCCAGACTATATGTCTCATTCCAGCACGCTGCATGAGTGTCATATCACACTTCACTCCGAGCGACTAGCTTGAAGAAACGCTGTGTCCGGTGAAAATGTAGACGGTACGTCCCCTTAGGTGGCAGTTACCACACTTCACCGAGCATCTTAGCCGTAAAACTATTTGTGAGATGGAAATCTCCAGACAAATGTCTGCTCTGAGCGAGCCTGTCTGGCGCGATTCACACCTTCCCCGAGCAACTCAGCCAAGGAAACTCGCGTGACAGGTGCAAATGTAGACAATTTGTCTGCTCATCATGTCTGATGGACTAAAATCCCACCTTAAATTATCTCGTGCAAGGGACTGACGCGTTAGGTAATCTACTGCGTTCTTAAATGAGAAAACGCAACCGGCAAAGTGAAAATGGGAAAGAAAACGTCGAAAGGAGCACCAGGAAAATAAGCAGCTGAGGGCTGCCACCTCAGGGGCGCATTCCCATAGTCAGTTATGACTGAAGGGGCTATTATTATTATTACCACTATATGAGAAGTCACTACAATAACATCAAAGAAGGAACTGAACAAACATGGGATATTAAAAGGATAGTAGTATCATCCAAGAATTACCACATCTGGCGGAGTTGACCAGCGATAATATTAACTTGAACGTGGAAGATAAACGAAGACGTTTTTAAGAGCTAACCACAACACACTCTATCCTATTTCAAATAAAAGGTGACATACGTCTAATTGGCGCCGTCACAGTTTATACCACTCATAAACTTGTGTACGACACATACAATCCTCCCCATAGACTGTCTGTCTAAGTATGTGTCTTTGCATGTTTAACCAACGTTTTGACAAAATCTGATGCAAATTCGTTAACCAAATTTTCCGCCATGACAAATGCGTCGAACACGGTTCACACACATAAGAACAAAGCACTACTGTAAACAAACCAGACGAGCAGGGGAGACGTGACTCACGCCACATGCACGATAGGTTCCAATGTCAACCTGTGCATGGCAGCTTCCATCTGTGTCGCTCGGTTCCAGACTTATGCTACAATTCCGGATACTTTTTGATCACACCTCGTATATCAAGGCAAAAGCTTTTTTGCGAGTAAAAGGCATCCGCTGCAAAGGAGCTTAGCTGACATCAAAGAGGGGAATGTCATGGATGGCGCAGGCAGAGGCAACTATTAGACAGGTGACCACAGTTGAAAATATATTAAAAGGGAGAAGAGTGGAGTAAGTCAGGTGAGAACTGAACGAACTACCAGCAAGTCATCATAAGCCTTGGTAGAGAGTGCAGAACTTGGGCCAATGAGATGGCAGAGCTGGAAATTGATAGCTGATAAATGATCATGCTGGGGATGATGATGCAATTGTGTACACTGATGAGTCTGTAATCTGTGGTGAGAAATCAGGGTAGAGCTTCACTGCTAGAGTAAAGGGCAGAAGTGTAGCTGAACATAGTGGGGCTTACATGATAACAGCCTTCAGCGTGAGAGTTGAGGTAGAGGTAGCTTCTGTAGCCTTAAAGTGGTTGTCTGAAACTTCATTAACAAGGGAATTTATTGTATCAGAATCACATCCATGCTTTGGAAAGTCCGAAGTGGATTGCTCCAACATGAATGGGAAACCTCCATAGAAGCCTCGAATCTTCAGGAGCTGGTGTGGATCTACTGTCCTGGTCATGCACGGGTACGTGGCAGACTAGCTTCAAGCGCATTCATATGCAGTGCATAGTGACGAAAATAAATGAACATCTATTAGAGAATGACACTGTAATCATCAATGCTAAGATTGCTGGAATTTGGCATGAAATGTAAGAACAACAGAGATGAACGTATGAGAGAATGCATCTGGCGAAGCTGCGATACTTGCGCCTTTCTGCCGACATATCCGACTTCATCACGGCATTTTTTGGGACCGGGTTAGCCTTCCCTCTTCGATCCCTACTCACTCATCCAGACTGCAGTGATGCAGCCTGTTTCCAGGACCACCACTTGGAGGTGGAGTAGGATCTTGGTCAGCTCTGGTTGGCTGACCCTGACGTAGGCAGTCTAACTATGGGTCGCTGACTGCATTACTCACTGTCGCATCTTAGGTCCCAATTAGTATTCATATCCTTCGAAATGTGCTGAGGGAGACTGAGCACTTATGGGTTTGCTCGGAGTTCAATGACGTGGATTCGGATCAACAATAACAACAAACAATGTCGACAACCTAGCACGCACATTAAGCTTGGAGGAGTCACTTGAGCTCCAGACGTAACTCTGTCCTTTACTTTGTTGGCTGCATGCAGGAAGATTCCACAATGGACCCACGATAGGCAGGGGGAGCTGAAAAGTGGCTCTGTGTAGGACGTGACCTTTTCTTTCTAGCATGAGGCCAGATGTGATGGTCCTATAAACGCAAGCCAAGCTGGAGACATTGGAGCTCTTGACTCCAAATCCAACACGTTTTTGAATGGTAGAAAAGCCACAGGAAAAGTCTAGAAGGAGTCCTAAACTTGGCTTTGGCTGCAAATGAGTGAGAAACTCAACAGCCCTGGCTAAACAACTACTACCAGCCAACTAAGCCGCGTTTGGGACAATATTGTAATACATCGTGGCGTGCTACACGGCATTTGGGATTTACATTTCTAACTTATTGGCCTAGTGTAAGGTAACAATTAATAATACAAAAAAATTCTATCGGTAATGCTGCCAGAGAGCGCTATAGTCGTCACAGCGAAATTTTGCCCACCACTTAATTATGCAGAATCATGGGCATCGCCGCAGTGAATGATATTTACATTTAAAAAAAAAAGATACGACGCGTAACGAAATTCCAGGATGATCCCAAGAAAAAGAAGAAGAGACAAGACGACAAGAAGAAGAAATAAAGTTAAAAAGTGTAGAGAAGAAAAAAGCATAACAAAGACAAAGAGAAGAAAGTCGAAACACTAAAATTTTTTGAAGAAAAACGCTTCTCAAACATAGTTCACACAAAAAAAAAAAAACACATACAAACAAAGAAAGAACCATAAAGTTACAGGTTTTCATAAATACTTGCTTGTATAGGATAGGGTAACAAAGGTTAAAACTCTTTAAGTCCCAATCGACTTTATAAAGGCTCAGGGGTTAGACGCGCTTGGCCCAATCGACTTTAAAAAGCCTTTAGTATATGTGCCTCTGTTTGAGACTGTTTCTAATTATAACTACCCACAAAGTCATTTTTGACTGCAAGTACATTCTTTTAAATACCGCACGTGTTTAAGAGTGAACGTGTTTCTGTTTTGAGATATTTATTTTAGATTTTTAAAGCGATTTTTTTAAGCGCATATCCTCCATTGTACCTTGAATAACTAATCATTTTTTTAAGCGCATATCCTCCATTTTACCTTGAATAACTAATCATTTTTCAATGAAAGCTTTTATACTTGTAGCACAAGAGTAAAGTACATACAATTACCTTCAGTTTCATATACAACACCAAAGTTATTTATGCATATGAACATTTTTAAAAATTATTTCCAAACAACAACAATAAAAACGCACTTGGGTGGCCATTTTTGCTTGGGCCAAACCCACTTTTTTGCTTGGGACTGAAAGAGTTTTAAGGATCCCGTTACACGCCCATTGAGGCATATTGGGAATATGGTGTTAGGCCCATAGTTTTTTTACCATCGGCAAACTAGGGGTGATGTGTTTAGCATAACGCCGGCCGCCTCTAACCTTCCCAGAGTAGCTCTGGTACCTAATTCATGAGGCTGGGTCGACCCCGGAGCCGTTTGCGGTCTAAACGAAAATCCCATCTCAACTGGGGATTGAAGCATGGTCCACCGAGCGAGGCAGTCAGTGCACTTACCACTGCGCTTGTATAGGATAGAAGAACTGAAATGGTACTACACGGCCACCAATGTGGAAATGATTACTCGAACCAGATAAGCGCCAGTGGAACAAGAGACGAGATGGATAGGACATACGCAGAGGAAACCTCCTGATAGCATTTAAAGGCAGTCATTGTTCTGGAATCCCCAGGGTAAGAGAGGCAGAGGTAGACCAACAAACACGTGGAGAAGAAAACTGGTGACTGACATGAAAATGATGAAGACGACATGGACAGACTTTGAGCTGATGGCACAGGACAGGAAGACTCGGCATACGTTTATTGAACGCCTATGCTCCCTTGAGGGTTGAAAAGTAATGAATGAATGAATGTGAAGAATTTAAAAATTCTTTGGCTTCTTCGTCTTCTTCAAGTACCATGCCTAGTGACGTAGGAGATCATGTCTGTCCACAACTTCCTGTCTCCAGTATTATTTATCAGTTCTGCTATTGACTTCTTTCCATGCCACGATGTCAAACTGTCCAGTATTTGCTCTCTTTGTCTTCCCCTATCTCTTTTTCCTTTAATCTGATCTGTTGTTACGATATGTTCCAGCTTCTCATAACATGCCCAAAAATGTGGATTGTTCCTTTCTAACTTGTGAAATAAGTTTCCTTTGCGCATTGGCCTCTTTTAGAAAATCCTTATTACTCTTTTTTGGCTGTCCATGGCCATTTTAACATTCTTGTGTAAAACCACATCTCTGTGGCCTCTAGTGCTTTTCCTACTTCTTTACTAATTGTCCAAGACTCACTTTCGTATGTCAGGATTGGTTTTATATAAAATTGAAGAACTCTCTTTCTTGCTTCCATTGTCAAAGATCAATCAATCAATCAATACCCTTTAGCTCCCCAAGGAGCATAGGCCTTCAACAAACACATGCCATGTCTTCCTGTCCCGTGCCATCCGCTCAAGTTCTTTCCATGTTTTCCTCATCATTTTCACCTCTGTATCCAGTTCTCTTCTCCATGTGTTTTTTGGTCTACCTCTGCCTCTCTTTCGCTGTGGATTCCAGAAAAAGGACTGCCTTGTAATGCTATCAACAGGTTTCCTCAATGTGTGTCCTATCCATCGCCAGCGTCTTCTTCTCAATTCTTGTTCCACTGGCATTTGTCTGGTTCTTGTCATCAATTCCACATTTGTGACTTTGTCATACCATTTCAGTCCTTCTATTCTACGCAAGCACCCGTTTATAAAAGTCTGTAGCTTTTTGGTTGTTGTTTTTGTTGCTCTCCATGTCTCAGAGCCATACAATAGGACTGACTTGACATTTGAGTTGAAGATTTTTATTATCGTGTTGGACTTGATTTCTCTTGTTCTCCATATGTTTCCCAATGCAATGAAAGCTCCTCTTGCTTTTTTGTATTCTTATTTTGATATCCTTGTCTGTCCCTCCAACGTTGTCTATATTACTACCAAGAAATGTGTACCATTCTACATTCTTTAGTGGTTGTTACGGTAGATTAATTGGCATGGTCTGCTAGAGGTTAGCAGCATGCGATTTTAGGGGTTACAACGTGTAATGTAATGTAAAAGTATTATTAGTCTAGTGAACGCTGTGACGTTTCAGCGTTAGTAGTCACGCACGGTGACCAAGAGACGGGACCCTTTTTTAGACGACCGTCGAACCGAGAAGACGTGTCCTTGGAATGTTATATTGCCGGGCATGTATTGCCGCACAATTATATTGTATTAAATAATGGACATGGGTCAGTCCAACGTGATGTTGAAGAAAGATGAAGTTACAGGTTAGTAAGTGACTAAACCTTGTCAAGATGGATTAATAGTCCGCTTTAGTTATTCTAATGCCAGACGCATAATCTCACTGTCGGTCGTTGGAATTACCAACCACGCGTGCATACAGTTATGTTGTTCTGACTATTATGTTTTCAAGCTACGAGACAAAGGACTGATTTGTAAAGGAATAATATATGAAATATGAACTGCAACTTATTATGTATAATTCTTCATAATGACCATGTATGAACTGTTCGTGTATGGAAGTGATATAAT
The DNA here is from genome assembly GCA_024509875.1 of Oreohelix idahoensis. Taxonomy (NCBI): domain Eukaryota; kingdom Metazoa; phylum Mollusca; class Gastropoda; order Stylommatophora; family Oreohelicidae; genus Oreohelix; species Oreohelix idahoensis. The sequence goes on from JAMPIV010004956.1 coordinate 239,718, forward strand.
AAATACATGTGGACTCAAGGAATGACTTATCAAGTCTCTAACGTTAGAATTTGATTATATTATGAAGTCAACAAATATTCTATCCCACCTTCGCGTAATTTAACATCACTAGCACGATATCATAACTGATTGAGAAAGACAAGGGATAAATGGAAGTAAACGTAAATAGAAGAGCCAGTATAAACAGTCTGAAACCATAATCATTAAGGACCCCCTTGTATCAACAAGCAAACTCTTCGCATCAACTGGGAACAACCTCCAGTAACAATGGTGGCCAGTATGGGGACGAAAGAAGAAGGAAAAATTTTTCTTGTTTACATGTGTTGCCAACTGTTTACCATTACAAGCAAGTCACATGATTTGCATAATACTACGTTGAACACATGACTACGGAATGCAAATCTGACGTCACTACATCATGCGTGGATGCAGCGCTTCGAAAAGAACAACCGTCAACTCATTCCAGTTTTGATTAATATTTGCTTAATCAAGAAGACCAGACAAGAGAATACTGTGATCAACCAATCATGAGCAAACAGTACTAGGCACTAGTCTAGTCCGTTGATGAACTTGACATCGCCGGAGCCTTCTAAAGATAAGTTTAGACTTAGGACGATTGTCATTCATTAACACAATACTAAGTCCAATTCGCTGTGCAGGCATGTCCTCCCTGTTTATTATATATCTATATTATATATGTTTTGTCCGTTGATGTTGTCCTTTATTCACGGGTATGGATGGGCGGCGTTTTGGAATGAATAACATGGCTCTGAGGATGCCGATATTCATTCTGAATGTTCCTTAAGGCCGTTAGTTAATTGCTTTTAACGAAGAACCCATCGACGACCTTCCGATGATTTTCGTTCGTTCGTAATTGCAATTAATTGACCTTGCATGTTAGATGTCCAGTCTAGTTATAATTGGGGTATTCTAGTGTATTTTGTTCTAATTTTTATTCAGTTTTGTAACAATGTTTGTAACCTATCGTGTTTTTCTGACCTTACTATCATTCAGTTTAATTTTTTTTGTACAATCGTCAATGATTCCATGTATCCGTCACTAATTGTTGTGTACGCAGCTTAACTTTCTATTCAGTTCATTCTTAATCTCTCACTTCCGTTTTATACCACTTAGTTATAAATGCATTTTTTATTGTGAAAATGTCTTGTCGTATGGTAATACTGTTCTGTAATCCTTGGTTAACACATTGTATTGTTTGTCTTCATTTCATCCTTTTATAATTTAATATTAATGCTATAATTTCTTCATTAATAATAGTGTAGATGAATATGATTAAATATAATGAGGAATTAGGGACTTTGCACATATTTGCAGTAGTGGTCCAAGAAATGGGCAATGCACTTTATATCTCATGATTATTGCATAATATATAATGATTAATTATTAAAACTTTATAACATATTAAGACATATTTAATGTTAATTAGTACACTTTCTCAGTACTACATTGTAAACTTAATAACTATTAAGATTAAATAACCTAATTATTTAGGGATATAACACATAATTGTTGGATACTAATATTAAGTGCATGATATAATTTCAGCACCTTATATAACTAACTATCATAACTATTTATGATAGATATTAGTGGGTATATATATAATATTTTTACAAAATATTATAGATTTGTGGAACTTATAAATAACAATACAGGAATATTGCAATTTCTTATATTGATTAACCATTCTTTAAGTAATTAGAATATCGACATAGATTCTAGTAGTGATTACTATACATAAGTAATTGAATACGTAAATAATTCAACTTCAAGAATGCTTACCTTGGATCATTTCATTAAAATTGGAAAAGATTGTAATAAAAAGGGAGATGCACTCCTTGAATTTGCAGAACAACAACTTGCAAAATATAAGGCAGAGATGGAAGAACTTGAAAGAAAAGAGGCTGAAAAGAAAGTTATTGCTAAGGCAGAGAAAGAAGAATTAAGACAAGAAGAAGAAAGAAAGATGGCAAGAGATGAAATCCTACGGATTGAGGAAGAGAATAAATTGAAACGACAGGAAATCATATTGCAGCAAGAAATGGAATTGCAACGGCTTAAATTGGAAACAGCAAAACGTAATTCGCAGGGTGCTGCAGCAAGCCAAAATGATAATGCTCAATCGGGATCTTCTTCCAACCGACTTAAGGGCAATTATTACTTTAAACTACCACCATTCAAATTACACGTGGACGACCTATCATCATGGCTGGCGCGCTTTGAGGATATATGTAAGGTAAATAACCTTGACAAAACAGCATGGGCACTTAAACTCAAAGAATTTCTGGATGGAGAACCTGCAAGTGCAGCACAAAATATTGATCCGACATTAGCCACAGACTATGAGGCCATTAAGACGTTGTTATTACGTCGGTTCCATTTGAACGAAGAGGCATGTAGATTACGTTTCAAAAGTTTGTTGCCAGATAATAATAAAGACTTTACAGGGTTTATTGCTAACATACGCAATACTTTTAACAGATGGGTTGAACTGGCAGGTGTCAACAAATCTTACGACAAGTTAGTCGATTTGTTATTGAGGGATAAAGTGTTATCGTCTGTCAGCCCACCATTCTTTGCTTATCTGCAAGAACGGAAACCAGAAACTATTGATGAGTTAGAAAAAAATTTCTTTAAATTACTGCACCGCTCATCCGAATGCTAACATTTCTGGCTCGTTAATAAGAGAACCACTTCCTGTAGCCTCCAATATGGCATATCATGGTAATAACAAACCCAGAACACACAGTGTCGACAGAGGTAGGTTCAAGGGAAACTATGACATTAATTTTCATAAGGGGCGTAATAGTTATAACAATAACTTTAATAGAGGAAGACCACAAAACAGAAATTATTCACCTCAGTCCAGATACAACAGTAATCCACGTAACTCAAGTTATAATCGGTCATATAATTATAATAATGGTAACAAGTGGAACAATAGCGATAATTATAACTCGAGACATCGAGATAACAGTTACAATAGAGGACAACGAGATAATTCAACTGATTATTCTCGTCATCGTTCTCATTCTCGTAGATCGACAAATTATAATCATAATACAGGGGCAGCCGTTACTACTGCTACAACCCCTGGGGTTCAGAGTTCATCTACTAATGACAAAATACAGTCTTCGTCTACTTGTTTTGCAATAAATTATAACGTGGCAAATAGTTGCCCAACATGTAATCTTATATTTCAGAAGGCAAAAGAGACAGTTCTGAACTGCGGACACATTCTACCAGAGGTCACAGTCATCTACCTTTCAGTCAATGACGGGAACAGGCTCGCTGATCTTCAACAGAGGAAAAGTTAATGAGGATCCGTCGTCTCAGTTTTAAAGATTCGGGATCGACCACGATCGGAATCCGTCAGGACACTTGTTTCATCCGAATTGTGCAACTGGAGAACATGTCTAGGTGTATGACCTTTGGTGGAACTATAGAAAATTATCCAACCATTAAACTGCAATCTAACAACAATTATACATATTGATTGTACACCTTTTTTCACAGGCAACGTTAAAGCAACAAAGCATTGTTAAAGAAATCCAATTGCCGACCTTATGGTGGGATGTATATACACGGAAAGTAAAGATTGCACATCCGTAAAGATATTAATCAAAATGGGAAAAAGATAAATCTATGCATAGGAAATGCAGTAATAACAACCAGAGCACATTACAAAACAATTAGAGAATATGGAATCACGGAAAACAAGGAAACAGACAAACATGAAAGTATCGTGAGGTTCATTCTGCTATTGACCCGAGTATCGTGCGCTGCAAAACAGATGGAAGAGACAGGCACACTAACCGACCAAGCCATTTTAGTTCTGCATGTCGGTTCAACAAATGTAATGTACTCTCCCACAACTGAACTTACACATATTTTTGTGATTAACCATATAGGGGCTCTTAGGGGGGGTCATCCCTCACACGGCTCAATCCTACACTACACCGCCCTACGACTTTCTACCATCTTAGATAATCAGTCGTGTATGCAGATATCTCACCACAGCTTATATCTCTAGAAGCTTTTCTAGGGTGTAATACTACTTTTATTATTATTAAAAAATGACATGTTTAATAAGATGCCCTTTTATATAATAAAAACTCATGATGTGAAAGACAACATGGTTTAATTCATGGTAATCCTTGATTTGCTTTTAGTTAAAACACCTTTTTCGCTGTAGATACCTTCTAATTGATACACGCAAAAATCATTCACATGACTTCTATTAGATATGGTGTGCAAGGTCACATGGGATTATATCGGACACACACAAGACGTGTTTAACTATCAAATTCGCGAGTATTAATTTTTTATCACCGTTCATTTTTTTGTTTTTTTGGGCCGGGAATTCCTCTATTGGTACTCAATCTACATAGCTTAAATAGAAAATATTTCACATATCTACGAATGGTTGGATTCGCTCAAGTTTTACAAACGTACGATTATAACCAATTTAAGTCGTAAAAGCACGAGTAATTCCTTTCATTCGCCAAAACTGAAAAACTTCATAGGCGTAGTTTTAAAAACACTATTCAGCGCTTCGTGTGACACTAATATCAGTTGTTTACCCTTATTGACAAGTTTTTGGCCATTGGATAATTTATCTGGCGACCACAGATTTAGCCCATACGCACCACTCTCCACCAACATCAGATTTAAGCGACCAAAACAACATAGACATTAATTATTTATTACATCAATGTGCCCAGAAAGGCCATCCCCATACAAAACGACAAAAAACCACAACCACCTAAATACACCACAGATCTATACGCGTGCATTGTCTCACCATACATCCTAAACTCTCCATTCACTAATAACAAGAAAGTGGGTTTTTTTCCTAGACAAACTTTTGGTCACGACTCATGGATCCTCAATTTATATTACTGATAACACTAAGGACTGAGAATTAAATGAAGAACGTGACTGGCAAATAGATTAGAATAATACTCAGAGCAGTATTTATCACTCAACAGAGTAGAGTAATCAGTGCACTCGTATAAAGACCTTTACACACACCCTCCACACCTAACAAACAAAATGTTAACATAAAGTTACATTTAAAACCATCCACAGGACTGGAGACAGTGAAGTACTCTGCAGCCAGCCGTTGTATATTCGCTTTATCGAGAGTCATGCGCCACATGAACAATACTGAGGCCTTCTCTCCGTCTCGTTTCTGTTCTATAATACTTTTTGCGCTCCTCGCCCGAGAGTGTCCGTCCACAATGGAGGACCTAAATAAAACAGACTTATCTAGAATGACTCCGCGAGATGAGACCTCAGGATACACCCAAATTCATACCTAATGAGAGTATTGTGATTAAATCTCCGGAAAAACATTATTGATGACCTGTTAAAAATGGCAACAGCTTCATCTGAAGGCTGACGCTAAATCGAGAACATAGGTCTACTACAACTTACCCAAAACACATAGTAGTTCTGACATGACACACCCACCTTTCGATATACGATATCAAAGATTCATCTCGAACCGACTTATTCAATTTCCAGGAGAGTCAAGCTTATGTGTTATTACGCCAATGCCTACACATACATATTAAAATATTGAAATTACTCAATTTCTTGCTCAGAAATCTCTAAACGTAGAACAACTCATTGGAACTGTCCATACAAGATTAATCAATTAAGACGATCTTCTGATGATGTTGATATATTGTGCCATGGACATTAAAGTGGACAAATCGAAACAAAATATTTTTCACAATAAATATGCTCAATACAAATTCAAGTACAGGACCTGACACAATCTACAACGCTAATTTTTCATGAATCTGAGAGGACACTTTCGTACAATAGATGGGCTGTCTCACTCAAGAAATTTACAATACCGCACCCCTTCAACAAAAAAATTGTTTGTCATGTTGATCACGGCTCACAGGAAGGAATACCAATCAAGATTAGAAAACTATTCATTCTTTTATCCTGATGCTCGCAAGATTACTCGCTTACCTGTACTCCTGCATGTAAATCACTCACGAAATGTAGGGCAACGTATGCACTGACAAGTTCCTTGTACGAGGCACCCAGACACGTCCCCCACACAACCACAAAAACCAGTATGAATCTAAACCATACTCTCGCTTACTGGTAAACGATTTACAACCGGCAACTTCAAGCATAATACAAACTCGATATTTGCTGAATCTTTTCTGACACAATCCTAACCCACGTCGAGGATGATTGAGGGATGTCAGTTCGACCTTTATTGCCGTCTTTGGTCCAGGTCAGTTCCTCAATCACTCTTGGAATGATTGACTAGCTCTCAATTCTGGGTTTACAACCATCCATTCATTCGCATGTTCCCTAACTAAGTTCCAAACCCCACTATCCCCCACTTAACACCATTTACTTCACTAACACATAACCAGCACTACTAAACGGAACACACCTTGAAACAGGACTGTTATCTTATTAAAGGCTGGCATATGAAATTATGTGAATTCCTACAATATTTCTATGCTCACCCACCTTAGTTCTAGTTATCTGTCCAGCGATAAGAAGGACATATTAAAACATTACGACTATTGGCTCTGTCTATAGAGAAAATTAAAATGCGAACAAAACGATTAGTTGATAGCGACACTGTCACGATCGCCACGATTAGTGCTCGACGACAGTAAAAACAGTCGTAACGGTCCCTATCGCGACAAGGCAACTATATGCAACTATAGATCCTGACTCTAAGTCTCTAAAGGTTATTAGGTCAGATACCACTAACCAAAAAAAAGCGCTAAATACTACACAACTCCGAATGCGATTTCACTCCCTGCCAAGTTGTCACTAATACCGAGTGGTAAATGTTATGCCTTTTGGGCTTGTTTAACGCTCAACGCTCCAGCTACCTTTGTTCGCATGAAATGCGACAGCATGTTTTTCATGAGGTAGAATACCAAAACAACCAATACTTAACATTACATACATAGACGATTCCATACATGCTTCTAAATTTAGTTCAATCTTTTGAGGAACATTTATATTTGGGTCTTATGAATACCGTAGACTATTGGATACCTTAATAACTTAACAATACAATGAAAGTTTACCAATTTATGTCAAAAACCCACAAAGATTACTAGCATTGGTAGCATTTCACAAGAAATATATTTTTTTGTTGGCCACCACCCACATTAGTGAGTACACAAAATAGTATGAGCATGAGAATAGCCCGAACACGAATTACCCAGTATACAGTTTCAATAAAAATTCTTTACACAAACGATGATTTCCGTTCCTCAAACGAAGAAACAGGGTTTAGAAGCATAGCCTTTTACGGGCTCCTAGTCTCCCAATATTACAGTATACAATTGATTCGTACCTAACCTTGTCATCTAATCACGGCTGGGGTTCTTGTCCTCATTACGTATGAGAAGGACAGCTTGTTCCACCTAGAATGTGGACAATGAACTTGATCAATGTAACATATAGAATTTCCCTATCACAATATAATTAATAATCCAATTTTCAAACACCACCAAAAATTTATTATGACTACTCCTGATGCTTCCAAAAATCTTTATAATCTGCGACAGCACAGCAATCTGAGATAGTAACTACGGAATTAGGCGCATGTTTGCTCCAATATCATGACGACATCCTCCCATCCAAACTTGTACGTCTCACGTAAAACTGAAACCATCTTGCTAGTCAAATACTGAGAATCTCCAAACACTGATCGATGACTACGACGCGGAACTTTTGGCACGAGTGGTATGGGCGATAACGAAAACTGGAGAAAGTTGTCCTAGTTACAGGAACCCCTTTAGTAGTCGTAACGATTAAACGACCAAATTACGAGAAGGAGTCCGTAAGTGCATCACTACGACGCGAGGCGAAATCATAAAAAGTCCAAAAGGCTCACCAGATTCGCCATTCTCCTTCAACCGTTCAACTTTACGATTGAGTAACATAAATTTCTGTGAGGACAGACAATATCGTCGCAGACGCACTATCCAGAAAAATCCTTTGGATGTCGTAGTAAATCAACACTGACACTTTTCTAATACGATCAAAAACCCAGAAATTACGTGACACAGAAGACTGAAACCCTATCGCGAAATTCACCTTAACATGGAGATAAACCTTTGCTTACGATTCAACTAAATAACTTGTACCAGAAACGAGTGGCGAAACGAAATGAACTAAATCAAGAGACAGTGTGTGGTCGTATTTTCCGCCGGGACTTTGGCTAGTGTCCCGTTTCCGGATAAAACTGGTTGAAACAACTTTGATATTAATACTTGATGACATATCGAACTATAAATTGAAAGCAATTGTGATAGGAACTCATGGACGTTTAAGAAATATCGAATACTTATTCTGAATCAGAACACTAAAATAAGTTACCCCCCCCCCCAACAACTTCTCTAAATCGTGTTAATTTTTCTATTCAACAATATGTAATTCACAAGGATCCAAGCTATACGTAATCATAAGGATTCATACATATTCCAACTTTTTTTTAATTAATTTTAATTAAGTACAATAACAATAATGGAAATTAAAAATGAAAAGTGAAGATGAAATGATGAAAAAAAAAAAGAGATGAAATTTGAAAAAAAAAAAATGTTTAAGAAAAGAAAAAAAAAATAAGAACTTCACAATGTAAATTCTTATATACTATTATATGTATGAGCGCGTAACCTACTCTATATTATATAGTTAAAGATTAACGGTTGATACATTACATACTAGTATTATTGTGTTTAAAGTAGTTTTAGATAGAGTATTAACAACTTAATACTACACTTAATTTGATGTCCAACACACATAACTAAGTTAAAAATATAATACATTACTTTCTTCGCTACTTTTATTCTTCATTTAATTATGTTTCTCTCCTTAACGTTTCCCATCAGTTCGACTTACATTTGATTTTCAACAACTTTATTCTTATTACACACTCAATATAATTAATTAGTTTAATTTTAAATCTTTATATTAGTCTGACATGACATTTCATTGCGACATTTTTTAAGTTAATTATTTAATTAGAATATCAACAATTTATCCATTTCTCTTTAGTTTCATATAAAATTTTATGTCTAACATTTATGTATAATATGATGATTAATATATTAGATGACTGTTAGTTAGTCGACATGACCACGATTTGTTCTAGACAGAACATCGTAGGCCATATGCCGCATTTTTGGTTAAATTTTTTGATATTGTTAAATTTTTTTGATAGGTTTTTTGAAAAAAAAAAAAAAATCTATCTAATAGATTTCTGTCCCCCCCCCCCCCCCCCCCCCCCCCCCCCCCCCGGTGGACAGGGAATTGTTACGGTAGATTAATTGGCATGGTCTGCTAGAGGTTAGCAGCATGCGATTTTAGGGGTTACAACGTGTAATGTAATGTAAAAGTATTATTAGTCTAGTGAACGCTGTGACATTTCAGCGTTAGTAGTCACGCACGGTGACCAAGAGACGGGACCCTTTTTTAGACGACCGTCGAACCGAGAAGACGTGTCCTTATAATGTTATATTGCCGGGCATGTATTGCCGCACAATTATATTGTATTAAATAATGGACATGGGTCAGTCCAATGTGATGTTGAAGAAAGATGAAGTTACAGGTTAGTAAGTGACTAAACCTTGTCAAGATGGATTAATAGTCCGCTTTAGTTATTCTAATGCCAGACGCATAATCTCACTGTCGGTCGTTGGAATTACCAACCACGCGTGCATACAGTTATGTTGTTCTGACTATTATGTTTTCAAGCTACGAGACAAAGGACTGATTTGTAAAGGAATAATATATGAAATATGAACTGCAACTTATTATGTATAATTCTTCATAATGACCATGTATGAACTATTCGTGTATGGAAGTGATATAATAAATACATGTGGACTCAAAGAATGACTTATCAAGTCTCTAACGTTAGAATTTGATTATATTATGAAGTCAACAAATATTCTATCCCACCTTCGCGTAATTTAACATCACTAGCACGATATCATAACTGACTGAGAAAGACAAGGGATAAATGGAAGTAAACGTAAATAGAAGAGCCAGTATAAACAGTCTGAAACCATAATCATTAAGGACCCCCTTGTATCAACAAGCAAACTCTTCGCATCAACTGGGAACAACCTCCAGTAACAGTAGTGTTTCTTCAAGTTCAATCTTGTTATCATTTTTATCATTTCTTGCATTTATTCTCATAATCTTCGTCTTTTCACTGTGTATTTTCATGCCCACTTGTTGTCACCAGTCATCGGGCATTTTCATTTTCTCTTGCATCTGATTATGGTTATGGGACAGAAGAGCCAAGTCATTTGAAAAATCCAGATCATCAAGCTGTTTAGTCAGATTCCAATGGATTCCATTTATGTTGTGTGATGTCGATGTTTTCATAACCCTATCTATTGCTAGTAAGAAAAGAAATGGAGACAAGAGGCATCTCTGTCTCACTCCCGTTCTTATTCTAAACGGTTCGGTAAGTTGTCCTTCATGAAGAACTCTGCATGTCATATCTTCATAGGTCTTCCTTATTAAGTTAATGATCTTCATGGGAACTCCATAATGCCTCATCAGTTTCCAACATGATTCTCTATCTACGCTGTCAAATGCCTTTTCGTAGTCCACGAATCCGATGTAAAGCAGTGAATTCCATTCCAGACTTTGTTCAATTATTATTCTCAATGTGGCTATCTGGTCTGTACAGGATCTGTTTTGTCGAAAGCCTGCTTGTTCATCTCTCAGTTGCTTGTCTATGGACTGACACTTTTAATCTCTCAAGGATGATTCTATTTAATGCTTTTCTTGGCACTGATAGTAACATTATTCCTCTATAATTTGTGCACTCTTGTAAATTGCCCTTCTTAGGCAACTTGACCAGATAACTTTCCTGCCATTCTGCTGGTATTTCCTCTCTCTCTCACAGACTTTGCCAAGTAGTTTGTAAAATATCTCTGCAGAGGTATCAATATCTGTTTTGATGGCCTCTGCCGGAATGCAATCTGGACCAGCTGCTTTTCCATCTTTCAGAAGCTTTATGGCTTTCTTTATTTCTTCTCAACTTGGTCGTTCACAGCTGATTTCTAGCTCTTCTTCTGCTGGCTGGATGTCTGGGGGATTAGTTGGAGCTGGTCTATTGAGAAGTTCCTCAAAATGTTCTGACCATCTCTTCATTTGTTCTTGTATATTACTAAGCAATTTTCCTTTCTTATCTTTTATGAAGCCATTTGCTTGCTTATATTTCCCTGTTAGCTTCTTGTCAAAGAATGTTTACATAAATTACTTTTCATTTTATAGAATGCTTTTCTCGCCTAGGTTATTCTACTCTTCACTTCTGACATGCATCTTCCATTCGATGTTATTAACATGCCGAGGCATTTGAATGTATTCACCTGTTTTAAAACCGTCCCATTGACTTTGATAGTGCATTCTGGGGAAGCCTTTTTCTTTGAAACGACCATTACTTTTGTCTTTTTGCTATTAAGGTTGAGGCTGGCAATTTAAAAACCGACGATTGAGTTAGTCCACGGAATTTTAGCCGATGTTCATGTACCCCCTGGACCATACTTTAAGAAACACTGTTCTTGATAATCAGGAGTTTATGCTGTGTCGTGCTTAGTGGTTTGTGAAACTAGAATAAGTGAGAATACATTGAATGGTTGCGGCAAAGCTACAAACCAGTTGTAGCAGTTAATAGAGGAAGGCATAGTGTGTAGTAGCTTCAATGAATGAACGAAACTGGAAACGCCGACTTGTCTACAAACAAAGGCAAGACGAATAAAAAAAATAAAAATATAGTATCAAGTTAAAAAAAATGCACGGAATCTGGAAATGGAACACACCACTTTTTTAAAATGGTTTTTCCTCTGGTCGTAAATCTATTCACAAAATATAGCAAAATGTAGACACTGCCCAAACCCGTTGGAGACAGTAGAACACCATCTACCACAGCGCCCTGCACTCAAGTGAATGAGACAACTCCTATCACACACCCCATTCATAGACAATTCACTTTATAGCAGCTCAGAACAGCTTATACGAACTGCGCAGTACCACATAATGGCATCAAGGTCACCAAGCAGTGACGCTGAGTCAGAGTGGATCAAAGTCAAGTCGTGTTGTCGTGTTGATGTGTCAGTGGTGCTCCATGTAATTCCCAGATGGTTTCCAATTAGACACAGAAAGGTAGCAGTACCACTGGCTCAGACATGTCGAAAGAGACAACTGAAATGAGGTTGTGCATGAGCCTGGTAACCTCATCGTGTAAAATAGATATCTACATAAATCAATGCTGCAGAAGCTTGTGCATTGACATAGGCTTCCTGGAAGGGTGGCCAGCAGCAGTTGTAGGTCCATGCTTCACAAGGAGCAAAAAAAGATGATATGAAGATGATGGACAAAAAAAGATGATATGATGATGATGGACAAAATACGATGATATGATGATGATGGACAAAAAAGATGATATGATGATGATGGACAAAATATGATGATGATGGACAAAAAAAGATGATATGATGATGATGGACAAAATACGATGATATGATGATGATGGACAAAAAAAGATGATATGATGATGATGGACAAAAAAGATGATATGATGATGATGGACAAAAAAAGATGATGTGATGATGATGGACAAAAAAGATGATATGATGATGATAGACAAAAAAGATGATATGATGATGATGGATAAAATACGATGATATGATGATGATGGACAAAAAAGATGATATGATGATGATGGACAAAAAAGATGATATGATGATGATGGACAAAAAAAAGATGATATGATGATGATGGACAAAAAAAGATGATATGATGATGATGGATAAAAAAAAGATGATATGATAATAATGGACAAAAAAAGATGATATGATGATGATGGACAAAAAAAGATGATATGATGATGATGGACAAAAACAAAATATTTCTGTAGTTTGAGAAACTTAGTAAGTTATTCATGACCTTGAAGATTCCCGCGGAGCACATGCTTCCACTAAAGGTATGAAAAGCTTCCCGTACAGTGCTATCCCTGTTAAGGAGATAATGGTGGAAATCTGAGTCATGCGAGTAATAAATAAATAAGTAAAAAAAGGTAATTAACAGGCACTGGTTGGACAGACAGGAGAAAACCAGACTACAAAAAAGAAATGTAAGTGATAGGCTTTCCAGGAACTGAACCAAGGACCATATAAACAGCTCCATCGCCTTGCCGTGAGAGTAAATCGTGAAATGACGTACAGACAATTTTACACCCCCCCCCCCCCCCACTGTAGAGGGTTGTGTCGATAAGTGGTGTCAAATGACAATTGTTAATGTTGTATTCTTGATGACATCAGCAAACGCTGGACATCATCAGGATGGATGTAAATGGGCTATATTTTGTGCGCTGTTAGAGGCGAACAGCATAGTAGGGCTTACAGATGGCCGACATGGTGTGTGGGTGTATAGACAAGTCAATGGACGCGAATGCGTGTAGTCCTAATATATTACAATGATGGTCACACACACCAAAAGTACATATAATATTCAGGAAATGTTGAAACGGCTGTGGTACAGTTGTTTACGATTTATTACTTCACAGTAACAAGGACATCACTGATACACTGTCAATAGGACACGGTTTAAGCACATCATGTAAATCACAAAAGTTCAATACATCCAGTAGATCAATGACTCTTCTAAGCAAACTGCCGACATCGCAGTGCTAATAATATCTCAATGGCTCCTCTAGGCAAACTGCAGGTATCACAGTATAATAATATCTCAATGGCTCCTCTAAGCAAACTGCAGGTATCGCAGTATAATAATATCTCAATGGCTCCTCTAAGCAAACTGCAGGCATCGCAGTGCTAATAATATCTCAATGGCTCCTCTAAGCAAACTGCAGGCATCGCAGTATAATAATATCTCAATTGCCCCTCTAAGCAAACTGCAGGCATTGCAGTATAACAATATAAATGTTCTCTTTACCTTCTTTGATAACAATAGGAATACGCCGATATAAGTCCCTGGCGTCAAATAATATAAATGTTCTATTTACCTTTTTTGATAACATCAGGAATAAGCCACATAAATATAAGCCATCAATCCTCGGCTTTAGAAATATATATCAGGAGGAACCTCCAACATTTTAATCTCACAAAACTATCTTCCCCTTACACACAGTCAGAAAAAAACATGGCGGAGCTCCTTCCCAGCCAAAACCCAGGGACGACTGGCACGGGATTTGCCGTAACTCAGTCCCGCTCAACAATCACGCATGCGCGGATAACCGCGAGACATGAGTTGAGCTCATATGAGAACCTTCTGGAAAGATCTCGAACGATATTCGAGAAAAAAATCTCGATCAAATAATTTTAAATGCGCAAGTAATAAATCAAGGGAGATAACAACACAATCTGACCTGACATGAAAAAATATTAATGTTTAAATCCCCTTGCTTAAAAAACTGACTTTAACAGTCTACTGCACCCCCTGGGAAAAAAATGATAACACCATTTTTTTGGAAACCATACATCGAATAGAAATCACATGAGGTCGGTGGCATAGAAATATCTACACTTAAGTATATCCACTATAAAGTCATATAAAAAATGAACAAAAGAGGGATAGGAGTAAGTGTAACGTACAAAAGAAAGAAGTATATACAGATAACGGGATAAGCCTACGAAGAATATCAACTTCAAAGAGGTATGAAGTATAAGTACGTCATGACACCCAAAAAAAGGGTGGGGGGAAGTAAAACGAGAACAAAGACCAGATGGAATACTAAAGGAAAAGGGAAAAAAAGATGAAGGGAAGCAATGCCCTGAGAATAAAGAAAGCAGAAATATCTCATGGTAAGCAATTACATGAAACCATGCATAGTACAAATGAATACCAGTGTAATACAATAGCATACATGATAAATTAAATTCTCTAACAAAAAATAATATCCTGAGCATGATAACCCAGTCAATCATGGCTATTACTGACGCACAATCAAGCGTCGGGTGAGGAAAAGTACCTCACTACCTCAGAAAAATCTTTTCTCAACGTATCAATATTATATAAATAGGTGCTCCCCCTAGCGCACAATGAAGCGCTGGGCACAAAAACCATTACAATGTCAGAAAAATTTACTTTCTCTCATGACTTCATGTATCCCCTCCCCCAAAAAAATTACAATATCGACATGTCTCGCAATGATAAGTTAGGTAAAATAATGGTATCATTACAATATTATACTTTCAACACTGTAAAACACAGCGATATATTAACACTATGGTAAAGAAGTTATACCACTTCATAATACAATATCTTCTAATATAATATCCTATAGTAATGTACAATGTTGTTAACTATCTCAAACAAGTACAAATCAGAGATGAGTTCCGAAGTCTCAGACCATTCTGAAAGCAATAAGGCCCCGAAGACATCTAAAGTAGCGTCAAATGCTGAAAGAAAAGCTGGAACAGTCTTGATAAATCTGGTAAACGGTTGAGATCCTCAAAATAACAGCGCTGACTCTCATGGAAAATCATACGCTGTGAAAAAATACAAATGAACATCTCTGTTTGATAACCGTAAGATTTTATAATATATTACAGTTAATGTTAATCTTTAGCTATCAAATGTGGACATGTAAACTTCCGGCCCCTGTATGGTTTTAATCAAACCTTACTCCGTTACACTAAAACGGTAACCGAGAAAGTAGTACAAACTAATTTAGAGTTATGACTTAACAGGGTCATACAAATGTACTAACAGAGTGTTAATGTATAATAATGTCGTGGGTATATAAATAAACCCGAAATCTATAAGAAAATCGAGAAAATGAGAGTCAAGTAGAATCATGTGGGCATCGAAACAGTATGTCTGCCACCACATTATCCGCACCACGGATAGCTCGTACTGAAAAGTGAAAAGGTTGAAGAGCAATAGCGTATCGAGTAGATCTAGAACTCTTCAAGTCCCTACTCTGTACAGATGTGAGGGCTTTTTGGTCGGTTTCTACAATGAAATGCGCGCCAAGAAGGAATCTCTGAAGTTTAAGAATCGCCCAGACCATAGCTAATAATTCTCGGTCTAGTACCGAGTAATTCCGTTCTGCTGCATTCAGCTTCCTAGAGACATACATTACCGGATGCAGAGTTTCAGAATACTCTTGCATTAATGCGGCCTCAATCCCTGTGGATGAGGCGTCACTGCGAAGAATAAAAGTCTTATTTGCAGTGGGTAGTTTTAACTCTTTCAGTCCCAAGCAAAAAAGTGGGTTTGGCCAAAGCAAAAATGGCCACATCAGTGCGTTTTTATTGTTGTTGTTTGGAAATAATTTTTTAAAATGTTCATATGCATAAATAACCAAAAGTCCAAAATGGGTGGCTATACTTTAAGAAAATAGCGTTTTTGAGTTGTAAAATTAGAAAACAGCCCTAGAAAAGATCAAGAGATACGAAAGCCAGTATACTGTTGATCGGGTCAAATGGGTCTAGAAGGAAGTACAGTATACTGGCTGTTGGGACTTAAAGAGTTAAGATAGGCTGCTAAGAAAATAGTGTCTTAATCTTATTTAATGAGGATTGGCATTCTGGAGACCAGCGTACCATATTAGGTGACCCCTTCTTCAATAGGGTTGAGAGAGGTGCCGTGATTGACGATAGATTTGGAATAAATCTTCCATATAATTGGATTAAGCCCAAGAGACTACGGACTTGCTTCTTCGTCTTAGGAGTAGTGATGTTAAGAATTTTAGAAGTGTTGTGGTCCTCCGTCCGCAAGAGACCATGACCAACCTTGTGACCCAAAAAAGAAAGTCTTACTTACTTAGTCGTTCCTCTTCTACCGTGAGGTGTAGAGGTAAGTCGCTGTAAGAGGTAAAGAAAGTCGCTAAACCCAACATAGGCTTTGGACGGTTAGGCTGTCAAATTATGAGAGCGCAGAGTAGACAAAAGTTCGGAAAGACCTGGGAAGTGCTCTTCCCAAGAATTACTAAAAAGGCAAATATCGTCCAAGTACGCAATAACACCTGGACGATGTGAAAGGATACGACGCATCATGCGTACAAAAATAGCTGGGGCATTCATGAGGCCGAAAGGCATGAAGTTCCATTGGAACAAACCCCTAGGTGTTGAGAAAGCAGTAAGAGGTTTGGCGCGTTCAGTAAGAGGAACTTGCCAATAACCTTTAGACAAGTCGAGTTTGGTAAAGTACCGAGAATTAGAAAGCTTAATAAGTAGATCTTCCAATAACGGCATAGGTTCAGCATCGAATTTCGTCACTTGGTTTAATTTACGATAATCGACGCAAAGACGTATGTTATTGTCTTTCTTCCGAACAATAACCATAGACGAGGAGTATGCCGAAGTAGATGGTTCAATTATTTTCATCTGTATCATTTCATCCAATTCTTTCTCGACTTGTGTTTGAAAGTGTAATGGGATAGGATAAGGTCGGACTTTGATAGGGTTATAATATGTGAGTATTATGTCATTCTTAATAATTGATGTTTGTCCAGGAATGTCAGTAAGAACTTCCTGAAAAGTTTGTATCAGAGAAGAGACCTGTTGCTGTTTCTCAGTAGATAACTCTGAAGAAACCGTCACATTTTCCCATGATTCTGTTGAATGCAGTGGGATTATGGGAAGAGGAAGATTCACATCTGAGAAAGTAGCCTCTTCCTCTTGAATAACTGACAGAGATGTGTAATGCCCATGCGGGATCAGAGGATCATCCGTTGCTTGAAAAATAGGTTTTAGGTAATCAGGTCGTTCATTAAATTCTGTCAGCATATTAATATGGAAGGTTTTATGCTTTCCGTCCACATCGACGACATAGTCGACATCAGAAATTCTAGAGATGACAGCATAAGGACCTTTCCATGAAATAAGAAGTCTATTGTCCTTATAAGGGAGTAATACAAGTACCTTGTCACCAGGACAGAGTTGTCGCAGACGTCTATTTTTATTTGCGAATTTCTCGCATTCTCCTTAGCAAAATCAGATGCAGAGGTAGCTAACCTACATGCTTCGATAATCTTCTGCCTTAGAGCAATGACATATTCGTAGGAAGACTGAGTGTCATCGCTGATGTTCTCAGCAGTTATAAGATCGTGGAGCAACGACATGGGACCGCGCGGTTGCGCACCAAAGACGAGCTCGAACGGAGAAAACCCCGTGTGCTCATTAGGGACCTCTCTATACGCAAAAAGGGCAGCAGGTAAAACCCTGTCCCAGTCCTGAGGATGGTCCTCAGTTATCTTCCCAAGTAAATTCTATAGCGTTCTATTCAGACGCTCAACTAACCCGTTTGACATAGGATGATAGATACTGCTTAAAGACCTTTCAATACGGAGTGTGGTCATGACCTGAGACATAGTGTCTGATACTAATTGTGTGGCATGATCTGATAAGACTTCTTTGGGAAATCATAGAAGTGAGAATATTAGCCAAAGAGCATCTGCAATATCAGCAGTAGAAATTCTCTTGAGAGGTATAGCCTCTTGCCAACGGGTACACATGTCAATGCATGTTAGGATAAATTGGTGTCCTCTGGCAGACTTGATTTCTAAAGGACCAATAATGTCTATTGCCATATTTTGAAAAGGGCGAATTGGAATATCCGCAGCCTAGATAGGTGCTGCATGGCGTTGACCTCGTGACTTAACCTCCTGACATATATTGCAGGAGCGAAAATAAATATGTATATCTTTATTTACACGTGGCCAAAAGAAGGAAGCAAGAACCCTCGATTTGGTACGGGAAAATCCCATATGTCCTGCGCACTAAGAGTCGTGGGCATGTTGTAGAATTCGAACCCTCATAACCTTAGGTACCAGAATTTGCAAATGTATAGACGAGGCAGAATCTCGCACCATACGAACTAGTACTCCATTCTTTATTGAGAACCAAGATTTATGATTTGTGTCATAATTTGAATTATCATCTTTAACTAGGAGAAAGAATTTTTTTAATGAAGTATCATTTTGTTGAAGTGTGATAAAAGACTCTCGGGAAATCACGGAGTGATCATCCTGGTTATGAACTTCATTAACTTCGGTAGATGGAGTTTGAGAAATATTTTGAGCTTGAGCTCTTGTAGTGACTGCATTAGCAGCCTGAATGTTTTGCTTCTCCCAGATAGCAATTTGCTGCGGTGTACACTCCTTAATTCCGTGTATACGTCCGACGATAAGGTCCGCAATAGGGTTCGGGAGCAAACACGCGTGGACATCTCCCGTAAAAAGGGAGTAGCTATGTGGATGATAGCAGTCGGATACTTTTCAAGTGTCCCACCAAATGTCACACATTTCACCATATTACCTGTGGCACAAGATGGATGAACTAAAGATTGCCTTACCCCAACAGTTGTACATCTAGAATCAAAGAGAACTGAGACTTGATCATTATTCACAAAACCTTTATGTAGCATAAGAGACCCTCTTCCGTCATACGCAGCTGCGGCAGGAAGAGCGGGTAGAGGATGACCGCAACTCAAGGTAGTTATAGATGTAGGTTGGAATAGAGTTGTGCATTCCGGGCATTCAGATGCCCTCTCAAAATCGAAAGCAAAGCAAGCAATAGCATTAGTGACACTATTATTATTGTTACCTTGATTATTAACATCCTGAGGCTCTTGTTGAGCAGAGATAGCCTGCATCTGCAATCTCCTATCTTCAGCTTCCATTTTCTGTTTTTCAACTTCCATTTTCTGTCTCTTTTCTTCAGCTTTCTGCGCCTTGGCATATTCCGCAAGTGCAAATTCTTCTAATTTCTCCTCAGTCTTGCCAAGGGATTTCCCTTGAGCAATGAAATAATCCAAAGTAGACATTACGTCTAATTATATAAGATTAATAACCTGTGTAAATACATTATATGAGAAACTCACTTTATCCCACTTAGTGGGTGACAAGTCTGTGCCCAAGAACTTGTATAATTACTTTACTTATCAATAATATAATTTATCACCTATATACCTATTGTGCATTATAATCTTGACAGTGTATGACACAATGAATAATATAAACAAGAAAGACAAAGACAAACTACCAAGAACAAACGACAACGTTCGCAGGAATCAAATAAAGGAAAAAGCAGAAATAAAGTGAAAAATTTTGCAAAATTTGCAACGACAGCTGCGAATAGAACAATGAGACAATGACGACACAGTGTATAAACGAAAAGTTGTAAAGAAATAAACGATAGGAAGGTGAGGCGGACAAATACAAACAAATTAATGCAAAACTAAAGAATAGAGAAAATATAACAAAAACAACAATGAGACATCTCGGCACAACTAAACAATATTATCAAAGACTGAATTCGACGTAAACAGAGTCTGCCCAAGAATATAACAAGGGATCTTTTACGCTACGAACTCAGACAACACAGTCCCTATAGAACGCTTTTGTAGGCCCTCGGTGAAGTGGGATGTATCCTACGAAAGTCTCCACCCAACCTGCCCGCTGACATAGAACATATATAACATAGAAACAAGGAATATAAATGGATTATGTATTGAGGAAGGCCTAATTATAAACACAGAGACACAGTTTACAACAACAAACAGCCACTTATCTTAAACTGGCAAAAAAAAATCCTGGCCTGCAGAATAGCAGCAATGATGTTTATATAGTACAGAGTCCACGGAACAGAGGATCCACCGCTGAAGGGGTACAGGAACTCTGTGACTCAAGGAACAGGTATATTCAACCACTCAGACCCTTGACATGTTGAACTTGCTCGCAGAAAATCCGAACTGGCAACACTGCAACTCGACTTGAATAACTTGTGCACAAAATTCCATACTGTGAACACTATAAGTTCTGTTGGACTTCTGTTGCATAGGAAACAAGGACTGGATTCTACTGTAGTAAGGTCGAGAGACTTCCGGGCAACGCCGGGTACTTTCAGTAAATAATGTCCACTACTGTTGAACTTGAAAACATCATTGTTATCAGCCCCATCGAGCTGGCCAACCAGTGTAGAGGTGTGTTTAGAAGTCAGTGTAGAAGTGTGTATATATATATATATATATATATATATATATATATATATATATATATATATATATATATATATATAGTTGCGATAAGTGGTGTCAGATGACAATTGTTAATGTTGTATTCTTGATGACATCAGCAAACGTTGGACATCATCAGTATGGATGTAGATGGACAATATTATGTGCGCTGTTAGAGGCGAACAGCATAGTCGGGCTTACAGATGGCCGACATAGTGTGAGGGTTTATAGACAAGTCAATGGACGCGAATGCGTGTAGTCCTAATATATTACAATGATGGTCATACACACCAAAAGTACATATAATATTCAGGAAATGTTGAAACGGCTGTGGTACAGTTGTTTACGATTTATTACTTCACAGTAACAAGGACATCACTGATACACTGTCAATAGGACACGGTTTAAGCACATCATGTAAATCACAATAGTTCAATACATCCAATAGATCAATGACTCTTCTAAGCAAACTGCCGGCATCGCAGTGCTAATAATATCTCAATGGCTCCTGTAGGCAAACTGCACGTATCGCAATATAATAATATCTCAATGGCTCCTCCAGGCAAACTGCAGGTATCGCAGTATAATAACATCTAAATGGCTCCTCTAAGCAAACTGCAGGCATCGCAGTATAATAATGTCTCAATGGCTCCTCTAAGCAAACTGCAGGTATCGCAGTATAATAATATCTCAATGGCTCCTCTAAGCAAACTGCAGGTATCGCAGTATAATAATATCTCCATGGCTCCTCTAAGCAAACTGCAGGCATCGCAGTATAATAATATCTCAATGGCTCCTCTAAGCAAACTGCAGGCATCGCAGTGCTAATAATATCTCAATGGCTCCTCTACGCAAACTGCAGGCATCGTAGTATAATAATATCTCAATGGCCCCTCTGTGCAAACTGCGGGCATCGCAGTATAATAATATAAATGTTCTCTTTACCTTCTTTGATAACAATAGGAACACGCCGATATAAGTCCCTTGCGTCAAATAATATAAATGTTCTATTTACCTTCTCTGATAACATCAGGAATAAGCCACATAAATATAAGCCATCAATCCCCGGCTTTAGAAATATATATCAGGGGGAACCTCCAACATTTTAATCTCACAAAACTATATTCCCCGTACACACAGTCAGAAAAAACATGGCGGAGCTCCTTCCCAGCCAAAACCCAGGGACGACTGCCACGGGATTTGCCGTAACTCAGTCCCGCTCAACAATAACGCATGCGCGGATAATAGCGAGACGTGAGTTGAGCTCATACGAGAACGATCTGGAAAGATCTCGAACGATATTCGAGAAAAAAATCTCGATTAAATAATTTTTAACGCGCAAGTAATAAATCAAGGGAGATAACAACACAATCTGACCTGACATGCAAAAATATTAATGTTTAAATCCCCTTGCTTAAAAAATTGACTTTAACCCCCCCCCCCCCCCCCCAAAAAAAAAAAAAATTGAAAGGAAGGTTATATTAGAGACTGCCCTTTAAATTGCATCGGTCATTCACGGGTCCTAATATCATTGTTGTGTGGGTGTATGTCACGGAACGGTTATTCATTCGTCAGTTTCTTCTGTCTATCCGTATGCTACACCACTCTACGTCAGTATTGCCTAAATTATATTTTCATTAATGGCGTTCCCCTGCCATCAATGGTACCTATACCTTGTAGCAGTATGGCAGCTTGCGTACCCTGACAATCCCCAGAGCTATGCCAGTGGGAGTTTTACTCCTGGTAGGTTCAACCAAGCTTGCCTGGGCTGTGTGGGTAGGGGTCAGACAAAAGCTGGAACCCTGGTCCTCCAGGTTGGGGGTTTTAGCACAGGGCTGACACCCCTGTCTGTGTAAAAAAACAATGAAGTTACGGAAACAATAATAAATGAACAAACTTTGCTGCGGGATGAACATTCGGAGTCTGTGGCTCGTATGACTGTCAGTGGTGAAAGCCGAAAGGAAGCCACTGACATGAAAACGGATGTCCTGACTGCAAAACAGGATACAAGAATAGGTTTTTGGAATGTCAGGACAATGCACGAGACAGGTAAACTAAGACAGGTCACGGCAGAAATGAGAAACTATAGGTTACTCATTCTAGGGATAAGCGAGAGCAGATGGACAGGGGCAGGAAAAGTTAAAACAGCAACAGGAGAAACAGTACTTTACTCTGGAAGAGAGGATGGACAACACAATGAAGGCGTAGCCATTATTCTACAGAAAGGAATTGAAAGGACATTACTGGAATGGAAACCCATCAACAACAGACTGATAAGATTAAGATTGAGAGGGAGATTCACCAACACTACAATAATACAATGCTACGCACCAACGAATGATAGCGATGAGGAGGTCAAGGATGAATTCTATCAACAACTGCAGAAAGAAATGGAAGACACACCTAGATATGATCTTATTATAGTAATGGGAGACCTCAATGCGAACGTTGGTACACACAATACATATAATGAAAGAACAATGGGGAAATGCGGCAGCGAAACAGCAAACGAAAATGGGGATAAACTAATAAGTTTCTGTAGCATTAATAACCTGGTCATTAGAGGAACACTCTTCCCACATAAGAAATTCACAAATTAACATGGGAATCACCAAATGGTCGGGACAGAAACCAGATAGACCACATCATGGTTAACGGCAGATGGAGACATGCATTACAAGATGTGAAGGTAAGAAGAGGTGCAGATGTGGGAAGTGATCACCATTTAGTAGTAGCAAAACTGAAAGTGAAACTAAGAAGGGCTGCACCAACTGTAACTACACAGAAAAGGCTTGACATCGGCAAATTGAAGGACTCCTTTACCAGAAAAGCTTTTGCGGCCGACATAAAGATACGATATCAATTTGCCAAAAGTCAGGAAAAGACATTGACTGATGATATAGACCAGAAATTCAACACCTTTTCAACAATATATGAGGAAAGCAGCAAATCATGCTTGGGATTCCAGGAAAGGAAGAAGCAAGACTGGATAACACCAGAAACTTTAAACACCATAACGATGAGGAAGGAAATGAAAAGAAAGAAAACAGAAGCGAAGTCCCCCAGGTTAAAGCAACTATATCGAGCGAACAGTACAGTCAGCTGGACAAGGAAGTTAAACGCCAAACCCGAGCCAACAAAAGGAATTTCCTAGACGATCTTGCAAGACAGGCAGAGGAGGCAGCACTGAGAAATGAACAAACCACAGTATACAAAATAACTAAATTCATCAGCGGAAAACGAGGTGCAAACAATATTACATTAGTAAGAGATAAGCAAGGTAATCTCATCACGACAGCAGAGGGACAAGAAACAAGATGGGCAGAGCACTTCAGAGAAACTCTGAACAAGGAACCACCAGAGACACAATTGAATGTTCCTGAAGCTGAAAACGATCTAGATGTGAATACAGACATTCCACGAAAAGAAGAAATCATCACAGCAATCAAAGCTCCGGGCCATGATAACTTAAATGCAGAGCTATTTAAGACAGACCCTGAGCTAGCAGCACAACTATTAGAACCACTATTTGCACATGTCTGGAAAACGGGGACAACACCATCAGATTCTAACAAAGGAATAATTGTCAAATTGCCCAAGAAGGGAGATCTTGCAGACTGCAATAATTGGAGAGGAATCACTGTTCTCTCAGTTCCCAGCAAAATACTAGGCAGGATAATTATACAGAGAATTTCAAAGGCAGTAGATCACAAACTGAGGAAAGAACAAGCAGGATTTAGAAAGAACAGGAGATGTGTAGATCATATATTCACTCTCAGGAACATTATAGAGCAGTGCTCAGAATGGCAAAGACAGCTTTACATTAATTTCGTTGATTTTGAAAAGGCTTTTGACAGCATACATAGGGACAGTTTATGGAAAATACTGAGGGCTTATGGAATTCCAAGCTGCATAGTGTCAATCATAAAAAGCCTCTATGCAAACTTTACGTGCAGTGTTTGGCAGAGCAACCTAACCTTTGAGGTGAAGACAGGAGTACGACAGGTATGCCCCTTATCAACCACTCTATTTTTAACAGTCATAGACTGCGTGATGCGCCAGACAACAGAGGGCAGTCCTAGAGGAATAAGATGGACAACATTTTCTACATTGGAAGATCTGGAATATGCAGATGACATTGCACTGCTAGCACATTCACATCAACACATCCAGGAAAAAACGGATAGACTTAATAAGTTTAGCCAGCAGGTGGGCTTGAACATCAATTTAAAGAAGTCTGAGGTCATGACGCTCAATGTGAGCAACCCTGTGCCCATATCAGTAAGGAATAAGCAATTTGTACAGACAGATACCTTCACATACCTATGAAGCATAGTAACACCAGACGGTGGGGCAGGCAAAGACATCAACATCAGAATGAATAAGGCAAGAACAGCCTTCTTTAGCCTAAACAACATCTGGAAGTCCTCCCAATACAGCACAAGCACAAAGTTAAGATTATATCAGAGCTGTGTGCTTTCTGTGCATCTCTATGGTGCGGAATGCTGGAGAGTTACAGAGAAGGAAATGTTGAAATTGTCCTCTTTTCACACAACATGCCGAGGAAAAATTCACCGAATCTTTTGGCCGAATACCATCACTAACCAAGATCTGCTTACTCGTAGCAAGCAAGAGGACATGCACACCATCATAGCTGGCAGACGCTGGAACTGGTTGGTCATGTCCTCAGAAGAGACCCCGATGCCATCACAAGAACAGCTATGCTTTGGACCCCTGAAGGAAAACGAAAGAGAGGCCGACCAAAAACAACCTGGCGGAGGACTGTGGAGGCTGAGATGCAAAGAATGAACCAGAGTTGGGGCACTGTACGAAGGATGGCCACCGACCGAGCAAAGTGGAATCAATTGGTTGTTGCCCTACAAGACGTTACTAGGCGTGATGGCCACTGACTGCTTTGACGGTCGGCGGCTAAGGATCAAAGAAGAAGAAGAATGGCGTTCCCATAAGATAAACTCCCACTTTTCTTAGAGCTTAAAACAATCCTGACACGTTTATCTTTTGATTATGCTCAGTCACCCCTTCATGAAGCCTGTATTAGGAGCACTATCCTCCAATTTACACCACTAACAAGAATCATCTTGAGATATGGTTGCTACCTTTGGAAGCCTCATCATTTTACTCCATTTGTCGGGCCATTATTTGACAACTGCGGCAGATCAACCTGTGACAGGGTCGATAGAATGACTCTGCCAATGATGTACTCTTTTATCACATATTTCTTTTCTGTTGTCAGGTGTCCTCCTTTTTGTCCAAACGAGGGCTTGTTAATTGGCTATATTTACTTATTCATTCATTTCTGTTAAGAATGTGGTGGACATCTAGGTTTGATCAATACTCTATATAAAAAAACTTCGCGGATCAACGTTACCCAACCTTTCAGGGACTATTTGTTATATTAATGGTTAAAACAAAAACAGAGGTAAAACCAGGTTGTTTTATTTGTACACAAGACAACCTGAATAAAACTAGGTTAAAAAGAGTAGTTCCATAGAAGACACTCCTGTAGTGAAGTGAAGTGGTAGAGATTTTACTATACTAGGTACAGCATGGAGAGATAGGGTGACAAGATGTCTTCTTGGTGCCTTCTTTGCTTCTTTTGCTTCCCTATGTCACGGTTGACTAAGAAACATTTTTGGCACTCTGTCGGTTAAGACCAGCCTGGTCTTTTAGTCCCTCCCATTCTTTATTATTTGTATCTCTTGATAGCGGTAGATTGGGGAAATTGGCCTGTTACTTTGTAATTGGACAGGTCAACTCCCCTCTCTCAAGTGGTTTAGCGGGGGAGTATCTTAAATCTTTTCATGTCTTCTGTATGCTGGTCGGCATAATTTGTAACACTCTTTTGTTGCTGGTGGTGGCGATATTCCTAGAGTTCTTTGACACCAAGCTTGGTCACTGCACGCTCTTTCTGGTAGAATAACGGCAGAGTTCCCAGGTCTTTAAAAACGGGTAAAGCCGTTGCCTTTCATATGACCGTGCATGGCTAGAAACTCTGCGCCAGAACGTCGGTTCAGCTTTAGTATTGCTTTCATCCAGGACGCATGGAAAACCATGTTCCACGTGGCCTTGCATCATTATTACGCACACTTCATGTTTCCGGGAACTTCGACTCGCAGGTGAGGCAGGCTGTAGTCTCCTATATAATTGGGTAACTCACTTTATCTAGCACTTAATGTCTACAGAATTATCTACTGTAGAGTGGGCGCTGTTCAATAACTAGTACTGATGACCAGCTTCATTGTTGGTGTTATTGGAATTATTTCCATTTCGGTAAGAGCTCTTAATTAAATAGATAGTGGGTGTATTAGGAACTTAGTCATAATCTTCATCAGGGACTAACGCGTATGGTGTTAAGTTTTTGCTATCACTTATCATGACGAGAAGTGAATAACTGTTACGTTTGCCACTTACCACTAAGTTACCTACAACGTGCATATCGGTAGACAGGAAAAACAAGAAAGCAGATTAAAACAGAAGCAAAACCAGAGGCTCCAAGGCCAGTGCTCATGAGGTGTACGTTGAGGCGAGCGGAGAAGTGAGAAGAAACATAAAAAAGACAAGAGGAAGTATATTAAAGAATTGGCAAGGAAAGCAAAGGAAGCTGCAGCCAAGGGAAATGTGAGAGACCTGTACAACAACACAAAGGTGCTAGCTTGGAAATATGAGCAAGAAAATGGCCTCATAAAAGATAAGAATGGAAAATTGCTTAGTAATATACAAGAACAAATGAAGATATGAACAGAACATTTTGAGGAACTTCTCAATAGACCAGCTCAAACTAATCCCCCAGACATCCAGCCAGCAGAAGAGCAGCTACTAATCAGCTGTGAAAGACCAAGTAGAGAAGAAATAAAGAAAGCCATACAGCTTCTGTAAGATGGAAAAGCAGCTGGTCCAGATGGAATTCCAGCAATCAAAACAGATATTGATACCTCTACAGAGATATTATACAAACTACTTTGCAAAGTCTGGGAGAGAGAGAGAGAGAGAGAGAAGGGATACCAGCACAATGGAAGAAAGATTATCTGGTCAAGTTACCTAAGAAGGGAAATTTAGAGTGCACAACTTAAATAGGAATAATGTTACTGTCAGTGCAAGGAAAAGTATTAAACAGAATCATCCTTGAGAGATTAAAAGAGTCCATAGACAAGCAACTGAGAGATGAACAGGCAGGTTTCCGACAAAACAGATCCTGCACAACCACATAGCCACATTGAGAATAATAGTTGAACAAAGTCTGGAATGGAATTCCCCGCTATACATCGGTTTCGTGGACTATGAAAAGGCATTTGACAGTGTAGACAGAGAATCACTTTGGAAATTGATGAGGCATTGTGGAGTTCCGATGAAGATCATTAACTTAATAAAGAAGACCTATTAAGACATGACATGCAGAGTTATTCATGAACTACAACATAAAAAACCGTTTAGGATTAGAACGGGAGTGAGACAGGGATGCCTCTTGTCTCCGTTTCTTTTCTTATTAGCAATAGCTTGGGTTATGAAAACATCGACATAACACAACAGAAATGGAATCCAGTGGAATCTGACTAAACAGCTTGATGATCTGGATTTTGTAGATGACGTGGCTCTTCTGTCTGTGACGCTGGATCTAAAAATTTGGCCCGAGGGTGGAACTTAGGCAATCCCCTAAATTTTTTTTTTACTTTTGGTCCGCTCATTTAATTTATTTTCAGTTTCCTGTAATCGGAAAGTGTGGCAACTGGACTCTCATTTTAAATCAAGACAGGTTCACTCACCCTTCTTTATGTTGTTAGGAGAAATGTTTGACGCGCCCTGAACGCTCTGTCGCGGTAGGCGGCATATTCTCAGAGCTCTTTGACCACGGGTTAAAATCCGGCTCTCGGTTTCTGGGAGAAGAGCGGCAAACTTTACCTGTCTTTGTCACCAGGAAAAGCCATCGCCCTTCGTGTGTTCACGGGTAGACCCAGTTACGCCACACGAAGCGGTCGCACTCTCTTTTAGCGCGTCCCTCGTGTTGTTGGTTCCACAGAAAGTCTGGGACTCTCAGCATAATAGCCGTCATCCTGTTACTCAAATTCTTCTTGCAGCGCGTCGCCAGGCGACTTCTCCGTGGAAAGTTACGATTTGGTTTCTGCATTTTCTGTGCAGGTGTTTAGCCACACCTGGAACACCTGGGCCCTATTCTGTGTATATATTGGGTTATCTTCTATCTCTAAATGCTTACAGTCCTTGGAACTCTCGTCGTGAGCGGTAGAGTTTTCTGTGCAGTTTGCCAGCTATAATTCAGTGTAGGAAATTCTTCACAAATCTCGGTAAGTATTCTTAAGTAACTTGATAGTCGTTAATTTTCTTGGGTGTGAGACTTAGTCAGCTAAGTTCATTTATAGTGTGCTCTAACCTTTTAAGTTCGGCCATTACCCAACCAGCACTGAGCAGCTATCGTTAGTCTTTTTGGTAATTGTATTTGTATGCCATTTACGGGTTTTCCGTTTAAAGCTAAATGGTTGTGTAACTTAAGATGCTTCACGAAAGTCTTCTAGAGAACTTTTCTTATGCACGAGATGTACATATATCTGATGTGATTCATTATAATAATAATTGTCCCCCTCTAAGGGTAACTACGTAAAAGAGCGTTACGTGAAGAAAATTATTTTTAACACAGTGGGTGCCCATAAGCGATTGTGTTTGTTTCTGACCTTCGTGGCGGACCTTTGTCAATCTTTTTCACAACATGTAACTTTAATTCTTTTGATTACTTGTGTATTATATGGATATGTGTAATTCAATTAGAGGTTACCGATAGTAGCCTTATGTGATGTCATATAAGTTCCTGTACATTTAATAATATTAAGCATCACACACCGTGAAATAACCTGGGAATGCAATGCGATTTTGTTTACCTGCCTGTGCGTTAGTCATAACTGACCGATACTTGTAACGTCAGTTCCACACCAGGTAAAGATGGGGCAGGAATGTTTACATACCTAACAACCCCACGTTCGCCGTGGGTAACCTGATAGCGCATGTCGCGAGCAGGCCTGCCAGTCACGTACGAGCTTGTTCGTTTATTTAACAGTCAGTGAGAGAGAAGGGGAGAGAGTGATATTAGGGACAAGGTTTGCAAATAAGTTAATCTGCACTGGTCTATGCAATTCTTTGTTCTCTGGGTTGTAATAGTTATGTTGGCTATGTGATAATAGAGTTTAGACTATGATTTCATTTCAGCAAGAACCGGTAAACTCCAACGAAGTTAAGGAAACTCTGAGCCATCGGCCGTATTTGCCTTCCTGGAAAGGCCGGATATAGCAGCTGCCCTTTTACGCTGGGGTGTCCCCACCAACTACAGTGTTATTTTCCCGACACCCTACTTCGGGTTCTTCAGGTAATTTCCCTCGCTGGGAATATTTTTTTACGCCACCTCGCCAAGTACGTTGAGTGACATGCTCCACTGGCGTCTACTTCAAAGAGCTACGTCGTCCATTGTATCATACGTTGCATAGGAGTAGCGGACCAGCGCACAACGTGGATTATTACCTCACACACATATTAAAGCTTGAGTACATTTCATCGCCACCCAATTAGATCCTGGATTCACAGTACGCCTGCACATTTAGAGGACTTAGCCTTGGTCCTGATAATTCTCTTCGAAAGGGATTTACAGAGGGGTTGTTTTTTCACTGATTTGTCAGCAGAAACCAGGCAAAGATAGGGTCAACATTTCTCCGTCTGCTATCAGCCAGCAAGCTGTCATCCCATCGGAGTATAAACGCACGCACGCCAACAAAGAAGAACTTCTGGGGGAGCGCACTCAGATAACTGGTAGGGGGAGGAGAGCTTTTAGTAACTGTGAGACAGCGACCTTACAGTCAATGTTTTATCTGTGTTGCTGCGTAGGGACTTCTTTATTTTAGGGTTCCCTTCAGAGGATTAGTATAACATGAACCAAATATTAGTGGCCGTTGGAAATCCTTGTTTATTTATCTTTTGATTCCTATGATTACTAACCTTTGTTGTCTCTCAAATTCATACATACATTTTTATGTTTGATATTGGTGATTGGATATTTTATTGCTTTGCCATAGTTTTATTTTGTTGTTAATAAAATAGACAATCATCTCGGCGGATCAGAACTTTTTCTACCTGTTTTCGTACCTGTCACTATCTGTACTTGTAGTTGATTGTATGTGGAGTCACTAACGTGTACTAAACATTACTCCAAGAAGAAAGAGGCGGAGTTGAAAGTAGCTTAGAAACATAGTCATTGAGTGGCAGGAGGGGAGAGTCAGTATTTGATCTTTCACTCCTGAAAGCTATAATTCACTCCTTCCACATTCAACACCAATTCTCATCTATCTTCTCAGTCCTCACTAAGACTTTCTCTTGTCTCAGACGTCACTCAAACTTGTTGTCTTGTCTCTGTCAGACTTCTTAACACCACTCGTGACACTGTCCCATAATCAGATACAAGAGAAAATAAAAATTCTCAAGGAGAGGTCACAACCAGTGGGCCTTAAAATACACAGGGAACAGACAAAGGTTATGAGAATAAATGCAAGAAATGATAACAAGATTGAACTTGAAAAAACACCACTTAAAGATGTAGAAGAGAGCAAGTGATAATCTTCAGACTCCACACTGGCCCCAACAGATTGAGATACCATCTATTCAACAAGCTAAAGATAGGAACTACCGATCAGTGTAACTGTGGCACTGATAAAATGACTGCTGAACTTCAAAGTTGCCCCTTATATGCGGGACAGAGAAAGCGCATATGGCCGACTCCAGCTCTTTTCGTGGAAAAGCTTTACGGTGATTCAAATAGCCTCAAACTTACTTCTGCTTTCTTTGAGAACATTCAAGTGGACGTCTGAGAGTGTACGAAGAAGAAGAAACATCGTTCACATATCTTGGCAGTAATATAGACAGAGTTGGAGGGACCGACAAGGATATCAAAATAAGAATACAAAAAGCAAGAGGAGCTTTCAGTGCATTGGGAAACATACGGAGAACAAGAGAAATCAAGTCCGACACGAAAATAAGAATCTTCAACTCAAATGCCAAGTCAGTCCTATTGTATGGCTCTGAGACATGGAGAGCAACAAAAACCACAACTAAAAAGCTACAGACTTTCATAAATGGGTGCTTGCGTAGAATAGAAGGACTGAAATGGTATGACAAAGTCACAAATGTGGAATTGATGGAAAGAACCAGACAAGTGCCAGTGGAACAAGAGTCGAGAAGAAGACGCTGGCGATGGATAGAGCACACATTGAGGAAACCTGTTGATAGCATTACAAGGCAGTCCTTGTTCTGGATTCTCGAGGAAAGAGAGGCAGAGGTAGACGAAAAAACACATGGAGAAGAGAATAAATGAGGAAGAAAACATGTAAAGAAGAGCGGATGGCACAGGACAGGAAAACTTGCATGTGTTTGTTGAAGGCCTATGCTCCTCGGGGAGCTAAAGGGCATTGATTGATCGTGCCTATCAGTAACTTTTTTTGTTCCAAGGAAAGTGGGTGTGAGTTTATATCAATTTGTCCTAAACAACGGTAAACCTAACTTAAAGGGCTGATACGAGTTCCTGCAAAAAATTTTCCAAGTGTTTTAAATAATTGTGCTATATTGATGACTCCTAAAAGTATACTGTACAAACCACATAGAGGATTACCCATAATTACCCTTTTAAGGTCTATTGTCATATGACATATATGTAAATCTTGTATTTGGTTACTGTGTATCAATCCAGTGGTTGTAACTTGATATGGGCCTTGTAGTGTTGTTATCAATTTTATAAAAGACGCCTTGCGTGCTGAAATGTTCACGTAGGCCGGGTTGGGTCATGGTCAACAGGGCACCATGTTTGTTTACATTCAAGCCTCAGACGTATTTACGTAATCCCTGTGTCCGTACGCCTGGCCTGCACGAAAGTAGCGTTCGAGCGGTAGATACCGCGTTAAGGGTAGATGGTTGTTTGTGAGAGTGGATCAGCCGGCGCGGACTGTTTTGACTGTCCTAGCTAATGTGTAGGGGGAACGTACATTGCTGTTTACTGTAAACATTGCATTATGTCTTATGAACTTTTGTAACTATGTATTGAACGCGTATGTAAGGACAGATGCTTATAGCGGTTGTAAGTATTTGTATTTTCAGTAAAGCTCCCATACACTACCAAAGGAAAACTGGCAGACAAATAGTCCAAACCGGAATTACCTTTCCTATTTGGATTTTACCGGTCCCGACAGGATTCCCGATTTGGGTCCAGTTTTGTTTCTTTTGGGAACCTATATTATTTCTTGCAGTACAAAGATTCCTGAGACAAACAACGCCCAAGCTCACCAAACTTCAGGAAAGTGCGCCAATCCTAACCTCGCTTGTAGGTAGCTTTGGCCCGGTTCACTCCACGTGCAGTCACATTCTGACTGTACAAGCGTCTCTCGGTTATATTTGGGCGCATTGCCTACACAAAACCAGAGTTTGGACTCGTTCAACCCGCTGTATATCAGGTTTATTTATATTTGAGTCACTCGTGGATATATTCCCCACTGACGTCCGTCATCCTTGAATTAAAGTGATTCCCACCCCTTGTCGATTGAGAGACAGGGAAGAGGATAACGTTCAAGTGTAGAGGAAAAATAGGTCAACTGACATTATATCAAAGCTGTGTGCTCTCTGTGCTTCTCTGTGGTGCGGAATGCTGGAGAGTTACAGAGAAGGAAATGTCGAAATTGTCCTCTTTTCACACAACATGCCAAAGAAAAATTCACCGAATCTTTTGGCCGAATACCATCACCAACCAAGATCTGCTTGCTCGGAGCAAGCTAGAGGGCATGCACACCATCATAGCTGGCAGACGCTGGAGCTGGGTTGGCCATGTCCTCAGAAGAGACCCCGATGCCATCACAAGAACAGCTATTCTTTGGACCCCTGAAGGAAAACGAAAGAGAGGCCGACCAAAAACAACCTGGCGGAGGACTGTTGAAGCTGAGATGCAAAGAATGAACCAGAGTTGGGGCACTGTACGAAGGATGGCCACCGATCGAGCAAAGTGGAATCAATTTGTTGTTGCCCTACAAGACGCCACTAGGCGTGATGGCCACTGACTGCTTTGACGGTCGGTTGTTAAGGATCTAAGAAGAAGAAGAAGTAGAGGAAAAATAGGTCAATTGACTGACAGGGAAAATATAGACTCAGGGATTCAGACACGGGGTGGGAGTTAATGAATTATCGAGGGAGTGCTGGGTTGTGCTTATAAGAGTGTTTTTACCTCTTAGGATTGATTCTTTAGGCTTTGTTGTGCGTGGGTTATTATTTTTTCTGTGTAACCTAGATCACTTTCTTCTCGTCATATAGAGACTGGGGACCATTGACTGGTTATAGATTAGTGCGTATTTGTGTTATTCCAGGTACCTCCTGTGGATGTCCTAATTTAATATTATTTTATTCACCTTAGGCTGCTATTCTGGATTGTAAACCAGAATCGGCCTGAGGTTTATTTTTGTTTGGTTTTCTGTAAGTTGGTGATTGTGATTTTATTTGGTTTCCCTGACATCGCTCAGGCAGACTAGTTTCCTATTTTATTTACACTTTAATTAACATAGAAAAAAACTATTAGCGGATCATAATTTTCTTTCTATCTCTATATTTGTAATTGTTGAATGTGAAGTCACTTGTGGTGTACGAGTCCCTTACTCAATATACGAGGGACGTTCAGAAAGTAATGCACCACATCGTTTTTCTCAGCTAATAATAAAGATAGAAGCATGAAATTTTGCACACTTCAAATATGGCATGTGCCAATTGTGTGTACCAAATTGCACCTTAACCGGCCAAATAATACGGCTGCTCTAAACCGTTGAAATGGAGCGTGTTAGCAACTTGCGTTATAAGCAGCGAATTGTGATAGAATTTCTCGTTGCAGAGAAGGAAACTGTTGTGAACATTCACAAGCGTCTATGTGATGTGTATGTAAGTTTTGCAGTCGACAGGAGTACAGTCAGTCGCTGGGTTCAGAGAATCAAAGAATCAGGAAGTGGAGATACGGAGCTGCACTATCGGTCGAGTTGTGAACGTCCTGCCACAGCCACCAACGCAGAAATGTTGAAATACGCTGAGGGCATTATTCTTACTGATATGCGAATCACTACTCAACAATTGGCCTTACAGCGGTCAGTCAGCATTGGTAGTGCAAATGCAGTTATAAAAACTCTCGGATTTTCTAAGGTTTGCGCAAGATGGGTTCCTCGAAGTCTCACAAATGACCACCGATTGCAAAGGAAAGCAATTTCTTCTGAATTGTTGGAGCGTTTCAATGCTGATGGAGAGAACTTTTTGGCTAAGATCGTTATAGGTGACGAAACCTGGGCATAATTATTTTGAACCCAAGACAAAAAGACAGTCAATGGAGTTGCATCATCCGCAATCACCACGAAGAAAGAAATTCAAGACAATTCCTTCAGCTGGAAAGGTCATGATCACTGTCTTTTGGGACTTTGCAGGTGTGATTCTTGTGGACGTTATGCCAAGAGGAGAGACAATCAATTCGAAAGCTTACATTAGGACATTGAAAAAACTCAATCAACGTTTTCGCAGAGTTCGGCCGCACAAGAATCCAGCAGACCTGCTTCTCCTTTACGACAATGCGCGACCTCACACAAGTCTGGTAACACGGGAAGCAATCACAAAATTGGGTTGGACTGTACTACCCCATGCACCCTATAGTCTCGATTTGGCTCCCTCTGATTTTCATCTATTTGGTCCACTTCAAGATGCACTCCGTGGGACAAGGTTTGAAGATGATCAAGGAGTGATTCATGCAGCGAAGAAATGGCTACATGATCAGGACAAAATCTGGTACGGGCTAGGAGTACATGCACTTGTTTCATGCTGGCATAAAGCCGTACAAGTTGATGGGGATTATGTTGAATAATACCGATGTTTACATGACCTATCCATGTATATTGTGTATACATTTCATGCTTTTTGAATAAACAGCTCCTGAGAAAAACAAGAGTTACAGATACATATGATTGAGTCTATGGTTTCCCCCTTTTAAGGTAAGGACAGACTTAATACTCTGCTTTATTCTAAGGGTACATATTTGTTGCGTGAGAAATTCTCGCAACATCGTTTTATTACAATATATATTTTATAACGCAAGGGCAACAACTGCTTGAAATTTGTAGTCACTTTTCTCGGTGGGCAGTTGTCTCCTCGCGTTGGTATTGAATGCAGTTAAGTTTGCTATGCTAGGCCGTTTTCTCAGAAAAACGGTTGGCAACCTGTTGGGTTATCCTTTTAAGGTAATCATTCTTACGCTGGTTCGTAGTAAAGGTCCTTGCGTCTTAAGTTCTGAGCTGTGGTCATTTTGCGCTGGACTGCGCA
This sequence comes from Oreohelix idahoensis, assembly GCA_024509875.1. Taxonomy (NCBI): domain Eukaryota; kingdom Metazoa; phylum Mollusca; class Gastropoda; order Stylommatophora; family Oreohelicidae; genus Oreohelix; species Oreohelix idahoensis. The sequence goes on from JAMPIV010004956.1 coordinate 276,132, forward strand.
TGACTGGTCTTGCTTCTTGGTCGATCGATTTCCGCCCACCAGAGTGAGCGATTTTGAATAGCTAGGAAGATGCCTCGCTGAGAGGGGATCTCCGCTATTTTTTTGTTCTGTCAGGAATGTGAAGTCCTCTTAATGGATATTTCGTTTATTCGAGATAATACCTCTAGTGTATTTCCACATGCCGGGAGGCGTAATATTTCTGTGTATTTCCTGAAGGCAAGGTAAATTAACTTTTCATTAACTCTATCGATTTTTGGTCGTGAGCGATTTTTGATTCATAGCCTGTCTTCGAAAGGCGTCGTCACGAGATGTTTTCCCAGCTCACATGTCGCTGTATTGTACTGCATCGGTTGATGCATGTCCCAAGGACCATTACTTGCTACTTTGTTACATGAACTAGGTTTGGAAAACCTTTGTTATCTAGAGGATATTTTTGAGGACATTATTTATACTTCAGCAGACGTGCCTGTCTTGCTGAAGTCAGATTAAGGAGAGTGAACTGATCTCATACATCTGGTTATCTCCTGGCTGTTATAGAAAAGGATGGAGTTTTTTCACCTGACTACATTTACAGCACTATGAAATATAACATGCATCTGACTCATCATTGTAATGCTGTCTACCGTCCATTGCTGTATTGAATGTTGCTGTGATAATGACTGTTTGATGTGCCTACATATTCGCGTAACCATTTTGTCACTGTGGCGTCCACAATAAATAATGAAGAAAAACGTCATCGGCTGTTACAAGAATCATTGACTTTATACGTCGTGAGTTTACTGACGTCCTAATGTGGATTGCCCTGTTATTTTGTATGATCATTGTTTGACTGAACACATCTGCACACTTCACAAAACCAGACCACGGGCACCATCACTCACCTCATGGTGCACGCGTCATTTGGCGGCCAATTACTCAATCATAATATAAATTGGGCGTCATCATTTGGTGGCCATAAGCTGGTTTGATCTGGTACCAGCAAACACGGGGTCCCTTACCCACTTCAAGTCAACACTACAGCATCCTTCATTTTCAACTTCAACATTCTTCAAGAAAGTCAACACTTCAAATTTTCAAAGTACTCGGCGTTGCCCGGTAAAAGTCAAAATTTCAATTTTTTGACTGAAACAGAAATTTGACAGTACCCGGCGTTGTTACATGTTGCCGGATAACTCGGACTGCTGTTATCTTTTACGCAAGTCAAGCAAGTTGCTGCTGTCAAGGTTCCAGTGCTGTCGTTTTTTGTGAAGGTCAAGTGCCGGTTGAAACGGGTTGTTTTCTGAAGAAGGCCAAGTACCGATTTCCATCAATTTACTATTGGATTAGAAGGTCAAGTGCCGAAACAACTCAACATACAGTATGTCAGAAGCTCAAGTACCATCGTGTTAGCAGTGGAAGCAGTTCAGATGTGCCATCATCGTTGGAGCTTCGCTCTTTAGGACGTTGATTGACATCCGTTTTTTTTCTGCTGTTCGACGATTGGAAGCCTATAAGTTAAGTGGCCTGTTTGTATGTAAACTGTGCCCTTATACTTCTGCTGAGTCTTCTGTGTATCATCTCATTCTATTGTTATATGTTATTCGTATATTTATATGTTTATATTTCAGCGGGTTCTCGGTTGGGTGGTGTCTCCCTTAGATCATGCCACGTCATAGAGGTCGTCTATTGTGAGCGTTTTCTGTAGGGTGAGCAAATTTCCGATACTGGAATTTGCTAAGCGACTTCTGTTGCTATTTATGTTAGTTGTGATGACATGTATTAATATTGTTTTCGTTATTATTTCGCATTCTTTAGTTTTGTTTTGATTTGTTTGTATTTGTTAGCCTACTCTTGACTATAGTTTAGTTTCATACAACATTTTTGTTTATACACTGTGGTGTCATGTATTTTGTTTAATTCTATCGCAGATATCGTCACATTTTTTGTGATATTTCATTAATTTCTGCTTTATTTTTAGTTGATTTCTGCGAACGTTTTTTGTATTGTTGCTGATCTTTGTTATTGTTTACATTGTTATTGTTTACATTGTTTGCATTGTTTACATTTTCAATGTTTACATTCTGCATGTGTTTACATAGTCATTGTTTACAGTTATAGTAGTTAGTTAATGGGCAATGCTAATGCACTGTTACTACTACACTGATGATAAATGAATGATGAATAGTGTCGTGCACTATTGAATGAGAAGTGCACTTATGATCAAGAATTGAGTGTTGATATTTCATATACAAGTTCTTTGATTGGAGACTTGTTTCCCACAGAGACTGGGATAATATAATGTGATGTGAATATACAAGTGCTTAATTAAGACTTGTTACACTTAGGTTTGAAATAAATTAGTTAATTATTTCAGGTTTTTGAACTCATATTATTACTCATCATGTCTACATTTGAGCACTTTATTGAGCAGGGTAAATTGCTTGGGAAGACTGGTGATAAGTTAGAAGAATTTGCAACTGCTCGATATGATAAAGCAATGGAAGCTGAACAAAAGAAACTGCAGATGCAGGTGGATGAAAAAAGATTCCAAATGGAAATGGAAAAACAAAAAAGGGAATCAGAAGCTGAGGAAAGAAAACTCCAGCTAGAAGCTGAAAATAAAAGACTTGAAAAAGAGGCTGAAAATAAAAGACTTGAAAAAGAAGCTGAGAATAAAAGACTTGAAAAAGAGGCTGAGAATAAAAGACTTGAGAAAGAAGCTGAAAGACTTCAAATAGAGGCTCAGGCTGAGGAAAGAAGATTACAGAGAGAGTCTGATGAGAGGAAAGAGAAAGCAAAAATGGAACATGAAGAAAAGGTCTTAGCTTTAGAGTTGGAAAAATTGAAATTGATGAACATGAGTAATGGTAATGATTCAAACAAGGGTTCATCTTCTGGTAAGGCTAATAATGATACTTTTAAGATTAAGTTACCAACATTTAGTCCTTCCAGTGATGACATAATGTTCTATCTGGACAGATTTGAACAAGCATGTACAGCTCATAACATAGACAAAGCAAAATATGTTTATCAGTTATCAGGGATACTGACAGGTAAAGCTCTAAGTATATTAAATATGGTGGATGAACCTGACAAGAACAATTATGAGGTTGTCAGGGCCGCTTTGTTAAAGAAATATCAGCTTAACGAAGACGGCTATCGTCTACAATTTAAAAACATGTTACCTGAAAATGGAGTTGAATTCTCCGAGTTTATTGCAAGAATACGCATTACTTTCTCACGATGGGTTGAACTATCTAAAACGGAAAAAACTTATGAAGGACTTATGGACTTAATACTTAGAGACAAAGTCATGTCGTCTGTCAATGAGTCTTTCCTTGCTTTCCTTCATGAACGTAAACCTAAAACAATAAAAGAAATGGAAGATTTCTGTTGCCAATATGTAACTGCGCACCCACACATAACCATGGGTAACTCTAAGGTGAAAGAAGGTTTACCAGTTGCTTCGGCAGCACCGTATGGTCAAAACTTTGCTCGTAGATCCCAACAAAATTTTGATAGAAAGGGCAGCGGTAATTTCTGTCAAAATCATGGAAATCAATTTCATGGTGATTCTTCTTCGAAGAATTGGAGACAACCTGATAGTACTCGTTACTATCACCCTAATAATTATAGGCATTTCAAAAGAGGATATGGTAATAGAGGTTATTCCTGCCGAAGACCTCAAAACCAAACAAATAGATGTTCGCATCAATGTGAACATGATAGTAATCGTGGAAACTGGAATTCGAACCAGGATAACAATTACAATAGAGACAATAATAACTTGCAGAGATAATAATAACTCTGATAACTTCAGAGGTAATAATAGTCGGGGTAGATCTCAACACAAAAAAAAGAGATATCAGCAGGCTAATGCTGTACAACAGGAAACTGAGGGAGCCTGTAATCATGTTGTTGATAATAAAAACTTGACGCTGTCACTGGTTCTGCTTTTGACTTTGAGAGAGCAAACAAATGCCCCCAATGCAGTACTTTATTCGAACCGGGTACCATAACTACTTTGAGTTGTGGTCACCCACTTCCCGCTCTTCCTGCTGCTGTTGCGCATGACGGGAGGGGTTCTTTAATCCTACATAAGGGTCTTGTTAATGATACTCCGGTCTCACTACTTTTCGATTCCGGATGCACCACTATTGGTGTTAGACAATCGCTTGTAGATCCATCTTGTGCTACAGGAAAGGTTATTAAATGTGTCACATTTGGCGGCACTCTAGAAAAATATCCTACTGCTGTAATTCGCATTGCCACTCCTTTCTTTACTGGAGATGTGCATGCTTGTCTCTTACCTAATCCTATTGCGGACCTTATTATTGGTCGTATTCACGGAGTTAGGGAGTGTACCCCACAGCAGATTGCTGCTTGGGAAAATAATAACATGCAAGCTACAAATGCAGTGGTTACAAGAGCACAAGCTCTACAAACACCCGAAACTTCACTGAATAGTGATAATGAAGTTGATAGCCAAGATAGTCACTTAGTAATCACTCGTGACTCTTTCATAAAATTGCAAGAAGAAGATCCTTCTTTAAAAAAATTCTTCATTCTTGCGAAGAAAGGTGATCCGAATCAGGATACAAATAGAAAATCTTGGATTGCAATGAGAAACGGCGTACTTGTACGTATGGTACAAGATTCGACTACGTCGGCACATTCGCAAATTCTTGTTCCCAAGAGCATGAGAGTGCAAATATTGCAACATGCTCATGACTCGCAATGTGCTGGACATATGGGTTTTGCCCGTACGAAGTCGAGAGTCCTTGCGGCTTTCTTTTGGCCTTTTGTCAAAAAGGACATTCGTATTTACTGCCGATCATGCAAGGTATGTCAGGAGGTCAAATCTAGAGGACCACGACATGCTGCGCCTATCCAGGCTGCTGACATTCCTATTCGGCCGTTTCAGAAAATGGCCATAGATATTATTGGCCCTTTTAAGGTCAAGTCGGCCAGAGGACATCAGTTCATCCTTACATGTGTCGATATGTGCACACGTTGGCCAGAGGCTATCCCTCTTAAGAGCATATCTACTACAGATATCGCAGATGCTCTTTGGTTGATATTTTCTCGCTTGGGGTTCCCCAGAGAAATATTGTCAGACCATGGCACTCAACTCATATCTGACACTATGTCACAGGTAATGTCTACCTTACATATTGAACGATCTCTCAGTAGTATCTACCATCCTATGTCTAATGGGTTAGTTGAGCGTCTGAATAGAACGCTCAAGACTTTGCTTGGTAAGATAACTGAAGATCATCCTCAAGATTGGGACAGGGTTTTACCCGCGGCTCTCTTTGCCTATAGAGAAGTCCCTAATGAACACACAGGATTTTCTCCCTTCGAACTTGTCTTTGGCGCGCGTCCGCGCGGCCCTATGTCTTTATTACACGATCTCATCACTGCCGATGATATTAGCGATGAAACTCAATCCTCATATGAGTATGTCATTGCTCTTAGACAAAAGATCATTGAGGCATGTAAGCTAGCAACTGCTTCATCAGAAATTGCTAAAGAGAAGGCAAGGCAGTTTGCTAACAAGAATAGATGTCTACGACAACTTTGTCCAGGTGACAAAGCATTCGTCCTACTCCCCAGTAGGGAAAATAGACTTCTTATTGCATGGAAAGGTCCGTATGCAATAGTCTCTCGGATTTCCGATGTTGACTATGTGGTCGATATTGATGGAAAGCATAAAACTTTCCACATAAACATGCTTTCGGAATTTCACGAACGTCCGGACTATTTGCTGCCTATTTTCCAGGCAACGGATGATGCTCCTGCACCTCACGGTCATTATTCATCCCTGTCTGTCATACAGGATGAGGAATCTACCTTCTCTGATGTCAATCTTCCCCTTCCAGTGGTTCCATTACATTCCACGGAATCTTGGAAAAACGTTTCTGTTTCTCCTAATCTTTCTGGTGACGAACATCGACAAATCTCGACGATGTTACAAACATTTCAGGATGTTCTCACTGACATTCCTGGACACACAGATGTCATAGAACATGACATAATTCTTACCGACAATAATCCAATTAGGGTTAGGCCTTATCCTATCCCTATACACTTTCAGTCGCAAGTGGAAAAGGAATTGGATGAAATGATTCAATTAAATATAATTGAACCATCGACTTCACCATATTCTTCTTCCATGGTTATTGTCCGGAAGAAGGATAAGAACATACGAATTTGCGTTGATTATCGCAAATTGAATCAGGTCACAAAGTTCGATGCTGAACCGATGCCTTTGTTAGAAGATCTACTGATTAGACTTTCTAATTCTAGATTCTTCACTAAACTTGACTTGTCTAAAGGTTATTGGCAAGTGCCTTTAGCAGAGCATGCCAAACCTCTTACTGCTTTTTCTACACCTAGGGGTCTATTTCAATGGAATGTTATGCCTTTTGGTCTCATGAACGCCCCTGCCACTTTCGTTCGCATGATGCGTCGAATTCTGTCACATCGTTCGGATGTCATCGCATACTTAGATGACATCTGTCTCTTCAGTGATACCTGGGAAGATCACTATTTAGGGTTATATGACTTACTGTCCACTCTACGTGAGAATAATTTGACAGCAAAACCTTCTAAAGCTTTTGTTGGTTTTGGTGAAATCTCTTTCCTGGGTCATCGTGTTGGTCATGGTCTCTTGAAGACAGAAGACCACAATACTTCCAAAATACTGAATATCTCTGTTCCTAAAACGAAGAAACAAGTTAGGAGTCTCTTAGGTTTAATTCAATTTTATGGGAGATTTATTCCAAATTTATCTTCGATCATGGCACCTCTCTCAACATTGTTGAAGAAAGGTTCGCCTAATCTGGTCCGTTGGTCTGAAGAATGCCAATCTTCACTAGACCAAATCAAGAATATATTTTCTTCTCCTCCCATCTTAAGATTACCTACTCTTGATAGGACTTTTGTTCTTCGGAGTGATGCTTCATCCACTGGGATTGGAGCAGCACTGATGCAAGAATATGCAAATACTCTGCATCCTGTTATGTACATTTCTAGAAAACTAAATGCGGCAGAGAGGAACTACTCGGTTTTAGACCGTGAGTTGTTAGCGATGGTTTGGTCAATTCTAAAACTACAAAGATTCCTCCTGGGCGCACATTTCATTCTAGAGACTGATCAGAAAGCTCTTACAGCTATTCAGACTAAGAATTTGAAGAGTTCCACTCGATATGCTATAGCTCTTCAACCTTTTCACTTCACGGTACGAGCTATCCGTGGTGCGGATAATGTGATGGCTGACATTTTGTCTAGATGCCCACATGACTCCAACTAATACTTCTGTCCTATATTTCCATATATTACAGAGTCATAACACACCTACATTACTACAATAGATTAGCACATCTGTACTCACTTTATATGTACACACTATCGTGCTTTGTTATCATCTTCTTCTGTTCGTTTTTTAAGATGATAGAGGAAGACTGAGTGGTTAATATAAGGGCCGTTAGTTTACTAAACAGCCACAATTATTAATAATGTATTGTACCTTATGAAGCATATTAGTTATTAATTAGCATTATATTGCTTGTACTTTCTCAGAATGTCATTGATGAGCTGAGGACTTACCTTACTATTATCAAGCATGACGAGTTCTAGATTGTGTACTTACCCTCGGAATGCCAGAGGATATGTCCTGGATCGTCATGTAGTTTAACTTTACTATGTACTTATGTCATTACATGTCAAATAATGTACTATTTAAATTTTCCTATCAGATTTGTACATCCATTTTTAAAGACAATATTAGATTATGCTATTTATTGATGTCTATGGTAACTTGCATACGTATATTGTGTTTACATGCTAACGTGATGTGTGTTGGTGACACCTCCCCGATGTGAATATTTTTTGAGACATATTTATTTTTCTGTTGAGGTATATCCTCACCAGACACTCTATATTTAGCCTCATGTTAGGAAATTTAATTAATTATCAGCGCATAATTCGTGCGTTTTGAGCCGCTTATCGCATGCTCTTTGATATTTAAAAAAAAAAAATATGTTCCACATTTTTTTTTTATCGGGAGGAGGTGGTGATATGTTGCGTGAGAAATTCTCGCAACATCGTTTTATTACAATATATATTTTATAACGCAAGGGCAACAACTGCTTGAAATTTGTAGTCACTTTTCTCGGTGGGCAGTTGTCTCCTCGCGTTGGTATTGAATGCAGTTAAGTTTGCTATGCTAGGCCGTTTTCTCAGAAAAACGGTTGGCAACCTGTTGAGTTATCCTTTTAAGGTAATCATTCTTACGCTGGTTCGTAGTAAAGGTCCTTGCGTCTTAAGTTCTGAGCTGTGGTCATTTTGCGCTGGACTGCGCATGACTGGTCTTGCTTCTTGGTCGATCGATTTCCGCCCACCAGAGTGAGCGATTTTGAATAGCTAGGAAGATGCCTCGCTGAGAGGGGATCTCCGCTATTTTTTTGTTCTGTCAGGAATGTGAAGTCCTCTTAATGGATATTTCGTTTATTCGAGATAATACCTCTAGTGTATTTCCACATGCCGGGAGGCGTAATATTTCTGTGTATTTCCTGAAGGCAAGGTAAATTAACTTTTCATTAACTCTATCGATTTTTGGTCGTGAGCGATTTTTGATTCATAGCCTGTCTTCGAAAGGCGTCGTCACGAGATGTTTTCCCAGCTCACATGTCGCTGTATTGTACTGCATCGGTTGATGCATGTCCCAAGGACCATTACTTGCTACTTTGTTACATGAACTAGGTTTGGAAAACCTTTGTTATCTAGAGGATATTTTTGAGGACATTATTTATACTTCAGCAGACGTGCCTGTCTTGCTGAAGTCAGATTAAGGAGAGTGAACTGATCTCATACATCTGGTTATCTCCTGGCTGTTATAGAAAAGGATGGAGTTTTTCACCTGACTACATTTACAGCACTATGAAATATAACATGCATCTGACTCATCATTGTAATGCTGTCTACCGTCCATTGCTGTATTGAATGTTGCTGTGATAATGACTGTTTGATGTGCCTACATATTCGCGTAACCATTTTGTCACTGTGGCGTCCACAATAAATAATGAAGAAAAACGTCATCGGCTGTTACAAGAATCATTGACTTTATACGTCGTGAGTTTACTGACGTCCTAATGTGGATTGCCCTGTTATTTTGTATGATCATTGTTTGACTGAACACATCTGCACACTTCACAAAACCAGACCACGGGCACCATCACTCACCTCATGGTGCACGCGTCATTTGGCGGCCAATTACTCAATCATAATATAAATTGGGCGTCATCAATATTGTTAGCAATAACTTGCATAAAAGAAGTTACAACGTAGGGGACTCAGACAAAGTACATCCTTCAGTCTACTTTCACTCGGTACTTTCATCAGGGCCCTGATATACTTACAATCGTGCTGTGGTTCGCCGTCTGGCACAAACTTTGGGACACTCACACACTTTTTATCTGTTACGGTTCACCACACACTTGTTAACAATGTCGGAAAGTTAATGTTTTAGATTTTTCTGTAATTTTTCTCGCCACAAGGCAGCATGTACATTAGAGTTAGTGTAGAAATATGCACTGGCTCAAAGGCCCAGTATAAGCATTTATTAGGTATGTCTCTGTACAAAACCGCGGCAAAGTTTGGGTTACCCCAGTATTCACTGAATAAAGAAAAACCACATATGAAATATGTTACATATTATGTACTCAATATAACTTACGTTTTTAAAATGCAAGCGTACAGCTTGACTTATCATTTAAAACTTTTCCCGTGAAATAAGTTATATATAAAAAAATCATAAATCCTCATGAATTAGGAATACATACGTATTCCGTCAACACTCATGAGGCATCTAGCATTTATAAGTTAGGTTTAGAAAAATTATTCCCGTCTGATTATTTAGCAGTTAAATTAAATTCATTATAGCTACATTGTTGTTTAAGCTAGAAATTATAATTTATTCTGCTGAAAATAAAGTTTAACATTCTGGTTATATCTATTACCAGACAAAGGGTCCCAACTTTATTTCCCCAAACGAAATAATCTCCCCTTTCCGTCTAAAACACCTTACATCAACTAGAAGACTACCATGAACTGACACTCGTGCGTTTTCACACCTCACGCTGACCAGGCCAACAGTGAGTGCCTTGTCAGCTGGGATTTCCAGACAGATGTCTCAAACTGCGCCGAGGAGATGTCGACTATCGCGCCTCACTGAGCGCTCCGCCGATGCAACTCGTTATGGCAGGTGAAAATGCAGACAACTTTGTCGCCTATAGGTCTGGCGAAAGTGAATATTTACAGTGTATTTCGTCTGGTGCAGGGAATGCTGTAGACATATGTCTGCTCCTTTGTCTGGCCAGACGAATATATTCACAGTTTCGTCCACTGACACCTAATGCAATGGAATGCATTTAACGCTTTCTCTCTGACACGTTATGTCATAAATGCGTTTACCAGTATGAGAAAGAAACCGGTAAAGTTGAGAATGGGGAAGAAAATATTTTTCGCAAACGAATGGATGCGAAAAATACAGGAAACAGGTAAAGAGTGATAATAAAATAGAGGATACGGGTGAAAGAAAAAGAAGAGGATATAGGCAATTTATGATCAATAAACTCTATGTGACACTGAGAAAGACAGCGTTCTAACCACTCTGTCAAGCGGACGCTCTGGGTAAAACTTCAGAGCCCACACATATTTTTTCAATGAACGAAAATAATCCTGCTCAACCACATATGTGATATAATTAGGATATACAGGGTGTCCATAAAGTCTCTTTACAATTTAACAAATTTATTACAAAGGCAATTGATGAGATATCTTAATCAGATTTGTTCTATGTACTCAGTGGTTATCGAAGTTTTTAATCACATACCTTTATCGTATTTCAGGTACCCTGTTGACGAAAGAGGTACTGTTAAATGAACCCCTACAAAAATGGCTACTCCTCAAGAGAAGGCACAATGTGTATCATGGTTTATTGAAACAAAATCGGATAGGCAAACTCAGCGAAACTACAGAACTAAGTGTGGAAGAGATCCACCGTCACGTCCGTCAATTCGTGCATGGCACAAGAAATTTATGGAGACAGGGACAGTGTTGGATAAAGGGAGGAGTGGACGACTTCTTGGTCGTCCACTTCTCTTTTATCCAACACTGTCCCTGTCTCCATAAATTTCTTGTGCCATGCACGAATTGACGGACGTGACGGTGGATCTCTTCCATACTTAGTTCTGTAGTTTCGCTGAGTCTGCCTATCCGATTTTGTTTCAATAAACCATGATACACATTGTGCCTTCTCTTGAGGAGTAGCCATTTTTGTAGGGGTTCATTTAACAGTACCTCTTTCGTCAACAGGGTACCTGAAATACGATGAAGGTATGTGATTAAAAACTTCGATAACCACTGAGTACATAGAACAAATCTGATTAAAATATCTCATCAATTGCCTTTGTAATAAATTTGTTAAATTGTAAAGAGACTTTATGGACACCCTGTATATATATGTATATATATGTATATATATATATATATATATATATATATATATATATATATATATATATATATATATATATATATATCTATATATATATATATATATATATATATATATATATATATATATATATATATATAGTGTCTCTTTGACCATGTGACAAGATCACCAATGTGGAACTGATGACAAGAACCAGATAAGTGCCAGTGGAACAAGAAACGAGAAGAAGGCGATGGAGATGGATAGGTCACTCATTAAGGAAACCTGTTGTTAGGCAGTCCTTGTTCTGGAATTTCCAGCGTAAGAGAGGTAGGGGGAGACAAAGAAACACAAGGAGACGAGAACTACACGGTGATTGAAAAATCACCACACATAGGGAATAATGTTCCTATTCGTGAATGAGGTCCTGTGTGGTGGCTTCCGAGATTCCTAGAGCTAGCCCACTCGGTTTATACTTGTGGGGTACTGCCACATAACAGTTTGTGCATGTATTTCTGTGCTCTCTCACATGTTCAGCACTCCGGCAGTATCATCTCTTTTTCTGCATTTTCATCACCTATCATCTTATTATTTGGCATATTTTACGCCCTACATTCTTTATGTGACCACTCCCAGACTGTTTACGTTACGCCAGTTGACTCGTGATAATTCCACGTTTATTGAACCGGTCAGCAAGCGATATTCTTATCATGAAAAGGCGGCTCGCCATCTTTTGATACAGACAGCAAACGTGAAGAGAGATAGCGACTTTGACGTAACTCATTTCCGGGGCCAGCGACAATCAGGCAATTAACACTTAGGTTGTGGTCTGTATGTCTGAGGACAACATATTGTTAGTCTGAGCGGCCGGCGATCCTTTTTTGTTTTGACTATTTGGAAAACGCACGATCACAGACGATAATGAAATAATGGTTTCACGGGAGCATCATTGTGTGTGACTATCGCAGGCAATCTGTCTGGCGAGTCAATATTTGAAGGTAGAATCGGAAAATCAAATAGGTTCCCAGATTTGTTGTGAGTTGGCGGAAATATTACCGCATCATTTGAAAGAGGTCACGCGTTGGAATATTTAATGTAAAATTTTAAACTCGCGATTATGAATTTAAACACCCCTACCTTCATAGTGCAAAAAGAGCTTACGATTGGATTGAAGTGAATAAACATTGAATTTTATTGGAAATTTTGGCGGAAGTACCATTAGTGTTTTGAACTGAGAATGAGAGACATAATCTAGCGAAACCAGAGACACAGAACACAGACAGCTTCGCAACTTCAAACGAGCAACTCCCAAAAGCCATAGCAAGAAGGATCGGACCTAGAATTCCATACTTGTAAGTAACAGATCGAGTATGTGGGCAACTCTGAAAACTTAAGAGTAAACCCGCATGTTGAAATACAAACTCTGAAAACTTAAGGGACCAGGACTTTAAACATCAGGACTGGATACCTAAGGAACTGGATCACCCGTCATAAGAGAAACATTATCAGACCAAGTGTTCGCAGATTCACCCGTCATAAAAGGGATTCAAAAGTTCCAGACCAAGTGATTCGAGAGCATATAACCTAACTTGCTCGTATGCATTCTAAACTGTGCGAGAAGATTGTATATAACTCAATTGGGGTAAGTTGTAAACATTTATATTACAAATGTGAATTGGACATGTTTTTCTTTCTAAGTGGTTATATATGAGGCTGGCAATCTCAACATACGAAAATAGTATATTCATTAACTACTTCAGCAAGCGCTGGTGATTTCTTCTGGCTAGATGTGCGGAAAACCGACAGCAGATGTGACCCCAGACTCCGACTGGAGCAGTGATGGCTGATGATTACTTCACGTGTACCTAAAATGTATAATATTTAGTGAGACATATGCACTTTGTTAGTTGTAACTCAGGCAACTCATTATTCATCCCTTCCAGACACATTTTCCTAGTTTAATACCCGGAAGAATATTGGTGATTTTTAATCATCTTCTCTGAGCTACACTGTGTACTCGGGAATTTAATTCTTCTGAAAGATTAACATTGATGGGTGGACAGCGAGAATGCGCCTGTTAATTGGCAGCCCACAAATGTACTTAGCAGAGGCATTTGGTTTTTTTTATTTTGTCTAAAACGTTCGTGGAAAGAAACTAGTTGTACGTGAAAAGCAGGTAATCCACACCAACCGCTTAAATCGGACAAGTTGTGTGAAGAAGTACCATCATCACCAAGAAGTGACGCAAACCACAGATGCAGGACTCACCTAAAAGTTAGGTTCTGATTAACAGGCGCCAGCAAAACGGACAATAGTCTTAAAAACTTTCCTCTCCCCAGGCTCGATGACGAAAGCTTTCATCTAAAATTTAACCAATCTTTCCATATTTATTTCTAACCTGTTAAAGACTAATTCGCTATTAAATTTGTTACATGTTATTTTAAAACTAAACAAACATAGTTCATTCAGTTATTACATGTGTGAAAGCAAACGTACATATACATATATTTACCTCTAAACAGAGCTATACCATTATAAGAGGAAATTCGCTGAATTAACTCAGCTAAGGGCTTGAACAGGCTAAAAAGCATTGCTTAAATCCTTCATAAAAGGCGACGGACTGATATAAGTTAACAAATGTTCAGTGATAAGCAGCATTTTTCTTGACTTCTGAGTTATCTTGTTGTCGCGAGAGGTTCAGGTGTTACTAAAATGAAGGCTATCCTTGACACAAAGGTGTATCAGATGATACCAGGATAATGCCAGATAAGAGACTGGTCTTATAAGAAATACCCCCTTCTCTGAAAAGAGTAAGGGTGTATCGACATCAAAAGTGGGGTTAAGCTATGTAAACCTTCAAGTATGATAATAGTGTTGGTCACTTAAGATCTAACTGCTACCTCTCCAGATCCCACCTTGAATAATGGTTATATAGTTATTTTTGTGGCTAATTGTCTAGGGATAAATTGAATATTTAATATGTAATATCTATCAAACAGAACATTAACTCAATTAGAATAATTAAGTAAGTCTGAGTGAAAGTATTTACAATTTATTGATCCTATACCGTTTCTCTTTTCGGTTAGGAAAATTAAAATGAATTCAAATGTTATATACACAATCAAATAAATAAATATGGAATATTCTTCTCCATAATAGTACTATGATAAATTTGTAGTTATAATGTCAATTTCTTTCTTTCACATAAGTAGTATCACTTTCACTGGCTTGTAAAGTAATATTAATTGAATATAGTCCTTAGTGAGTCATCATTATAATGTTTTTAATATGTGTAGTTTCTTTATTTTATTATGTGGCTTCTTTGTTTTAAAATTTGTGGCTGGATAGTCTGATCAGTGGAACTAAGCGTTCACTTAGCTTTTGAAATATTGAGAAGCATCCATCTATAGCCAGGATCACACAATCTGTAACTCCAGGCTGGGAAACTTTGGTCGAGTTCTAAGTATATGAAGAACTGTATGCACCAACAGAATTCCTCTCAAGTGGATGTCTCGTAAACTTGTGGTAATACCAGGATAAAACCTGGAATGAAAATACAATCGCATTTCTTGTAGGGTCCAGCACCACTCCATACACACATACAACACCACGTACAAACATAATTCAGACATTGTGCTAACAGTTTGCACAGGGCAATTTACCTCAGTACCCTACAACCAGTTCAATGTGATTACTCTTTTTCTTAATACATCCTAAGTTAGATCCATTAGTCCATGATTGGCTTCCATACAATGATTTGGTTAAATACACAATAGTAAGTGACATCTTGATTACATCATGTTAACAAATCCTGTCATCCTATCTTATGTTCGGGAACAGTGTGTCGTTCCAGTATGAAATACTCATTCAAATACCCCAATAAACTTACAGTCGTATTTGTGCCATAATTCTCAATTATCCTACACATTCCCAATGCTGGCTTTCGTCTCTAATAGTTAACACATGCTTGCTTTCAAGCCGGCAGCACACTCGTTCTATAATTTTTTCTTAACACATATAACACACTAGCGAACACACAAGTGGATTATACACAGGCAAAGTACATAATTATACACATATTTATACATTTCTCTTATCCTCAGGAAGAATACAATAGCTATAACAGGCTGTAAATGGGTATCTAGGTCTGCTACGAAGATACAGCTTGCAAAATATTTGACAGCAAGCGTTTGCCGCTTTCTTCTGTTAGTACTGTATTTTTAAAATGTTGTGGCCTCAATTACGCCCACGTTCAAGGTCTTATATAGGGTCTCAGCGTACCTCGCGGATGGTTGGGGCAAAAGCGGTGTTTAGGAATCCCAAAACAATGCGTCTTTTAGCCTTCGCGTTCAATGTGCAGAAATTTTAAATCTATTATCTTTCTTAATTGTGGATCGATTTTACTCATTTAAAGTTAGTATTATACTGGCAATTTATCTCTATCAGTCTAGCTAAAATTTGTTTAGTTAGCAAAATGCATTTAAATCTATGCAGCCTTTAACTAACTATATTGGGGACTACCCTGATGTAGAAATGTCAATTAAAACGATTTTTCTCTTAAAATAACATAGTATTTGAGGAAGTCTCTACACATACCTCTTAAGTAATGTACCCCGTTGTTTAAACTAGCTATAACTTTCGTTTAACTATTTTTAGTCTTTGAGAAATTAAATATCTTCGTATTTTCAGTTGCACAAAATAGGCCTCTATGTTAAGCATATTAGGTTTCCTTATACATACCAGAAAAAGGAGCGTTCTCATTGGTTGCTATATCGGACTGTTTTATTCTATTATTGAGAGCGGTAAATATGACCGTGGTGTAAGACAGACAAAATCACGACACTTGTGAAGCCTCCCTTAAGGTAGAAGCGTCATTACGCTTCTATCTACATCTTTGTCAAGAGTAATCTTGTGCGAAGGTAGACACCTTTGACGACCCATTTAGATACTCTTGAGTTTTGGCTACTGTTGGGCCACTACTGCAAAGCAGGGGAGCAATCCGTGACAGGTACTTGAAGGCCATGGTGTACCAGGAAAAAATACGAAACATGAATAAAGTGACAGTTTGTTAAATAGAAGTGACCCTTTTCCCTACGTGGCAGTGTGCCCCTCCTGCGTAATCAATATGTTTGCGTTACAATTTTAAAATTTATAATAGTGTAATAACAAACTGTTTCATTTATCACACTTTGTCACGCCAAAATTAAACATTCCAAACATGGTTCAGTTTGATTAGAATCTGTCACATAATTTGGGTTGATCTCTTGTCCGCTCCGGAAGTATTTAGCTATCCTTATTTGGTTATGCGAATTTTGTGCACCGTTCAATGGTCGGCACATTTTCTTCCCCTACCTTCCGACAGCTAATTGGTATTTTCGAGTCATTGTTTGCACTTCTTCCTGTAATAATTCGTCATGTTTGTTTATCTGTTCATCCTTGCTGAAAGAGTTGACGGATGATGCAATCTTGACCGACAGTAATGTTGGTAAAATTCTCGTGTACCAGACATTGGGCGCCGGATTCACACGGAAATGGCGAAGCGAGCTTGCTTATCGCTGATATCGTTAGTGTGACCTTCTAATTACTGCCGTGAAGAGTCACATCCAATATGATCAAACGAGGGTCGGTGTTTGCACAATTACGGGGAGATAAATTATCCATCTGCGAACATATTACAAACATGCACCTGAAAGACGGAATGTTGTATTAGCTTCCGGACAGAATTTTTACGAAGACATTATTTGTGATGGTGTAGGGAGCTGTAGTTGCAATCATTACCGCGAATCGACGGATATAACAATTCCATATTTAGAAAGTGATCTTGTAAATAACACACAGAATTTTCCTATGAGGAAATTTTTTGAATAAACCTCATCAAAACACACATGATTGAAACTATTAGCCAGCATTCGAGATGTAAACATCATTTCTGACTGGAGTCTGGTCTAATAGTAAACAACAACGTGCGTGAGACGAAAGTTGTAATATAACCAGATCATCTGGGCTGTGACTCTTCATGACAGTAATTAAAAGGTCACACTAGCCATATCAGCGATAAGCAAGCTCGCTTGGCCATTTCCGTGCTAATCGTCGCGCCACAATGTTTGGTACACGAGAATTTTACCAACATGACTGTCGGCCAATATTGCATCACCTGTCTACTCTCTCAGCAGGGATGGTCAGGTAAACAGGCAAGACGAATTATTACGGAGAAGAAGTGCAAACAATGACTCTGAAATAACAATCCTGCCGGAGAGGAAAAGACAGTGAACCAAATTATGTGACAACTGACATTTTTGCCTTCGTAGGGAACTGATTTTACTGTATAACTACAAACAGCTGACATCGGTTGATGTGAACACTCGCCGTATTACAGTTAGGTTGAGTAACTAGGCCGTTAGAAGTGGCAGTAAAATCAGCTAAACGTGTTAAAATGAACGTTTTGCTCATTCAATGAAAGCTAACAAACTGTGAACTCTGACACTTTCTTACAGCCAGTGTGAAAACAGGTGCAGGACGAAGGCACAAATATACCTATGCAGACACAGCCTGACAGATTTAGCAGACTTAGAGGCAGATTAAACAGATTCTAAAATATAGGTATTTTACTATAGATCCACGGACCCGACTAGATGGTACTTAGACAAAGTAGAGTAGGAAAAATGTAAGAATTCTTATAGAAGGTTAAAGGTTTTAGAACTAATAATTTCAGTAGACTTCTTTCTTGTTCTTTGAAATACAGAAAATAGTTTAGGCAAAATTTTATATATGTAAAAAGGAGTCTTCCTCATCATTGGCATTACTGTCTCTAGTTCTCTTCTTCGTGAGTGTGGGTGTTTTTTGTTTTTAGGTTTTGGTCTACCTCTGTCGCTCTTGCAAACAACAGATGACAACATATAGTTTTTAAAGAAAAGTCGTACATTAACAAAAATATATTAAAAGTTTTATTTTAAGTAAAAATAAATTTACAAATGGTTTTTTTAAATATCTATACACAATACTCGCTAAATTTACCAACTTAGCAGAATGTAACAACATATTTACACATGTTAATACAACAAATGAACCTGGTTTAACTCTTTTCTACCTCATGTACAATTTTTATTTGTATCCAGGTAATAACATAGTGCTTCTTAATCTTTAAAAGGTCTCACACCTGTTCACAGCATCTTAAGAAGCTTGACAACCGAGTCCGGTCTAAGAGCAACCGGCGTCAGGGGCGAGTGGTTTGATATGCTGTCAATGTTTCACACTTCTGACCATGAAAGTTAATTAAACTGTACTGAACAATTATGTATGATTCGTGAGGAAAAAAAAAATTGCCATTCAGTTGTAGACAATTATTACATAAACAATATATAGACAACTAAACACGGAATGTTCAAAATACGTCACATTTTGGATTTAGCGTTTTCTTACTAAAGATTTCACTTCCATACAACCTGCCTGCGTCGCGTGCTAAACACTCGATGGCAGAAGAAGATCAGATACCGAGGTTCTATCAAGAGCAAATATGCCCAGTGTCTACACTGATTCAGAAAGCGTAGTTACGATGGACCGGACATCTGGTTTGCATGTAAAATGAACGCCTCCCAAAGAGGCTGCTGTATGGCGACTTGAGGGAGGGAAAGCGTACAAGAGGGCGACCAGAGAAGCGCTTCAAAGGGAGCCTGAGGGAGTCACTGAAGAGCTGCCAGATTAATACAACCACCTGAGAGCAACTGGCACAGGATCGCACAGCCTGGAGAGGCGCTATCAAAACGGGTGTCACAGTCAGCGAGGCCAACCGTGTGAGGGTAGCCCAGAAAAGACGTGCATCCTGGGGCGCTGATTCTACATGAAATTAACTTCTGCTTTATACTTCATTACACACTTATGGATAAAATATATGATAAGCGCTTAAGCGCCCCGCGCTTTTTGTTATTTTGATGTTACATTTTTTTACTGCAAGCTATAAACTCCTTGAAAAATTATTTGTGGCTTTTTAGTGCATTAAAAGCCTGTGTTTAAAATATTGTTTTTATATTTTCTGTGTGTCCGACTTGATTTCTCACAAGACAGATCAAGAGTTCCCCCCCCCCCTCCCCCCGCTGTCTTTGTATTCCCTAACGCCAGAGCATTGTCATGTGCCAATTTTCAAAGGAGGGAGACTGGAGCGTTATTCAATCAGGTTTCAAATCAGATCCCTTTGTCTCGAGAAGTACACGCCATAACCACTATGCCTTTCAGACGTTTATGTAAAAATAATAATGTATAAAGTAAAAAAAAACAACAATTATACTATTTAATACCTATGGTGGGGGGAGAGGGCGGGGGGCTTCCCCCCCCCCCCAAAAAAAAATGGCTGACTGAGCGGACCTTTTAATATCATCATGTAGTTTCTTCCACTCCATAAGCAGACTAGATATTCTGTGATTGGTACGATTGTCGTGTACCCTCTTAAAAGAGGGTCCGAATGGCAGGGTGGCTAAAACACTCGCCTTTCTCGCACTAAAGTTACCGGTTCGAAACATAGGAGCGTAATGCTCCAGTCTACCAGCTATAAATTAGTGCATGCCCCTGCTTTTGAAACCGGGAGATAGGCGAAGGCAGCGATGAAGTACATTAATCACTCACCTTGTAAAGTTGGACTTAGTATATTGAAGTCTCTAACACTTCCCCCCCCCCCCCCCCCCCTACGGCAGTAACTGCTTTGGGACTAACTTTACCGTTAATAGCAGCAGTGGTAGTAAGGTGATAAAAAAACCGGCAGGTGGCACTTCGGAAAGATGACACAGGTGAACCCGCCGCCTTCTTAGAGAGTCAAGAAGATGTAAAAATCTGAAACATTTATTTGACGAGCAGTACTATTTCTGATGATCAGATTACCCCTGGTCGTAATGCTCTGTATACAGTTTTTCATTACTGATATATATATATATATATATATATATATATATATATATATATATATATATATATATATATATATATATATATATATATATATATATATATATATATATATATATATATATATATATATATATATATATATATATATATATATACAGTATATACAGTATATACAATTGAAACGGTATTGAATTGGTTTTGCAAATTAACGGTGCACAGGAAATACGAGACGTTTCGGGTTTCACCCTTCGTGAAATATACGGGTTGAAGAAACATACTGTAGACACTACAAACACGTAATTATATATATATATATGTTGCATGATGTTAGAAAGACTTAAATTGCATGCTGACGAAAAGATCAGAGAAGAACAAGCGGGTTTCAGGCCGAAACGATCATGTATTGATCAAATATTCACACTAAGAACAATTATAGAAGAATCAGTGGAAAGGCAATCGCCACTTATTATCACCTTCGTCGATTTTCAAAAAGCCTTTGATAGTCTACACCGCCCATCATTGTGGAAGATACTTACAATCTATGGTTTTCCAACAAAATATGTGAATATAATCAAAGCGCTATATGACAATGCAAGATGTTGTGTTAGAACAAATAAAGGGAATACAGAATGGTTTACAGTAGAAACAGGGGTTAAACAAGGCTGTATTATGTCACCACTACTTTTTGGAATAGCTATTGATTGGGTTATGAGAAACTATACCCACAATGAACAATGGGTATAAAATGGACAAATGGAAAATTCCTGGGGGACCTGGATTTCGCAGATGATGTAGCATTCTTAAGTTCAACACCAAGACAATCCCAAGAAGCAATAAATAATTTGTGTCATCTCTCGGTTAAAATAGGTCTCCAAATAAATGCCTCTAAAACTAAAGCTATGAACTTTTCTAACGAGACCTTTGATATCATCTTGAACGGGGAAAAACTACAGAAAGTTGAAAGTTTCAATTATTTAGGAAGTAAAATGACTCAGGATGGTGACACAACAAGAGAAATCCATACTAGAATTGCTTTGGCAGCTAGCGCCTTCAATAGATTATCTAACATTTGGAAATTACGATCATTGAATATACATACCAAGCTTCGTCTGTTTAATTCAAATGTTATCTCAGTGTTAACATACGGCTGTGAGAGTTGGAAAATAACAAAATCATTGGAGAACAAGCTGAATACATTCGAGAACAAATGTCTTAGAAAACTCATGAACATCAGTTTGGAAAGAATTCAAGACTAATCGACAAATAAGAGAAGACTCTAGGCAGAAATATGTCTCCGACTATATAAGGAAAAGACGATGGTCATATATCGGTCATGTCCTACGAATGCAAAACAACAGAATACCACTACAGGCGCTCACTTGGGTTCCTGAGGGTAAGAGGAAAAAAGGAAGACCAAAAGAAACACTCAGAAGAACAATAATAAGAGAAGGAAGAACGTTGGGCCTAAATAATGTGCAAGAGCTAAGAGGAGTGGCGTCACAACGAACAACCTGGAGAGCACTGGTTTCTGCCTTATGCGCCGTGTTTGGCGCTTAAAGAATTTATTATTATTATTATATATATATATATATATATATATATATATATATATATATATATATATATATATATATATATATATATATATATATATATATATATATATATATATATATATATATATATATATATATATATATATATATATAACAACACAGGTTTACAGCAATAATAAAGCAAGTAAAAACTGAAAAACATATCCAGACCATTTATTCAACAGTCAACGGAAATTAAAAGCAGAAAATGGAATAACAAAACTAGACGTTCTGCTATGACTATATTCGATAAAAGATCCGGTGAATACAATGGCGTCCGGCAGTAACAATGAAAGTGGTGACCTATTACTGATATAGATAGCTCTGTCCAGCGAATACAGTATTAGCGATTAGTATCAACGCTTAACTCTTTCTGTGTTGTAAAGTTTCTAAATTTCATCAATACACAAAATGAATATCAATTTTTTTTTTCAAATTAGCTGCTTTAAAGCAAGCAGTAAACGTGTATGAGAAGTTATCTCATCTTATTATATAATTTTCTTAGTGTGTCCGCTAACGCTATTTGAAGGAGGCTATCAGTAAAAAATCCATTCAAGCAAGCAGAAATAATTACATCCCTTGAGTCAACCTTTGAGATTGATTGTCATTTCAACAAATATAGAGAGAAAACTACATTTGAAATGTTAAAAAAAAAATAATACATATTTCGATTACCCAATTATTGTGACTCTTTGAAATTAAATAAAGTTAATATATTTAATGCCGGCCAAAGGATTGGCTTGGCGACTTCTATAAGGCATTGCATGAACAACAGCACATTACTATAGTTTTAAAAAAATAATTTAAAAACACGTAGAAGTGAGCACCGGTAGTTGAGCAGTTAACGCGAAATCTCGCCATGCAATTGGTCCAGGTTCAATTACCGCCTCGGGTAAAACTAGTTTTTATTTTTTAAATTCAGTCATAAGTCTTTAGTTTTAACAGAAAGTTAAAAAAAAAAAAACAATTAAAAAAGAAACCATCATTTGATGGCTCTTATATAGTAAAAACTAAATTATTAAACTCACTAACAGTTTTAATTTATTTATCAAGTGTGTTTTTGTTCATCTTAGTTTTAAATTATAGTTTTCATGTGTGTGTGTGGACACTGTAGATCCCGAAAGATGGTTTCACTTCCTCCTTGTAAGTGTTTTGTAGTTTTAGTAATACACATTATAAATTAGCTGAATAATATGTTTAGCTGTTTTAAATCTTAAATGTAACAACTTAGTTAGTTTTATAGTAAGTAAAGTTCAGATGCGAACAAATCTAACTATAACCCAACGACTGTAAAAGACCGCTCTTTGGAGATTTCTGTACCACATCGCGGCGCAACATACTGCTGGTGGGATAAAAAAATTTACGTAACATGACTACTCAATTGCAATCAGCAAGCTATTTCAAAATGCGCAATCTTGGATCCTAATACTAACTCTGCTAATTATAAGCGCAGAGAAATACAACACAAATGCCATATTTTAAAAATGGAATGCGATATCGCGATGTGAATAAATCTAACTATGACCAAACGACTGTAAAAGACGCCTCTTTGGAGATTATCGTATCGCATCATGGCGCATCATACAGATAATGGGATTATGAGAGAGTGTAAGAAAATCTCTCCATTAAAAGTACGCATGCAAAAAAGTGCACTTAAAATCTTAACTGAAATAAATGGGACGGCAGATTACTTCGATTTAATTACTGACTTGTACATTAAAATTGACTGTCAAAACTACCCACTGAGTATAAAATTAACAAATCCGTGTCTTACAACCATCTCCTAATATGCCTACCCTTCTTCTTCTTCTTCGTTCAGCTTGTTATTCGTGCTAAATCTGCAAGCCTGTCATCAAAACGAAGTACACACTTTTCCAGGTCTATGCGGTTGCGACCTAGCTTCTGCCTCAGTTCTGCAACCTCTGGTCAGGTTTGCCATTGTAGGTCGATGCAGGCTGGGCAGTGATTGATAATGTGTTCAGGGGTCTGGGAGTCCATACCGACATTCATTAGTATGAGCTATCCCGAGGAGATTTACATGGCTTATTAATCTGCACTGGCTAGTTCTTAGGCAGAAAAAGAATAGTCTGCTTGTGCCTATAAACGGAGCCGGCCTTGGGCCGATGTAACCTTATCGACAAAATGAGGTCCCATGCTCACAAAGGGCACCGCACTCGGGTTCCCATCTCCAGTTTGAAAACAAAATGTATCTAAGATTATTTCAAATTAGGCATCAATAATATATGATATTAAATTGTAATTAAAAATATAACAAAATTTGCATTTACATTGTGACATAAATGTGTTACAGCAAAAGTATAATCTTAAGTCCAGTAGGCCACATAGGAATGGTCAAAATCTGGTCCCGCAGGTGCTAAGGCCAACCTTGCTGATGAAGCTAATTGAATGGGTCTGATCTGTTGTACGACTGCCCAAGCTCGCCTGCAAAGTTCGACTGGATTATCAAGATCGTATTTTGAGCTTAAAATGAAAAAGCACCCTCGTCTTAAAATCGTCTGCGAATACCTATAAGTAGTCTTAGTCTAAGAATAAGTGAATTAGAATATCACTTCGTGTTTTTACATTTTTATATCCTCGCTTATATCCAATTGCTTTGCTAATGTAGTTTAAATGTTTAGATTGAGCAAGCTTGGAACAATTCAAAGCGAAAGCAGTTATACAACAAATGTACATAATTATATTTTCGTTTAAAACGAGTAAACATTAGTTTTCACACATTAAGTAGTCACTAGATTAAGTTTATCAAGCACTTGATAAGAATAGAAGGCTTTTATAAGCTGGGATTTGTATATACATGAGAAAATCCGTTGATAGCGTTATACAATATTTCTTGCTCTGGTGCTCCCATGATACGAGAAGTACGTAAAGGTAGTCCTACAACATACTATGCCGTAGAGGAGTGGCGTGTTAGAGACCTCACTTTACTAGGTCCAGCATCAAGAGGTGAGACGACCAGTTCCATTCATCGTGGTCTTTTCTTTCCCTAACAAAAGAGAAAAGCCAAGTACCCATATACAGCCGGGTCGACTGGAGCGTGTAGATAACGGGAATCTAACCTGGCACAAATGCTGCGAGAGACCAGCCATCTAACCACTCACGAGAAGTAGGCGGAGACGAAAAACGGAAGACAGATGTTAACAGGATAAAGAGGAGGTATAAAGACTGTGAGTGGATGGCACAGGTCAAGCTGGCTTTGATGAATTTGTTAACGGTTTATGCTTCTGAGGAAGCTAATGAGACATCATGGGGTTAACATTGATGACTAATACTCCACTATTAGCATTTCGGAAAGACGCTGGAAATGGGTTGGCCACATCCTCAGACGTTAACCTGATACCATCACCAGAACTGACATGTTATGGGCTCCAGAAAGAAAACGGAAGCCACGCCGAACAAAATTTACCTGTCAAAGAACTCTGGATTAATAGGGACAAAAGGGAGTTTTAGTATAAGTGCGTTAGAGGTAAAATTATCGAATCTAATTTTTGTTGCTTAGATTTTTGGCAGTGTTGTTAAAGATTATTCATAGTTTTTTCCACAGTTTACCCCCTGACGTGGAATTGTTTGCAAGTTTACAGTTAAAAAGTTAATACCAAAATGGCTTTCTATTGTTTGAGTCAATCAATGGATGTTTTGACTCCACGTCTTTGTCGGGTATTTCAGGGGGCAGAATACTGTAAGGAGGTTCGTTGCTTGGTGAGCCAAGAAGAGGCGACCTCAATTCTTCATCTCCTTCTACATCTGAAGTGGGAATATCGATGTAATCATTTGTGATATCCTTTGTGTCTTGCCTTACTTTGGTTGTAGCTGTTTTTGGAGTTGTACTTGGTTCGAGTTTCTCTGAATTGTCTTCTATGAATTCCCTGTTACTTTTCTTCATTTTTGTCGCATTAACACTTGCATCTTTGACGCTATCCTGACTCTTAAGTTCTTCTAAAGCCACAGGGTTGGACATGTCAGCAGCATGACGCCCGGCTTTGTTAAATGCATCTGTATCTATGGTAGAAATTATTTTAGCGTCCGTATGAGATGTTGAATTATACGGACTTTCTGAATCCACGGTAGCGGTCTCTGTTGAACCACCAGGAGTTTCTGAAACAGTTTCGTATCTACTGGCAATGTCTAAGTTTTCGTGCGCGCGTGCAACCCCTGGGTTGCTTACGGCTAAACTGGCTTCTCTTGTTAGTTTGGACTGTGAGTATTCAGCATGAGCGGTGTTGTTGTTGCCACTACCACATCGGTCGTCTTCTACAAGACCGTCAGGAACCTGGATGAACACCTTATCGGATACTGTGTCAGTATCTGGAAGAGGCGAGTAGGAACACCCTGAGTGTCTCGTTTGTCCACTGTGTCCAAGTTTATTTAGTTCCATTCCGGGTTCGTGACTAGGAGAATGGTCTCTAGATGGAGTGCTGGTATTTCTACGATGAGCATTCCGTTTTCGTAAACATATTACGTAAACAAGAGCTATTAACAAGAATATAATAATAATGGGAATGATAATAGAGGGTACAACTATTTTCATCGTAGCATTATCATTTGACGAGAGCGCTGAACTGTTGGAAGCGTCGCTTAGCACATTTTGGTTGCTGTTATCTGAGAAGTCATTATCCGTTGTTGTTATCATTGTAGTTATTTGAACTGAAGATGTATTTTCTGTAGGTACCCCTACACTTGTAGTTAGAGCTGTACTTGTTTCCAGACCCGATGTTGTAGTGTTTGTACTCGAATGGATCTCAGGTGAAGTTGGTGATATCGGCGTAGTCTGTGGGCACAAGAAATTGGTGTCACATTGTGGAAGTTGCTCCTCAAAGTATCCCACCTTAGTCTCATTAGTCCAGAACAATCTAAGACAGGTAGGACGGTGGCAACAGAAGTGCGTGTTGATATGCAAGGACTGAATAACGAACCCACTGCCATAAATAAGCTGTTGCTCCTTCTCTCGACGACATGTGAGTGTGTCGGTTTCTGCCGACAGCGTACAAATGTAATATTTACAAGGTTCGCCATCGTCCTTGCAATTCCAATTGTCTTCGACTGTTGTTATATGGAAGTTGCTGTCAATGCGCGCTACACACTCTGGAGAACTTCCTGTGCACAGGCACCCGGAGAACCTGAGAAAGAGACAGAGAAATGCAAGATGAATTTATAACTTAAAAATATAAGAATTATAATTTTGAGTGTTGTATGTATTTTATGAAGGTTGTAGTGACGTGGGCTGAGGGTTGTAGTTTCTTACATGAGGGTTATACCGATTTAGCTGAGGGCTGTAATCTCTTGAATGAGTTTAGTAGTTTTGGAAGAGATTTGTAGTGTCTTGGATGACTTTTGTTGTATTGGATGACTTTTGTCATCTAAGATGTGTTATTTTTGTTTTAGATGAGGGTTGCAGTGTCTTAGAGAGGGTTAAAGTGTCTTGGATGAGTCGTGTGGTGTCTTGGATGATTTTTGCAGTCTTGGGTGACGTTTGTTGTCTTGGAAAACTTTTGTTGTCTTGAATGCCTTTTGCCATCTTAGATGAGTTATTTTTGTTTCGGATGAAGGTTGAAGTGTCTTAGATGAGGGTTAAAGTGTCTTGGATGAATTGTGTGGTGTCTTGGATGACATTTGTAGTCTTTGATGACTTCTGTTATCTTGGATGACTTTTGTTGTCTTGGGTGACTTTTGGTCTTGGATGAATTGTGTTGTCTTGGATTACTTTTGCTGTCTTGGATGACTTTTGTTGTCTTAGATGACTTTTGGTAATCTTGGATGACCATTGGTCTTGGACGACTTTTGGTGTCTTGGATGACTTGTGTTGTCTTGGAAGACTTTTGTTGTCTTGGATGACTTTTGTTGTCTTGGATGACTTTTGCTGTCTTGGATGACTTTTGTTGTCTTGAATGACTTGTGTTGTCTTGGATGACTTTTGCTGTCTTAGATACAGATTGTAATGTCTTTGACTGGGGTTTTAGTCTCTTAGATGAGGCTTTCAGTCTTTTCATTGAGAGTTCAAGTGTCTTGAATTAGGTTTGCTCCCTGAGGGTTGTACTCCCTGGGGGTTGTCGTGTCTTCACTCAGGATTGTAGAGTCTTGGGCTGAGGGTTGTAGTGTCCTGACTGCGGAGCAATAGTGTTGTGGTTGAGCTTTCTAATGTCCTGGTTGTTGCGTCTTAATGAGGGTTGTATTGTCTTGGGTGATGGTTGTAGTATCTTGGATGAGTGTTGTAGTGTGTTGGATGAGGGCTGTAGTGCCTTGGATGAGGGATGTATTGTTTTGAATGAGGGTTGTAGTACCTTTGATAATGGTTGTAGTGTCTTGGATGAGGGTTGTAGTCTGTTGGATGAGGGCTGTAGTGTTTTGGATGAGGATAGTAATGCTTTGGCGGAGAGTTGTAATGTCTTGACTGAGAGTTGTAATGTCTGGACTGAGCGCTGAAGTGTCTTGACTGAGGGTTGTAAAGTATTGACTGGTGGATGTAGTGTCTTGAGTGAGGGTTGTAAAGTGTTGACTGGTGGATATAGTGTCGTGAATGAGGGTTGAAAAGTCTTGACTGGTGGATGTAGTATCTTGACTAAGGGTTGTAAAGTCTTGACTGATTGATGTAGTGTCTTGATTAAGGGTTGTAATGTCTTGACTGATTGATGTAGTGTCTTGACTGAGGGTTGTAAAGTCTTGACTGATTGATGTAGTGTCTTGACTGAAGGTTGTAATATGTTGATTATGCAGTGGCGGTGATTTTTAATGGCAGGAACGAGATAAAAAGTGCCAGGATTGCCATCTTTAGTGATGTTTAGTTGCAGAAACAAGATAAATAAAAATAAAATTATAACATACAACGTTGTACAGTTACATGAACAACCATAGTATAATAGATACAGACAAAACGATAAGTTTTACAAACAGCAATGATATGTAGATAAGAGAACAAGATGAAGTGATGCAAAATTACAGGAACTAGATCAGTTAAAAGTGACAGGGTTTTAATATACAGTATTGTCATAGTTACAGAAACAAGATAAAGACATGTGTAATTATAGAAACAACAGTCGTGTAGTTACAGTAACAAGATAAACAAATGTGTAGTTACAGGAATATGATAAAGAGATGTGTAGTGACAGAAACAAGATAAAGAGATGTGTAGTTACAGAAAATGATAAACAAATGTGTAGTTACAGGAGTGTAGTTACAGAAAATGATAAACAAATGTGTAGTTACAGGACAAAGATAAAGAGATGTGTAGTTACAGGAACACGATAAACAGATGTGTAGTTACGGGAAAAAGATGAAGAGATGTGTAGTTACGGAAGCAAGATAAAGAAATGTGTAGTTACGGGAACAAGATAAAGAGATGTGTAGTTACGGAAACAAGATAAAGACATGTGTAGTAACGGAAATAAGATAAAGAGATGTGTAGTTATACTCTCTCTGATCTCTTGGGTAATGACAACGGATGCCTAGCCTTCTCAGACAAGGTTGAAACAATAGGAGGTACAGGTTGCGCACGTTAAAAATCCTCAGCAGTTGGAAACTGTAAAGAGTAGCTCATAAGGCAGCAGCCCTGGCAAAATTTCATAAATAAGAAACCTACCCACCATAAAAATATTTATAGAATGTGTGATTCCTGTATACACACATTGGGATGCTCGCCGCTGCTACGGAATTCCTGCACTTCACTGAGGTCTTCCTTGTGTGATCCAAAGGAGGAGATCGGATCACTGATGGAGGGAGATCGGATCACTGATGGAGAGAGATCGGATCACTGATGGAGTTATCCGCGTGCAATGAAAATGATCGTTAAAACCAAACCAAACTAAACTAAACCAAACCTCATGTTTTTCATTTCTGTCTCCATGTGTTTTTTTTTTTTTTTTTGGGCCTCCTCTGCTTCTCTGACTCTGGGGATCGAAGAAGAATGTAGCAGTAGTAGCCTTTTAAATCAATCAACAGGTTTCCTTCCCTGTATGTCCTATTTATAGCCAGAGTCATCTTCTCATTTATTGATCCACTGGCACTTGTTGGTTTCTTAACATCAGTTGCACATCGGTGATCTTTTCGTACCCTTGCAATCCTTCTGTTCCTGGCAAGCACCTATTTAATTAAGTACTACAACAATTACCGCTACAATTATATGAGATATTCGAGACTGTTTATTAACACAATTGCCATTGCGATCAAAACAAACACAGAAACAAGAATACATGCACCCCCTCGTTCACGCAGACCCTTAGCGGTAAGGGGACACAAGCAATACCAGCTTAATATCATAGTGATGCGTTATTAGTAATACAGAGCACTACTCACTGTTCAAGCATCTCCTTGGAGAAAGATAATTCGACATCTACTTTATCCGAAATTTCCTCTACATTTTCGCCGTCTTCTGTTTGAACACCTGTAGCTGTCATCATAATTTGCATAAACAGAGTTGCAGTCAGAAATAACTTCAAAATCTCAGTTGACAACATTTCTGGTCTCAACCTTTCTGATCAGGTACCTGGATTTAAAAAAAAATAATTACCAAAGATACGAAACAATCGTTGATAAGTAGTATATTAACTTCGACTTGAGACAACGTGTAGTTCTCGTCTCGGGGGAACCTAATGAGATAATGACAGAGTAGGCATACTGATAATGTGCCCGCTTCAGTTACTTGTGCGCAGGTAGTTATTTTGACGAAAGCTAATCCTTTATATGTTTCTATTCAAGTGGTTACAGGCCTTCCGCCTGAGATGGAGATTCTTGACTGATATTTATTTTCCTTTCCAGGTTCGTTCTTACCCTTTTAGGTTTAGTGATAAGCAATATATCGTATAATGGTTTGTTAATAATCCAACTGTAACGTTCCAATAAAAATAGCAATGCAGAAAATTCAACTAGAGTGTAGTAAAGTCTTCTGTGTGACACACCGCTCAAACTTCCCCGATTAAAAAATCTAGTTAACGTAAATTTCAAACCTATAACACTACTACTATGTTAGAAAAATAGCCAAGGGCAAGGTCAACCTACCGCTAAAAATTGGACAAAATAATTTGAATTTTCCACTATTACAGTTAAAAATCTATAAATAAATTCCCTGTTTGACCTTGGTCTGAAGGCCAAAGTTAAATTTACCGCTTGAAAATCAACTAACGTACTCCTAAAATCTATTAATAGGCCATCGTAAAATCTAACCGCCAACATTTAAATAAAGGTTTGAATTTTCTAAAACCAAGCGTAAAAGTCCCACCCCGAAACACGCACACGCTCTACCCTTCCCAATTATTTATGAACGAACGCCGTAAAATTTTGGCCACTAACCAACTTGGTACCTCGTCTTAATAGGGGAAAGGGAAGGTGGTTTAAATGGAAAGCAAGCCAAATCGGTGTGTTTGAAAAACTTAGATAATGTATTTATTTATAAATAAATAGATTTTAAATAAAAGGGATGTCTTGAATGGTAGCGTTAATATTGTTAAATATAACACATTAAGAATTTCCCTTACAATAAATTATCTGGCCTTGGAAACATTTATTTTACTAATATTTTGGTTCAGTGTTGTTGTCGATATCCCATAGCTGCTGAGCATATCTACTCTTGGCAGCCCAATGCCATTCTTAAAAAAGTGCAGGTTTTCTGCAGTTGTTTTAACGTTCCATATAGTGAGTTGGTGACTGTCAGAGGTGTCTGTAAAAGTATTGGTTCAGTGAAAGGAGCAAATAATTACGTAAAAATTACACATATGAAAACGGGGACAAAATATTAAAAGAAACTTATATAGGAAGATAGAGGACAGTTGTCTGTTTAATAATCACTTTCAATATTAAAAATCGATCCACTAATAACAAAGATATTGTATAAATAAACTTGGGACATACGAACAAACACACTTCTGAACTGCTCAAATTTGATAGCCTTCGGAAAAGTTAAATTTTCTTAACGCGTTTCTGATTGGTTAATTGTAGTTTAGGATGGGGCGAATAAATTAACATTCTGCCGGCATAGTGCGCCATTTGAGAAAAACTAAAACCACAGCCAGATTGAGAGCAGATGAAAAGCATTGATGTTGAATGCCTTTGCCGTCTGGACGATAGCGGTCTGAACTGAACCATTAACCGCCAGTCAATCTTGTGATTGTGTGTTTTATTCTTTACTTGCGGTAAGATAAATAAGTTTATTGATATGTCATTAGCATGTACAGGCCATACAGATAGTGAGCCATAATTTTGTGTTGTTCGACATTACCTTTTGGAAGAGATTACGACAACCAAGTAGGAATGTGCCTAAAGCAGATTTATTGGGAAAATGAAATAAAATGTATAAAAATGTTTGAATATTGCCATAAAACCTTACTACTGTAAGTCCAGAAGACACTAGCAGTTTTCTGCAGTGCTTTAGTGCTCAAATAACACAGGAAAACCTACATAGGATGTTTGCACAAAATATTTAATAGGTCACAAGAAGAACATTGTATACCCCATCTGATTCTATGGAAGAAAAACAATGCTTAAAAGGTCAGTGGCGTTGCCGCCACATAGAAACAGTATGAAAACACTGGAAGAAAATGGTCAAACAAAATTAGGGTTTAGTGCAATTGGTTGGCACGAGTAGCTGACCCTCCTTTTGGCTGTATTATTGATAAAATTGTGGAATGATATTATAGATATGATATAAAGAGGGAAACATAACCTTCTTATTCAGGGTGGAATTGCCAAATTGAAAGGTGACATAACCCCTGAACATTCAGCACCTGTGGGCACAGAGAGAGCTTCTTATATATCTGCAAGCTTCCTGCCACATCAGCATCCAAGGGAAATCTGAAATATTTGTTGTTCTCGAAGACTTTCAAGCCACCACCACAGACAGGCTTTTGGGATAAGTCCATTATTATTGGCACTTGAGGACTCATCCTTATCATTCCACCAAATACAAGAAATTAAAGGGGGGCATGATGACACACACAAACCCTCCAATCCTTGACAGAATTCATATCCAGTGTTAACATATTCCAGTAGGAAGTATGTTAAGGTGGCCATTGGAGTTCAATAAAGGTTATGGCGTTATCTGGTGGTTTCATAATGTTATATGTTCAATTGCTGGTCAACGGGTGTTCTTGTCTGAGCCATTGTAGATGTATAGACTCACACTGGATGTTGCGTGGTATCAGTGGATTGTACGAAGATAATGTCAATGAATGACCGTCCTGTTGTAGGCTATTACAGGTTATTCTCCGTAGTATTCTTCTATGTAGGCCATCATAAATAATACAGGTCTTGCTCAGGTATCAAAAGTGTAAGTGCTGCGTAGGTGAGTGAGTGTCAAGTCGACCTGGAGACAATGTTTTGACTGATATAGGTCACCAGGCATTGAGGTGCTGACAGCGTGTCACACAAACTCACTCTCAAGTGTGTATTCGCTTGATATCTATAGATTGCTTCAAGAAGGGTGGTTTATGTGGTATGTAGATGAGTAAACATCAATAGATGGGTGGGAATGCGTGTATTGGTTCTGACAGGTCACAGTCCATCCACACAACCACATGGAGAAGTCAGTAATTGTGGACAATAGCTGACGTTTCATGGATTTATTGACGATACAAGACAATGGACGCTCATCATCATATAAATAGTCAGTACAATACTTGACGACATACAGCATAGCAATTGCGAATAATATAATTAGCATCAATGCATCATAGACAACTGTAGATATATTAAGGTGCTGAAACCATCATCCTTTTCTAGCTACAGCCAACATATATAGATGTAGGAGATTAAATCAACTCTCCCTTTCTGACCCCCAGCAAGACAGGCATATCTTCTGGAGTACATCATGCAATGTCCTCTAAGTTCCTTTAGTAGCAAAGGTGTCAAACCTTGACCGACGTGATACCGCCAGAGCAACAGAGTTCAACGAACAGATAACCCTTCGGGCATGCACCAACACGATGCATAAAGTGACATGGCGATTCGTGAGCTGGAACTTCTCCTGACAGTAGACTCTTTCCCGCCCAGCGGAAAAGTTAGCAATCAGGGAACAAAATGTCAATCATTAAAGCTGGCGCCAAATAGCAATAATGTGAAGAGCAATTACCTTTCTTCAGAAATAAACACCACAACTCACACGCCTCCAGGCGTTTAGAATCACATGGGGAAAACCATCTGTAGATAAACTAACAACACAAGAGGACTTCCATTTCCCCGTCAAAAATGATCACGGACGCCAAGAACGCGCCTGGCCCCGATCGAAACCACTGCTTGACTCCTGGAACGGAAGTCTTTCTCAACCAACCCTAAACTCGACACATGCGCAGTTAGCGCTTGACCTCTGAGTTAAACTCAAACGGGACGATGTTGGACACATACCAAGCAAAGATACTGACCAATTCGAGCCTTATATGGTCAGGGAATAAACATCGACTCTGGTTGAAAACATTCCAAGAAAAGCTGACCTATTCGAGCCATATATGGATAACAACCAGACATAGATCTAATAATAGACCGCCAGGTTAAGAAAACAAGAGAAGGTAACAACCATTGTCAAAATGCAACCTCAGAGAACCCTGAGTTATGCCTCTTTGGTTACAAAATTAAAGTATACAACCAAGACAGGTAAATTATATATTTAATCAGAAAAATCTGTGTGCAACAAAGTACAAACCTATTGAGATTTTGGACTTACTATTTTATGGACAGGATGTCCACTCTATTTATTTAGACTTGTACATAAAGAAACATTTCTTTTTTGAGCTGAAAATTCCTGTTCCAGAAAACTGAGGTGCAGGAAAATTAAAAATTGTAATATAATTATATAAATTTACCCACTGTCTTACTTAATTCAATTATATTGAGTTACAGTTGTGTTTGTTTTATTGACACATCACTATACCTGCATTACCCTAGACACGTAGCCATATAACATACTCAGAAAATATTTCCCAGAGTGAGATCTCAGAGAGGTAGCGGATAGGTACCCTGAGAACACAACATCATCAACAATGAGACTCAGGGACTTACACAGCTTGACCTCACTCTGAGTACACTTAGTTGAGTAACATCCGTAACCTCTCATATTACCACATATAGTTTATTGCACGTCATTTGAACAGCACTGGTATTTACACGATGATGAAGTACGTGTTACTTACGCTTAAACAAATTGGTGCGTATATCGAAAATGGAAATATATCCAACTGAAAAAAAAATATATAACTTGTCTTGATAATCTCAAAGACGAAGTTCGCCTAAACACTATAAAAACTGCCTATAAACCTAAAAATCTGAAATCTGTAAAATCCTGTCTAATCCCGCACATCTCTCCTTTTTATATACAGCTACTTCTTTTTCCCGCCATTTTTCACACCACTCACTCTTTGTTTTCCACACGTTACAATTTTCTACACACGTCTCTCTGTTTTCGGCATTTCGCACACGTCTTTCTGTTTTTCGACTTTTGTCACACCTCTATTTTCCATCTAACAAATGGGAAAAACCCAAGATAACAACTCTCACTTCACAAAAATCCCACTTAAACACGCCTTCAATATTATTTTCTGAGACTGCACTATCTTTGCCCTCTCAAAGACGTGAACCTTGAATGATACTGCGTTTTGTGCGAAAACGCCGTATCTGCTTGAAATGTCTGTCATTCTTATATTGTAGCATTATAGAACGTATAAATGCTAGTGTAGGCCAGCCGGCCACAATAACTAAGGCATGTAGTAACCAGCATGTAATGTTGGGTTGTGCATGCGACTTGTATTATCATACGAGTAGTGGTAGAAGCAGTAGAGGTTGTGATAGTAGTAGTAGAAGTAGTATTAGCAGCAGTAGTAGTAATTCCAGCAGTAATACCTGCAGCAGTAGCAGTAGGAGTAACAGTAGTAGTTGCTGTAGCAGTAGTAGTATTAATAGTAGCAACAGTAGCGGCAGTAGCAGTAGTAGTAGGAGTAGTAGCAGTACTAGTAGTAGCAGCAGCAATAGTAGAAGTACCAGCATCGGCAACACTAGCACTTTGATAAATTAATACAGGTAGCACATTTTAGATAATGTAGTTGACACTATATTTGTAATAATTGTTATTCAGGTTCCAACAACATATCTTCATTATATGTGATCCACATCGCAAAGTCCATATTACATGACTGAACACATTTATTGGCGGGAAAAAAAAATACCACATTTGTTTCATGTGTTATTAATTTGCAGGGTAGACTTGACGACAACTCTGATATATATATATATATATATATATATATATATATATATCTATATATATATATATATATATATATATATATATATATATATATATATATATATATATATATATATATATTTTTTTTTTTTTTTAAATATGTATTTATATATATTTATATATATACAAGGGGATTGACATAAGTCATGGGCCTGACCATGAAGGAGTCACAGGAAGAAGATGAAACTTGGCACATTTAAAGTTCATCATATTTGCACTGAATGTGTAAAGTACGCGTTTGTTTCTTCAATGGGTTTTTCCGCAATGTACCCTATTGACCGGATCTGCTGCTCCAAAGATTCGACAAAACAATGGAAAAGAAGGAGGCCAGAGCTGTGATAAAATTTCTGATGTTTCAAGGAAAAACACCTACATTTTTTGGAGACCATGGTGACAGTAGGTGAGACTAGGGTACACCATTATGACCCCGAATCCAATATTGCCAGCATGCAATGGAAAACCTCGGGCTCCCCAACACCTGTCAAGCCGAGGGCGCAGAAATCTGCAGGACTTGCACAGATGTAAGCCCACCTATTTAAAGAAAATGAAGGAATCCTTCTTTTGCGCCAAACTGGGAATAGTCCTGCTTTTGGCTGCTAAGTCCCCGCATTCTCTTCAACAGCAAAGAAGCTGGTGTAGGACAGCAGTCCCAAAGTGATGCTGACTGTTTTTTGGGACGGCAAAGGTGTCCTTTTGAAAGATTATCTGCCTCGTGGCAACACAGTTAATGGACAGTACTATCCAGATCTTCTCACAAAACTAAGAAAGGTTGTGACCAGGAAACGAGGGATAACGCGCACTCAGAATCTTCCTTTGCTTCAAGACGACGCGCCCTCTCACAAAGCATGGCTTGTGCAGCTAGCAGCCAACGATTTGAATTTTGAAATTCTTCCACACCCACCATATTCTTTAGATTTCGCGCCATCAGACTTTTTTCTATTCCCAAATCTTAAAAAACAGCTAACAGGAAATCATTTTGACAGCGATGAAGAGGTTATACTGGCATGTGATGACTGGTTTAGTTTGAAAAATAGGGTGTTCTACTCCCAAGGTCTTTTCAAGGTCAAGCAGATTTGGCAGAAGTGTGTCAATTCAGACGGTGGCTATATTGAAAAGGAATAAACACTATACAAAATTTCAGCTCTCTGTGACATGTCCTTCATGGTCAGGCCCAAGACTTATGTCAATCCCCTTGTATTTATATATATATATATATATATATATATATATATATATATATATATATATATATATATATATATATATATATATATATATATATATATATATATATATATATATATACTTTTAATGCTTTAGGCCTATATATCATCACAATATATATATATATATCTATATATATATGTATATATATGTATATATATATATATATATATATATATATATATATATATATATATATATATATATATATATATATATATATATATATATATATAAAAAAAAAAAAATAATATATATATATATATATATATATATATATATATATATATATATATATATATATATATATATATATATATATATATATATATATATATATATATATATATATATATATATATATATATATATATATATATATATATATATATATATATATATATATATATAGATACAGTTGAACTCCGTTTATCCGAACCCCAATTATCCGAACATCCAATTATCCGAACACTTTTTCCAGAAAAAAAAAAAATCAGTCTCCACCAGTCACGTTAGACTACAGTTCTGAATCTTTTGATGCGGCAAGCTTCAAATGTGTGCGAACAATTTGTAGACAATGAGATGGGCTAATGGACGGTCGCTTACGTACATGAAGTCAGTTAGATCATAAAGTCCGTTAATATCTGGTTTACCAATCCAGTGTACGTGTGAGTTCTAGGCAGAACACTGGCTAAACAGACATTTCAACTTAAAATAATTGTGTCTGCTACTACAGCAGAATAATTTTGGTGTACACGTATTTCTCTGTGCGACCTGGCATCTTCCAGTAGGCCTAAAGCATATAAAAGGAACCGCAATGTTTTGTCA
This sequence comes from Oreohelix idahoensis, assembly GCA_024509875.1. Lineage (NCBI taxonomy): Eukaryota > Metazoa > Mollusca > Gastropoda > Stylommatophora > Oreohelicidae > Oreohelix > Oreohelix idahoensis. Next base: position 314,386 of record JAMPIV010004956.1, read on the forward strand.
ATTGAAACGAAAACAGAATATATCAAGAGACTAGGAAAAGGTGAAACTGTGTCTTCATTTGCGAGGATTTTCAATGTTGAGAAAGCTACCGTCTCTGACATCAAAAGTAACAAGGATAAAATTATGAGTTTTGCATCGAAATTGGATAGTGAAAATGGGTCGAAGAAACATAAAACCATGAGAAATGCGAAAGATTTGAAATTGGAAGAGGCTTTGTATATATGGTTTGTGCAAAGAAGAAGCAAAGGGGAACCTATCTCTGGCTCTCTATTGTGTGAAAAGGCACTTCAGTTCAACAGTCAACTTGACGGTCCTCCTGACTTTAAGGCTAGCCAGGGATGGTTAAGAAACTTTAAATCTCGTCATGGCATACGAGAATTGGAGATTCAAGGGGAATCTTCATCTAGCGATGCAACTGCCGCTGAAAATTTTAAAGAAACATTCTTGGCTTTTTTGGAAGAAGAAGGTTATTTACTCGATGATGTGTATAATGCCGATGAGACTGGCTTATACTGGAAATCATTGCCTCAAAAATCACTTGCATCTCAGCGCGAAGCAGCTGCCCCTGGGTTTAAAAAGTGCAAAGAGAGAGTAACAATTTTGGTAGCCGCGAATGCCAGTGGAAGTCATCGTTTACCGGTGCTAATGATCGGCAAAGCCAAAAAAACACGTTGTTTAAAGAATGTGACATGTCTCCCATTGTGCTACAAAGCACAGAAGAGTGCTTGGATGAATAGTGAAATATTTCTTGATTGGTATACAAATCAGTTCATCCCAAATGTGAAGAGGTTGAAAGAACAAGAAAAGAAAACTGGAAAAGTAATTCTTCTACTGGACAATGCACCATCTCATCCAGAGACGGATACATTGAATGCAGTTGATGCAAATTTTAAAGTAATTTTTCTGCTTCCCAATGTAACAGCACTGATTCAACCAATGGATCAGGGTGTTATAGCAAAGCTTAAAAAGATGTACAAGAAGGAAGTCCTGCGTCGTTTATTGTTGGCTGAAGATGAAGAAAGTGTGGTGGCGTTTTCAAAAAAAGCTTAATCTCAAAGACTGCTGCTATATGTAAGCTGATGCTTGGACCACCCTGTCACAAGATAATCTCAACAAGGCTTGGAATAGATTGCTTGGGAAAAAAGGAGGAAATGAAACTACTGCAGTGGACACAAATGATGATTGTATAAATGAAGTTGTGGAACTGTTTCAAGCAATGCCCGGATTTTCGGACTGTGACAAAGATGATGCACACATGTGGCTAGAAGATGATAATGATTCTGGTTTTCAGTTTTTGAATGACGAAGAAATTTTGTCTTTTGTGCAAGAAGAAAACCAAATACATGTAGTGACCGATGATGAAGACTCCTCAGAAGTACATGATGTACTTGTAGATTATGAAGAAAACCCAAAACGTCGACCAAGTCCTGAAGAGGCCTTTATAGCACTAGAAACAGCGATGGCTTGGTACGAGCAAGAAGATGACAGCTGTCCTACACAGCTTCTGCTGTTGAAGAGAATGCGGGACTTAGCAGCCAAAAGCAGACTATCCAGTTTGGCGCAAAAGAGGATTCCTCATTATTTTAAATAGTGGGCTACATCTGTGCAAGTACATGTATACGTAAGTTGCGCCTGGTTTTGAATTGTTTGTAATGTTATTTTGAAAACATTTCTCTTTCTTAACAAAAATAATTAATACAAGTAGTACATGCACTGCAGTGTAATAAAAGATTTTGGTGATACAGTGATCTAATACAGTGTGGGTATTATTATTACAGTACAAGTAAATAGTAAATATGTTTTATAGTGTATTTTCCTTGTGATGGTTAATTATTTTTAGAAATATGTGTACATGTACTCGATACATTATGTAATCCAATTATCCGAACATTTGATTATCCGAACGATGCTCGGTCCCATGGGGTTCGGATAAATGGAGTTCTACTGTATGTATATATACATACGAGGGGCGTTCAGAAAGTAATGCACCACATCGTTTTTCTCAGGATCTGTTTATTCAAAAAAGCATGAAATTTACACACAATATACATGGTTATGTCATGTAAACATCCGTATTATTCAACATAATCCCATCAACTTGTACGGCTTTATGCCAGCGCGAAACAAGTGCATATATTCCTAGCCCGTACCAGATTTTGTCTGGATCATGTAGCCATTTCTTCGCTACATGAATCACCCCTTTAACATCTTCAAACCTTGTCCCACGGAGTGCATCTTTAAGAGGACCAAATAGATGAAAATCAGAGGGTGCCAAATCGGGACTATAGGGTGGATGGGGTAGTACAGTCCAACCCAATTTGGTGATTGCTTCCCGTGTTGCCAGACTTGTGTGAGGTCGCGCATTGTGGTGAAGGAGAAGCAGGTCTGCTGGATTCTTGTGCGGCCGAACTCTGCGAAAACGTAAATTGAGGTTTTCAATGTTGTAGTGGGTTTGATGGTATTGTATGATGGTGATGTTACTAAATGTAATGTATGAGGCCAGCTGTGAAGGCTCCTGAGATAAAATGTAGTTGTGAATTGTCAGAAGGCCTTTCTTGCTACCACTACGACCTCACACTTAATTTTTTTCTTAATGAATGTATCTAGGTAAAATGTCTAGGGTAATGATATGTAATGTGGTGAGATAATTATAGATACACCCACAGATATTTAAGCAGACTAATAATATTAACAAATGTTAAAATACACTGAACTAACTCACGTGTGTAAAATTTTTGATAGAATTATATTACATTTATTTGTTCTGGATCAAGTTTTATGTTGACCAGAACTTTTTTTTTAGGAAAAGGATTTAAAATTAATGAAAAAAATGCATGGAATGTTACATAATAAATGCAAGAGTGTACATATATAAGTACTAGACTAGTTAGTTTTATTAAAATGTTCTAGTAGTCATCTACTTGGGAGGATAGTTAATGCTTGTGCTGTTGGGGTGGCCTCATCACACCTGTCTATATTGACTACACAGTGTCCAGTAAATTGCAGGAATTTTATGGGGTATTAGCAACTAAAAGGCGTTGGTGAACTTCCAGCAGACCAGAGGCTCACTCATCTTGAAGAAGTAGCTCTGGTGCTGAAATCTGGTGGTCCCACCTCTCCGTGCTGGCGGGCAATAATAGTGGTCTCTGTCACAACGTACTGCACAGATACACTCGAGTAAAATCACCAACTGGATAGACACCGCCTTGTTGACAGCTGAAACTCACAGCTCTGCAATCAAAGTATTGGCTATGTGTCAAAATTCTATTCTCTACCCACGTCTGGACACAACACTGACACAACAACCACATCATACAGACAGGTCAGATCTCTCTGACCAAACAGCACATTTACCATGGTGGTTTTACATCAGATAGGTCCTCCCAGACTATAGATTCTGAAAAATATTTATTAGTTTCCTTCCCTAAAAGTGGATAGGTAATATGTTTCATTATTCTCAACACTTGATCTGTCTTTCCTAACCCTTGTTGGAGTTTATGTATATTGTTGGTCCCTAGACCCTGAACTGGGGCGGGGGGTCTAGAGCAAATCCCTACTTGTTTGTAAGGCTAGATTTCGATATGGCAGTATCAAATCACTCGAACATTAAACAATATTCAAAATATACAAAGAAATAATTTCAATCTTACCAGATTATGAATAAAGAACACAGAAATGCTAGCAAAACTCAGCTGAGCTGCTGGCTATAGTATGGCGTCCCTGAACTTATTTCACTTTATTTCATTTGGAAATCACCACACTTGCGTTTTCTGTGTCTATCACTGAACAACTATTGAGAAATGACCCCAAATCCGCGTCTAAGCGCCGACAATATGCTTGTCTGTGGCCAATCACTGCCTAGATTTTTTTGAATTTCAAATTTCTTACACTAAAGTCATTTCAGTCATGCTTCAGTCAAGTATGGATTTTTATCTGTTAGTCTGTCCGTCTCTACTTGCGTTTTTACAAAAATGTACTTGATTTTTGAACCAACCTTTCTCTCCCCTCCAAAATTTTGTCGTTAAAAGTTATATTTAGACACAGCTCCCACCAATGTCCCTTCGCTTCCCTACTAAGTTGATTTGAACACCTGCTTCTCAAGGTCGTGTTTTTTTGTGCAAATAGCGACACTTTTTATTCCATACAGTCTGTCGTTGATGTGAACAACACTGTCTTTTGTCATTATCTTCAATATTATCTATCCGTCTGTAAAATTAAGAACATATTAGTTCACTGCTCAGAATGGGCCATCCGGCCAGCTAATTTTTATATTCCTAACATTAATATTATGAAAAAGTTACTTTTTAAATTTTGTAATATTTCAACATCTGCGTTTAGCCGCTGAATTCAAATCAAGGGCTTGGTATCGCAAAAGCGTCCATTTCCGTACCTCGTGTCAATTTGGGGACGTGAATTTTTTCTTTCCCCCCCCCCCCCCCCCCCCCCCAATTGCGTCTCCTTAGCCTTTCTAGTCTCACGCAATCTTTCCAGTCATATTTTTTCCTTTTTATCCGCCGTTCCCCTCCTGTCTAGCAAGTCAATTTTTATGGAGGGTGATGACCCGCGGTCTGGGCGATCATGTACTATCAGCAGCCTACGCATTATGTTTTTTATCCTTACATGTTATCTTTGGAGGTATTTTACCGTTGTATCTCTGTCAATTTCACTACACATCTCCCCACTTGAAAACATGCCTATGGCAAGTTCCAAAACCAGCGATACACATAGGTAAAATTACTCCTCACGTCTGCCACTACTCTAATTTTGATCACAGGGGTGCCGACTGAGGAAATCTGCACCGACATTCAATTTGCCTGGGATATATTGGATACTGAACTGATAAGGTTGAAGCAATAAAGACCACCTCAGCAATCTTGCGTTTTCATGCTTAGCCTGAGATAAGAATACGAGAGGCTGATGGTCCGTCTCCACCACAAATGTCCTACCATACAGATAGATTTGAAACTTCTTTATTGCCCAGATTAACGCTAAACATTCTTTTTCGCTTGTGGAGTATCCTTGTTCCGCCTTATTCAATTTACGGCTTGCATAAGCGACTGGTTTCAGTTCCCCATCAGGTGAAGATGATCTTTGCAACAAAGCCCCTCCTAGTCCTACATTACTTGCATCGGTTCTTAAGACAAAGTCCTGTGTCAAATCAGGCAGTTTGAGAATAGGCTTGCTAGTGAGTTTTTTCCTTTAACTCTTGGAACGCTAGTTCACATTGTGCAGTCCAAATAATTTTATCTGGAAGTCCCTTGCGAGTCAGATCAGTCAGAGGAGCACAAATAGCGTTAAAATTCTTGATGTATTTCTGATAAAATCCGCATAACGACACAAATGATCGCACGTCCTTTTTTGTTTGCGGCCTAGGTGCTCTCTGCAGTTTTTTCCAAGTTCTTAGGATCAGGGGTCATATTACCCTGATATACAGTGTGTCCCAAGAATTCCAACTCTTTGCATCCAATACAACATTTTGTTGGCCTAGCAGTTAAGTTCGCCTCCCGAAGTCTATCAACCAACATCTCCAGAGCTTCAATGTGTTCTTCAAATGTCTCTGTGGCGACGAGAATATCATCCATGAAATTCGTGATACATGGGTTATTCAGGGGATCCAACAATTTGCGCATCATCCTTGAAAACACACTCGGAGCATTTTTCAGTCCGAATGGTAGCATATTGAATTCATAATGTCCATCCGAAGTGTTAAAAGCCAAATAAGGTCTCACTTCAGGCTTCACTGGGATCTGGTAATAGCCTTTACTAAGATCCACCTTTGAAAAGTATTTTGCCTTGTTCAGTCTGGCAAATAACTGTTTTGTGTCTGGTAATGGATCCACTTGCCCTTCTGTGACAGCATTCAGTTTCCTGTAATCTATGCACAGTCTGTGTTCCCCAGACGGTTTTCTCAACAAAACGACACTAGAACTAAAAGATGATTCACTGTGCGAAATAATCCCCTCCTTCAACAAATACTCTATTTCTTCCTTCAATGCCTTCTCCTTCGCGAACGGAATAGAATAGGCTCTCATACAGATTGGGTTTGAGTCTACCAGTTTCATGTCATACTGTAGCAAATTTGTATGGCCTGGTTTATCTGTTAATACATCTGTATGTTCCTCCAGAACCTGTTGAACTCTCTCCCTCTGGTTTTTAGTCAGGTGCTTACTGACTTTTACCTGTGCTGCGGTTTCACAAGGATGTAATGGGTATTCATGTGAGGTGAGTGGTTCCTTTTTGCATCTGGGTTGCAATAGCCAAGGTCAATAAGGGGGTGCTTTCCTGGAGTGGTCTGTCCAGATACTTCTTTAACAGGTTTACATGATAAACTTTCTCCTTCCCCTTTTTGTCAATTTTATAGTTTGTTCTAGACACCTTCTCTAGAACCGTATATGGACCTTGCCAACCAATTTGTAATTTATTCTGGCTTCCGGGTAGTAGAAGCAGCACCTTCTCTCCGACTGCCAGTTCCCTGTCCTTTGCCTTCCTATTAAAATATGCTGCATGTTTCTTCCTGGCTTGCTTCAAATTATCATTTGCCAGTTTCCATCCAGCTTTCAAACGAGTGGTCAGTTCGTTCACGTATTGATACGATGAGGTAACAGTCTCTTCCGCCTTCTCATCTGTCCAGGTCCTTAATAGAGCTTCTAATGGACCTTTTATTGGCCTCCCAAATAGCAGAGTTGCGGGAGCCATCCCGGTTGAACTATGTGGTACCTCCCGGTACGCAAACAATGCGGCGGGCAGGAATTGATCCCACAGATCCGGTTTTTCGTGTGCCAGCTTTCTCAGGATAGAAATGAGAGTCCCGTTGAACCTCTCTACCTGGCCGTTCCCTTGTGGATGGTACGGACTACAATGAAAGTGTCTGGCTTGAAATAGCTTAAAAACTTCTTCCGTTAGTTTCCCCTTGAACTGAGAACCATTATCCGTCAAGATTTGATGCGGGAATCCTAATCGGGTAAATATTGTAAGTAGTGCCTCTGCTACATGTTTTGAATCAATTGATGGCAGGGCTACCGCCTCTCCCCACATAGAACAAGTGTCCACCAGAGTAAGGATGTAACTGTTCCTCCTCTTGGTCCGAGTGAGAGGTCCTACAATATCCACTGCAACCCTCTCAAAAGGTGTTCCCACTATGGGCATTTCCCCTAGAGTTGCAGGAGCAGTCCAGTGCTTTGGAGCTACCCTTTGACATTCTGGGCAGGATTTGACATATCTTTTTATATCCTCCGTTATCCCTGGCCAGAAGTAATGACAAGCTATACGCTGTCCTGTGGCGCTGATCCCCATGTGACCACTGAAGGGAATCGCATGCCCGAGTTCCATCACTTTATCTCTATATGAAGTGGGAAGAACCAGCTGGTTGTGACCATTTGTTCCAGTTCCGGCCTTCCTGTATAAGAGTTTGTTCTTCATGAAATATTCCCCCTTGCTCGGAGGTGTGTGGCATTTGGGCAATTTTTTAAAACAGGGCTTGAGTGTCCTATCCTCAGCCTGCGCCTTCCTCATCTCCTCTGGATGAGCATTTATAGGTTCACCTTCTTCCTCCTTCTTCTGTGACCTGGTCTGCACTGTCGCCATGATCACAGGTTTCTCGGGATTCCCCAAGAAGACGTATCTACACCCCAATATCAGATGGTAGATTGGTTCATCTATCACTGCTGCTCTGATTTCTCCTTCCACATAGCGAGTTTTCACCGTTATCCTTGCGATGGGAAGTGTCATGAGTGGTATGTCCTTAGTCGCCCCTTGTATTTCCACTGTTTCTGTGGTATACTGACTTGGGTCCACTAGGCTAGACTTCACAACTGAATCATAATCCAAACCTGTATCATAAAGGCACCTTATGGTGACCCCATTACAAATAACATCCTCACAAACTGGGGGGTGATAAGGTTCCTGTTGTCCATTAGGATTAACCTTTAATCTTCGCGTCCCCGACTTCATTGCAGCAATGTTTGAAGGTTTCCTTCTACAAAATTCGGTGTTATGGTTATCCTTCTTGCACCATTTACACCATCTTTTTCCTTGGTTCAACGGTTTTCTTTCATTGAACTTTTGGTCATTGAACTGTGAGTTTCTGTCGCGATAGTCATTTCTTGGCCGCTCAAAGTTTGTCCTACCTTTATTTCCCTGCTCTCTATTATCAAATTTATTAAATTGCTGTGGAGCTTTAAAATTGTCTATGTGCTTCTTTTTAGCACCACTTACCTCTGCCTGAGCTGCCTGATACCTCTCAGCAACATTTAAAATTTCCCCCAACTTCTCTGCACCTTGTTCCATGAGAAATTTTCTCATGTCTGGAGCCATGGACTCTCTCAATTGCTCAATCATGATCATTTCTTTAAGATCTTGGGTCTTCCCCAGAGCCGTCCATTTCTCCAAATAGGTTTCTAGTCTAGCAGAGAATTGGTGGTATGTCTTCCCAGACAACAGTTTGGCATTTCTAAATTTCTTACGATAAAATTCACCATTCTTCTCGTACCTTAATAACAAAGCCTGCTTTAACATGTCATAATTGTCTTGGTCTTCCCTGTTCATTTTGGCAAATACTTCATAAGAAGTACCTCTCAATCCCTGTGATAGCTTTAAACTCCACCTCTCTCTCTCTAACCCATATGTAGTAGCTAATAACTCAAAACCTCCTAGGTACCCCTCTATGTCATCGTCTTTTTCAACAAAATGGTCTAAATGAAACCCCATAGCTGAGTTTGAGGCTCCCAGACTGGGCGTAGCATCTGAGGCAAAAGGGCTGGCACCATTTTCAGGAGCCGGGCCTTGTAATTCCAGCTCCCTTAGTCGTAATTCGTGCTCCCTCTGCAACCTTCTATCTTCTGCCTCCCTTTCGGCAGTCAACCTTTTTTCTTCTGCCTCCCTTTGCTGTCGTTTTTCTTCTGCCTCCCTTTGCTGTCGTTTTTCTTCTGCCTCAATCTGCAGCCTCTTAATCTCAGCCTCAATTTGTAACCTCTTTTCTTCAGCTAACTTTCTATCTTCCCTTTCAATATATTTATCACATTCAGCCGTTACATATTGAATTAAAATTTGACCATCCATTCCCATCTCCTTTGCGGTCAGCACAGCAGCTGATCGGAATTTTGCTAGCTCCGCCATACTTTTTAGACAATATAATAATATACAAGCTAAATCTCTAACCAGTAAATACACTAAGTACTTCTTATGACTATAGTCTAACTAATTCTAACTAACCAGTTAACTAATTAGTTATCACTGGCTGTGAAGATTCACCAACTTTTATCTGCAGGGACACTTTTAATTTTAAAGGGAATTTCACAATTTTTTTCCCTAATTTTATTTCTCCAACCAGGAGATCCTAATATTACTGTTGGGCTAATTATCCCTGGACAAGACCCCAATGTATGTAGTGGGTTTGATGGTATTGTATGATGGTGATGTTACTAAATGTAATGTATGAGGCCAGCTGTGAAGGCTCCTGAGATAAAATGTAGTTGTGAATTGTCAGAAGGCCTTTCTTGCTACCACTACGACCTCACACTTAATTTTTTTCTTAATGAATGTAACTAGGTAAAATGTCTAGGGTAATGATATGTAATGTGGTGAGATAATTATAGATACACCCACAGATATTTAAGCAGACTAATAATATTAACAAATGTTAAAATACACTGAACTAACTCACGTGTGTAAAATTTTTGATAGAATTATTTTACATTTATTTGTTCTGGATCAAGTTTTATGTTGACCAGAACTTTTTTTAGGAAAAGGATTTAAAATTAATGAAAAAAATGCATGGAATGTTACATAATAAATGCAAGAGTGTACATATATAAGTACTAGACTAGTTAGTTTTATTAAAATGTTCTAGTAGTCATCTACTTGGGAGGATAGTTAATGCTTGTGCTGTTGGGGTGGCCTCATCACACCTGTCTATATTGACTACACAGTGTCCAGTAAATTGCAGGAATTTTATGGGGTATTAGCAACTAAAAGGCGTTGGTGAACTTCCAGCAGACCAGAGGCTCACTCATCTTGAAGAAGTAGCTCTGGTGCTGAAATCTGGTGGTCCCACCTCTCCGTGCTGGCGGGCAATAATAGTGGTCTCTGTCACAACGTACTGCACAGATACACTCGAGTAAAATCACCAACTGGATAGACACCGCCTTGTTGACAGCTGAAACTCACAGCTCTGCAATCAAAGTATTGGCTATGTGTCAAAATTCTATTCTCTACCCACGTCTGGACACAACACTGACACAACAACCACATCATACAGACAGGTCAGATCTCTCTGACCAAACAGCACATTTACCATGGTGGTTTTACATCAGATAGGTCCTCCCAGACTATAGATTCTGAAAAATATTTATTAGTTTCCTTCCCTAAAAGTGGATAGGTAATATGTTTCAGTATTCTCAACACTTGATCTGTCTTTCCTAACCCTTGTTGGAGTTTATGTATATTGTTGGTCCCTAGACCCTGAAATCCCTACTTGTTTGTAAGGCTAGATTTCGATATGGCAGTATCAAATCACTCGAACATTAAACAATATTCAAAATATACAAAGAAATAATTTCAATCTTACCAGATTATGAATAAAGAACACAGAAATGCTAGCAAAACTCAGCTGAGCTGCTGGCTATAGTATGGCGTCCCTGAACTTATTTCACTTTATTTCATTTGGAAATCACCACACTTGCGTTTTCTGTGTCTATCACTGAACAATTATTGAGAAATGACCCCAAATCCGCGTCTAAGCGCCGACAATACGCTTGTCTGTGGCCAATCACTGCCTAGGTTTTTTTGAATTTCAAATTCCCTACACTAAAGTCATTTCAGTCATGCTTCAGTCAAGTATGGATTTTTATCTGTTAGTCTGTCCGTCTCTACTTGCGTTTTTACAAAAATGTACTTGATTTTTGAACCAACCTTTCTCTCCCCTCCAAAATTTTGTCGTTAAAAGTTATATTTAGACACAGCTCCCACCAATGTCCCTTCGCCTCCCTACTAAGTTGATTTGAACACCTGCTTCTCAAGGTCGTGTTTTTTTTGTGCAAATAGCGACACTTTTTATTCCATACAGTCTGTCGTTGATGTGAACAACACTGTCTTTTGTCATTATCTTCAATATTATCTATCCGTCTGTAAAATTAAGAACATATTAGTTCACTGCTCAGAATGGGCCATCCGGCCAGCTAATTTTTATATTCCTAACATTAATATTATGAAAAAGTTACTTTTTTAAATTTTGTAATATTTCAACATCTGCGTTTAGCCGCTGAATTCAAATCAAGGGCTTGGTATCGCAAAAGCGTCCATTTCCGTACCTCGTGTCAATTTGGGGACGTGAATTTTTACTTTCCTCCATCCCCCCCCAATTGCGTCTCCTTAGCCTTTCTAGTCTCACGCAATCTTTCCAGTCATATTTTTTCCTTTTTATCCGCCGTTCCCCTCCTGTCTAGCAAGTCAATTTTTATGGAGGGTGATGACCCGCGGTCTGGGCGATCATGTACTATCAGCAGCCTACGCATTATGTTTTTATCCTTACATGTTATCTTTGGAGGTATTTTACCGTTGTATCTCTGTCAATTTCACTACAAATGTCTTAATGTAAGCTTGCGAATTGATTGTCTCTCCTCTAGGCATAACGTCCACAAGAATCACACCTTCATTGTGCCAAAAGACAGTGATCATGACCTTTCCAGCTGAAGGAATTGTCTTGAATTTCTTTCTTCGTGGTGGTTGCGGATGATGCCACTCCATTGACTGTCTTTTTTATCTCAGGTTCAAAATGATGTGCCCAGGTTTCGTCACCTATAACGATCTTAGCCCAAAAGTTCTCTCCATCAGCATTGAAACGCTCAAACAATTCAGAAGAAATTGCTTTCCTTTGCAATCGGTGGTCATTTGTGAGACTTCGAGGAACCCATCTTGCGCAAACCTTAGAAAATCCGAGAGTTGTTATAACTGCATTTGCACTACCAATGCTGACTGACAGCTGTAAGGCCAATTGTTGAGTAGTGATTCGCCTAACAGTAAGAATAATGCCCTCAGCACATTTCAACATTTCTGCGTTGGTGGCTGTGGCAGGACGTCCACAGCGCGGCCGATCAAGCAGCTCCGTATCTCCACTTCCTGATATTTTGATTCTCTGAACCCAGCGACTGACTGTACTCCTGTCGACTGCAAAACTTCCATACACATCACATAGACGCTTGTGAATGTTCACAACAGTTTCCTTCTCTGCAAAGAGAAATTCTATCACAATTCGCTGCTTATAACGCAAGTTGCTAACACGCTCCATTTCAACGATTTAGGGCAGCTGTATTGTTTGGCCGGTTGCAGTGCAATTTGGTTCACACAATTGGCACATGCCATATTTGAAGTGTGCAAAATTTCATGCTTCTATCTTCATTATTAGCTGAGAAAAACGATGTGGTGCATTACTTTCTGAACGCCCCTCTTATATATATATCACAAATGGCCACCGATTGCAAAGGAAAGCAATTTCTTCTGAATTGTTGGAGCGTTTCAATGCTGATGGAGATAACTTTTGGGCTAAGATCGTTATAGGTGACGAAACCTGGGCACATCATTTTGAACCTGAGACAAAAAAGACAGTCAATGGAGTGGCATCATCCGCAATCACCACGAAGAAAGAAATTCAAGACAATTCCTTCAGCTGGAAAGGTCATGATCACTGTCTTTTGGCACAATGAAGGTGTGATTCTTGTGGACGTTATGCCTAGAGGAGAGACAATCAATTCGCAAGCTTACATTAAGACATTGAAAACCTCAATATATATATATACAACTGAAACTACAAACCGAAAACAGGTGACGTGCAAGCAAGTAGCGTATATTTATATCAGGAAGGCCCACTGATAGTTTCTAGGGTGTCCGTGAGCAAAGCATACAATTTAAAACGTAAAAACATGAGATAATCTCAAGGGAAATAAATAAAAAGGTAGCATAAACTAAATCAAAGTACAAACATCCTAAACATTCCAAAACTCAACAGGGTGACGGGAGATACATTCACCAACAGGGAAGAGATACACCGCCAACAGATCTTAGAAAACGTCACTGCACAACGCCCCATCAAAACACCACACCAAAACGCCATACTAAAAAACGCCACACCAAAGCGCACACCAAAACGCTATACCAAAGCACTCTACCAAAACGGCACACACGAAAACGCCACACAACAACGCCACACCAATACACCACATAAAGCGCCACACCAAACCGCCACACCAAAAGACCAGACCAAAATGCCACACCAAAGCGAAAACCACAAATCAACAGGGTCTATTACTGGACAATTAACATGGTTCATAGCTTTTACTGGACAATCAACAGGGCCCATAGCCTTTACTGGACAATCAACAGGGTACATAGCCTTTCATTCATTCATAACCCTCCACTCCCAAAGGAGCATAGACCTTCAACAAACACATGCCAAGTCCTCCTGTCACGTGCCATCATCTCAAGTTTTTACACGTTCTCCTCATCATTTTCACCTCTGTTTCCAGCTCTCTTCTCCATGTGCTTCTTGGTCTACCTCTGCCTCTCTTGCCCTGGGGGTTCCAGAACAAGGACTGCCTTGTAATTCTATCAATAGATTTCCTCAGTGTGTGTTTCCTATCCATCGCCATCGTCTTCTTCTCATTTCTTGTTCCACTGGCACTTGTCTAGTTCTTGTCCTCAGTTCAACGTTGGTAACCTTGTCATACAATTTTATTCCTTCTATTCTACGCAAGCACCCATTTACGAAAGTCTGTAGCTTTTTGGTTGTTGTCTTTGTTCTCCATGACTCACAGCCATACAATAGGACTGACTTCACATTTGAGTTGAAGATTCTTATTTTCCATAGCTTTTACTGAACAATCAACATGGTCCATAGCCTTTACTGGACAATCAACATGGTCCATAGCCTTTACTGGACAATCAACATGGTCATAGCCTTTACTGGAAAATCAACATGGTCATAGCCTTTACTGGAAAATCAACATGGTCCATAGAATTTACTGGACAATCAGTAGTGGCCATAACCTTTACTGGACAATCACCAGTGTCAATAGCCTTTACTGGACAAATCACCAGTGTCCACATCTTTTACTGGACTATCAAAAGTGTCTATAGTCTTTACTGGACAATCTACAGGGTCTATATCCTTTACTGGACGATCAGCAGGATCCATACCTTTAAGTGGACAATCAACAGGGTCTATAGCCAAATAAAAATATTTAAGAACCGCTATTAATGTGATCTCGACTAGAACCAGCAGCGGAAGATATCAGTGACAAAGCCAAAGAGGCCATGAAGAAATACGATAGAAGTGAACGCTCTGGGAACCTTTTACATTCAGTCAGATCTGAAACAGGCAACATCTACCCCCTCCCCCTACCCCCCCCCCCCCCTCCCCCCCCCCCCCCAAAAAAAAAAGAAATAAAAAAAAAGAAAAAAATAAAAAAGAAAAGAAACAAAGAATTTTATTGAGAACAACGATTGTAACAATATTCCACATAGTGAATGATAATAATAATGACTAATTGCAGGCGTTCGAGATCACAAATGAACGATAGGAAACTCTACACAGAGATATACAACAGACGTGCATCTGATCATCAGAAGTAGGTGTTCCCCCGTTAGCCAAGTGTTTCGGCCCTTATATTAATAATAAATACTTTTATAACAAGAACCCACGAAGTTCACTGGGGGTTTCTGAAGAAAGAACCAAAGAACGCGAACTCTGCTCCCTCAATCATGTCGTAGTGATGCGACTGGCAACCTTATCATATAACACAAATTGCTGCCATAGAAACCCACAGCTGCAGGAGAGTGTCAATGTTTTTGGTGCTGGTTTCTGGCAAATGGGTCAACTGCATTTGGGACTCTATGCTATGTGCGCAAAGCAAAGTGATGATGATCATAGCAAAGATAGTTACTGTATACAAGTATTCCTGTCAGTAAGTTAGTATTCCTGTCAGTAAGTTAGTATTCCTGTCAGTTTGCTAGTATTCCTGTCAGTAAGTTAGTATTCCTGTCAGTTAGCTAGTATTCGTGTCAGTAAGTTAGTATTCCTTTAAGTAAGTTAGTATTCCTGTCAGTAAGTTAGTATTCCTGTCAGTAAGTTAGTACTCCTGTCAGTAAGTTAGTATTCCTGTCAGTTAGCTAGTATTCCTGTCAGTTAGTTAGTATTCCTTTTAGTAAGTTAGTATCCATTTCAGTAAGTTAATATCTCTTTCAGTTAGTATTCCTTTCAGTTAGTATTTCTTTCAGTAAGTTAGTATTCCTATCAGTAAGTTAGTATTCCTGTTAGTAAGTTAGTATCTCTTTCAGTTAGTATTCCTTTCATTAAGTTAGTATTCCTATCAGTAAGTTAGTATTCCTATCAGTAAGTTAGTATTCATATCAGTAAGTTAGAATTCCTATCAGTAAGTTAGTATTCTATATGTAAGTTAGCATTCATATCAGTAAGCTAGCATCCTTTTCAGTAAGTTAGTATTCCTTTCAGAAAGTTAGTATTCCTTTCAGTACGTTAGTATTCCTTTCAGTAAGTTAGTATCCCTTTCAGCAAATGAGTATCCCTTTCAGTAAAATAGTATCTTTTTCAGAATTGTAGTATTCTTTTCTGTAAGTTAGTATCCCTTTTAGAAAGTTAGTATCCCTTTCAGCAAATTAGTATCCGTTTCAGTAAAATAGTATCTCTTTCAGTAATGTGCTATTCCTTTCAGTAAGTTAGTACCCCTATCAGTAAGTTAGTATCCCTTTTAGTAAGTTAGTGTCCCTTTCAGTAAGTCAGTATCCCTTTCAGTAAGTTAGTATCCTTTTCAGTAAGTTAGTATCCCTTTCGGTAAGTAAGTAAGTATCTCTTTCAGTAAGCTAGTATTCCTTTGAGTAAGTTATTATCCCTTTCAGTAAGTTAGTTTCCATTTAAGTAAGTTAGTATCCCTTTCAGTAAGTTAGTATCTCTTTCAGTAAGTTAGTATCGTTTTCAGCAAGTTATTATCCCTTTCAGTAAGTTAGTATCTCTTTCAGTAAGTTAGTATCTCTTTCAGTAAGTTAGTATCCCTTTCAGTAAGTTAGTATCCCTTTCAGTAAAAGAATGTTCCTTTCAGTAATGTAGTATTCCTTTCAGTAAGTTATTATCCCTTTCAGTAAGTTAGTTTCCATTTAAGTAAGTTATTATCCCTTTCAGTAAGTTAGAATCCCTGTCAGTAAGTTAGTATCCCTTTCAGTAAAATAGTATCCCTTTCAGTAAGTTAGTATTCCTTTCAGTAAGTTAGTATTCCTTTCAGTAAGTTAGTATTCCTTGCAATAAGTTAGTATCCCTTTCAGTAAGTTAGTATTCCTTTCAATAAGTTAGTATTCCTTTCAGAAAGTTAGTATTCCTTTCAGTAAGTTAGTATCCCTTTCAGTAAGTTAGTATTCCTTTCAGTAAGTTAGTATTCCTGTCAGTAAGTTAGTATTCCTTTCAGTAAGTTAGTATTCCTTTCAGTAAGTTAGTATCCCTTTCAGTAAGTTAGTATTCATTTCAGTAAGTTAGTATTCCTTTCAGTAAGTTAGCATACCTTTCAGTAAATTAGTATCCCTTTCAGCAAATTAGTATTCCTTTTAGTAAAATAGTATCCCTTTCAGTAAGTTAGTTTCCCTTTCAGTAAGTTAGTGTTCCTTTCAGTAAGTTAGTATCCCTTTCAGTAAGTTAGTATCTCTTTCAGTAAGTTATTATTTATTTCAGTAAAATAGTATTCCTTTCAGTAAGTTTGTATCCCTTTCAGTAAGTTAGTATTCCTTTCAGTAAGTTAGTACCCCTTTCAATACTTTATTATCTCTTTCAGTAAGTTAGTGTCTCTTTCAGTAAGTTAGTATCCCTTTCAGTAAGTTATTATTTCTTTCAGTAAGTTAGTATCCCTTTCATCCAGAAGAGCAGCAGCGGAACAGCGGAGACAAGCTAAAAAGGACAGTGTAATAAAACCTTCACATGAAGCAAACATTCCCTGCCCACACTGTCCGAGATCCTTCCAGGCCCGCATCGGTCTCATCAGTCACCTTCGTACCCATAGACTAACCTAACATATTCCTAAATAATTGGATGAACAGAGTGGTCTTCATCACCCGTGATGGACGAACAACAACATCCCTTTCAGTAAGTTAGTATCCCTTTCAGTAAGTTGGTGTCTCTTTCAGTAAGTTAGTATCCTTTTCAGTAAGTTAGTATCCCTTTCAGTAAGTTAGTATCCCTTTCAGTAAGTAAATATTCTTTTCACTAAGTTAATATCGATTTCAGTAAATTAATACTCCTTGCACTAAGTTAATATCGATTTCAGTAAATTAATACTCCTTTTAGTAAGTTAGTATCCCTTTCAGTAAGTTAATATCCATTTCAGTAAGTTAGTCGCTCTTTCAATAAGTTAGAAGTTCGCACGAGGTTGGACGCTTGGGTAAAGAGATCAAGCTGTTGCCAATGCAACATGCCCTATGGAAGATGGTGGTTTCCATAGGAACGGCTCAGCCGATACATTCTGGCACCATTCTAACCGTTCGTAACGCTCCCAAAAATAGTAACACTCACCAAAGAAAAATGCGCAAAGGACGGTGTGCATGCGCCAATAACATCTCTCTGTGAACGGCGAGCATATTCAGACGTTGTTTAACACCGGATGTAAAAGAAATATTGTGGTTTTTAATACAGGAATTTTTAAAAATGGAAGACAATATTGATAACTAGTCTAACTATCACCACCTAAGTGAATTGTATCCGATGAAGAGAAAAATGCAGCGAAATTGTTTAAATATGTACCTTCGTATAGAAGTGCTTAGAGATGTATAAATACCCACATTTAAGTACAAATTAAAACAACAGAAAATCAACGTGTTCTACTTATGGGCAATCAGAGGTTGACACATAACGTTTTTTTTTCCCCACAAGTATTTGAATAAATATAATTTCCATTAAGTATTGGTGCTTTTGAATTTAATTCCTGTCATGTGACGGGTTTTTACTTTGTTTTTTTGTTATAGATCACATGTTAGCCGTGTCACGTGCCTCAGCAAGTACAAGTCATATTCGTTCTTTCTCTATACGGAGGCTCCTGGGAACTATACGGGGGTTTAAGGCTGTTGCTGGAGTAAATTCAGACACAGTGATATCCTGTTCCTATACTACATTAACAAGTAACCCGCCAATATATGACGAGAAATTATTATGTCATGCCTTTTGTGCTGCATGTTCTGATGACTTCACTAATTCTCCTGTCGTCAAGTTATTCCTTTCCATTCCACTCCAACTTCACTGGATGTTTGTAGTAGTAGTAGTAGTAGTTGTTGTTGTTGTTGTTGTTGTTTAACTAGGACTGCTGAGCGTTTCGCTCTTTTGCAGCCAACACCAAGGTGAAGACTTCTTGGTATTATCAATACCTTAGAACTAGGCTTTTCCTGGGGCTTTTCTGCCGTTCCGAAAAGTGCTGAGTTGAAGCCATGAGCTCCAGTTTCTCCAGCTTGGCTTGTAATTAATTGGCTCATCACATCTGGTCCCAACTAGGAGTAAGAAGAGTGTGGCATACTGTGCATTCCCCGCCATCTAATTAGCCTCACAGTCAAAGGTTCACTTCCACGTATGTATATTGTAGCATTGTGCATAGTGGTCATATACGGATGACTCCAGATTTGCCCCATGCATGGATCTTTTAGTAAAATTTAGGATTCTTGATCAATATCAACATGAAAAAATGGAAAGACCTGCGTGTTGTTTCAAAGCGTGGTCATTTTAGCTTTCACGGTGTAATACGTACCGTTTTGTTACTTTTCTGAAAATGCACGTTCTTTTAATCTGTGTTCGATTTTAGCTTTCCGGGATCTACGAGAACACAAGAGAGAACACTTTTGTGAGATTCAACTTACAATTGTCTACGGTTCTGGCCTCGGTAAAACAGAAGCCCATCAGTAAATTCATACGGTGCAAATAGTTGTCATAGTTGTATTTCTGACTAGTAACTTAAATTATATTAATTCTATAGTAACGCTTGATGTGGTTGCAATTCTTGATATGGTAGTAATTCTTGGTATAGTAGTAATTCTTGCTTTGGTAGTAATTCTTGTTATGGTAGTAATTCTTGCTTTGGTAGTAATTCTTGCTATGGTAGTAATTCTTGCTGTGTTAGTAATTCTCATTGTGGCAGAAACTTTTGCTGTGGTAGTAATTCTCGTTATGGCAGTAATTCATGTTGCGGCAGTAATTCTTGCTATGGTAGTAATTCTCGCTGTGGCAGTAATTCTCTCTATAGTAGTAATTCTCGCTGTAGTAGTAGTTTTTACTGTAGTAGTAATTCTTGCTGTGGTAGTAAATTTTGCTGGGGCTGCAATTCTTGCAGCGGTAGTTAATTCTTACTGTGGTAGTAATTCTTTCAATGGTATTAATTCTTTCTATGGTATTAATTCTTTCTATGGTAGTAAATTTTCCTCTGTGCTCATTACAAGACATGCAGCCACCACAGCAGCATAGCAGTCACACTGTCACATGCTTTTACAGTGGTGGTTTCTGTGGTAATCTGTATGAACAACCTCTAGCATTCCTATAGAATTAGTATAATTTCAGCTTTTACCAGTGAGAAATGCAGCTATAATGACAACTATTTGCACTGTATGAATTTACAGATGGGCTTCTGTTTTACCCGGGGGGCCAGAACCACAGAAAATTGTTCGACATGCCTGGAGCTTCACGGAGCTTTTATAAGCTTGTTCTTGTTAATTATAGTTTTTAAGTGTGTGTGCGTGTAAATATATGTGTTGACGGGTTTACTCGATCAATGGAAGGAAATATACAAGAAGAAACTGAATACCAGCGAACTAGTGCTGTTCTCTGGATGTGAGACAGAAATCACACACCATAGTTCTTTGCTAGTTATTTACTAGTATGTAATAAAAATACTACATATTCGTGTTGCAGGTAAATGAACGACTGTTTGATGTTATTGTTTAACTAAGGCTGCTGAGCTTCTCGCTCTTTGGTAGCCAATACCAAGTTGAAGACTCCTTGGTATTATTTACACTGTAGATCTAGGCTTTTACTGTGGCTTTTCCGCCATTCCGAAACGTGCTGCGTTGAAGTCATGAGCTCCAGTTTCTCCTGCTTGGCTTGCATTTAAAGGATCATCACATCTGGTCCCAAGCTAGGAGGGAGAAGTGTGTGGCGATCTGTGCATACCGCCATGCACGGGGTCTCTCCAAATATGCAGAGCTAAAAACTGTGTTCTGGTTCTGGGCTGTCCCAAGGAATTGTCACGTCCTACACAGAGCCACTTCTCAGCTACCTCTGCCTGTCATGGACCAATAAAGAGATCCTTCTGCATGCAGCCATCCAGGTAAAAAGCCAGAGTTAAGTCTGTGGCTCAAGTGACTCCTCCAAATTTAGTATGCAATGCTGGATTCTCAACATGTTTCATCACAGGGGGAATCCCTGAAAGTGTGTAGATGATTTCAAGAGTCAATGAGACTATAAGTAGTATGGTTAGGATTTTCGTAATCTTTTTTTTTTAATGGTGCTTAACCAAAACATTGCTCAGTTAATATAAATGTGTTTCATAAAAAACTAAGCTGATTTAAGAGCCTTTCTTTGGCATTATTTTGCCTTTTTTAGCATGTTTTTTTGTTGTTGAGATTTTTCTATCATTTTAGAACATTTTGTTTTGTTTATTCGATGATTATTTTGCATATTTTAGCATTTTCAATACAATGTGCATTTTTTGGTGTTAAAATGTTCTTTTTTTTTTGTTTTTTTTTAAATTTCAAATTTCTGTACTTCATTGTTTTACCTCATGCTGATTAATAATTTCCCTAAACTCCTGCAAAAAAAAAAAATGTTTCTGTTAATTTTCCTTCATGAAGTCAAATTTTGATTTTCTGCTTGGTGTCATTATTTCCGTGGGAATGTTTACAGTTCTATAAGTGGATCGGATAGCTTTGATGAAGAACAATCGTGAATGACAGTATGAGTGGAGACGCGGGAAAAGTCCTGCAAAAGAAAATTGAGCAAGTTTTGAAACAAAAATGTGGGATATGAAAAGCTGTGCTTAATTTCAGATGTGCTATCGGGAAAAAAACATTTTCCATTGGTGAATTTTCAGCAGGCGTGGAACCAATAGACGTAGTTTATTTCAAGTATGCCCCTGTGGTGTTAGTAGTAGTTGAAAGGAGCTTTTAAGAGTTTAAAGCTTTGTTGGCAGACGATAGAAAGTCATTCACTTTTGAAAGTCTGCACATTGTTTTCATTGTGTATTGTAATTCTGAACTCAATAAATAAAAACGTGCAGTTTGCCATAGAAACTGTAAACATATACACATATATAGTAATGTTATGTCTTATGTGTGCGTGTGGGATTTTAAAATAAGGAATTATTTTGTTAATAAACATAACATTTTCAAGTTGGCACAGAAACTGTGATAATTGAAATTGCATTTTAAGGTGTCTTTGTGTGTGCATGCATGTGTGTGTTTTAGACTGCATGTTTTTGGTTAATAAGTTTGGCACAGAAACAGTAGAAAAAAACTGTAGTTGTAATTTTTATGTTTTTCCTTGTTTTGTTTTAAAGCTAAATTTTTTTTTAAAAATGTTTGGTTAGTAACATAACGAATTTCAGTTTGGCACTGTAACAGCTAAAAGATTTAAATTATATTTTTAGATTCTGTTTGTTTTCTTTTATGCCGTTCATTTCCTTCTTTTAATAATACAAAATAATTTTCGTTTAGCTCAGAAACTATAAAAGAAAGTTGTGTTTTTAAGGTCATTCTTTTTTTATAGGGCATTTTTGTGGGGGTTTTGGGGGGATCATAAATACATTTTTATAGCTCATTGTCTAGCAATTTGTAAGTTACTAAAATCCTAGCCCTAGTAACGAGCCTCACAAACAGGATCACTTCCACATTTGAATACTATAGCACTGTACGCAGCTGTTGGCCATATAAGGATGACTCCAGATCTGCCTCCATTCATAAATGATTTACGAAAAATACAACGAATTCATATCTTCCATATCTATTGTAATAAACTCATACCTGTCATATCTAATATAACGAACACTTATCTCCAATGTTTAATATAATAACAAACACTATATACTTACTATCTAATATCTTCTTCTTCTTTGATCCTTAGCCGCCGACCGCCAAAGCAGTCAGTGGCCATCACGCCTGGCGGCGTCTTGTAAGGCGGCAACAAACTGCTTCCACCCTGCTCGGTCGGCAGCCATCCTTCGTGCAGTGTCCCAGCTCTGGTTCATTCTTTGCATCTCAGCCTCCACAGTTCTCCGCCAAGTTATTTTTGGTCGGTCTCTCTTTCGTTTTCCTTTCGGATCTTGTGATGGCATCGGGGTCTCTTCTGAGGACATGGCCAACCCAACTCCAGCGTCTGCCAGTTATGATAGTGTGCATGTCCTCTTGGTTGCTCCGAGTAATCAGTTCTTAGTTGGTGATGGTATTCGACCAAAAGATTCTGAGAATTTTTCTTAGGCAGATTGCGTGGAAAGAAGGCCATTTCAACATTGCCTTCTCTGTTACTCTCCAGCATTCTGCACCATAGAGAAGCACACAACATACACAGCTCTCATATAATCTTTATCTTGTGTTTATGCTGTACTGAGAGGATCTCGAGATGGTGTTTAGACTAACAAAGGCTGTTCTTGCTTTGTTCATTCTGTTATTGATGTCTTTGCTTGCTCCGCCGTCTGGTGTTACTATGCATCTAAGGTATGTGAAGGTGTCTGTCTGTTCCAGTTTCTGATTCCTTACTGTTATGGGCTCAGGGTTGCCCACATTGTGTGTCATGACCTCTGTCTTCTTTACATTGATGCTGGCTATACCTATATTAAGTCTTTCCGTGTTTTCCTGGATGCGTTGATGAGAATGTGCGATTAGTGCAATGTCATCTGCTTTTCCCAGATCTTCCAATGTAGAAAACGTAGTCCATCCTATTCCTCTTGGACTGCCCTCTGTTGTCTAACGCATCACCCAGTCTATGACTGTTAAAAATAAAGCGGTTGGTGAGGGCCATCCCTGTCGTACGCCTGTCTTCACCTCAAAAGTTAGATTGCTCTGCCCAACGCTACTTGTAAAGTTGGCATAGAGGCTTTTTATGATGGACACTATGCAGCTTAGAATTTCATAAGCCCTCAGTATTTTCCATAGATTGTCCCTATGTATACTGTTAAAAGCCTTTTCAAAATCAACGAAATTGATGGACAGCTGTCTCTGCCATTCTGAGCACTGCTCTATAATGTTCCTGAGGGTAAATATATGATCTGCACATCTTCTGTTCTTTCTAAATCCTGCTTGTTCTTTCCTCAGTTTGTGGTCTACTGCTTTTGAAATTCTCTGTATAATTATCCTGCCTAGTAATTTGCTGGGAACTGAGAGAAGAGTGATTCCTCCCCAATTTTTGTCCCCAATTTTTGTAGTCTGCAAGGTCGCCCTTAGACAATTATTCCTGTATTCCACTCCGTTGGTGTTGTCCCTGTTTTCCAGACTTGTGCAAATAGTGGTTCTAACAGTTCTGCTGCTACCTCAGGGTCTGTCTTAAATAGCTCTGCATTTGAGTTATCGTGGCCAGGAGCTTTTCCATTCTTTAACTCTTTGATTGCCGTGACGATTTCTTCCTTTCGTGGAATGTCTGTATTAACATCTAGCCTCAGGAACATTCAACTGTGTCTCTGGTGGTTCCTTGTTCAGAGTTTCTCTGAAATGCTCTGCCCATCTTGTTTCCTGTCCCTTTGCTGTGGTGATGAGATTTCCTTGCTTATCTCTTACTAATGTAAAATTGTTTGCACCTCGTTTTCCGCTGATGGTTTAAAATTGTATACACTGTGCTTTGTTCATTTCTCAGTGCTGCCTCTTCTGCCTGTTTTGCAAGATAGTCTAGGAAATTCCTTTTGTTAGCTCGGTATGGCGTTTAACTTCCTTGTCCAGCTGATTGTACTGCTCGCTATATAATTGCCTTAACCTGGTGGGACTTCGCTTCTGTTTTCTTTCTTTTCATTTCCTTTCTCATCGTTATGGTGTTTAATGCTTATGGACTATTTAATATAACTAATCTATAACTAACATATATCTACCATATCTAATCTTATAACTTACGCATACGCATTTCCTCGTTGTTGGCAAAAGTACAACGTGGAATATAATTGAAACATATCCTTACTGCGTGAATAAATACACTATCTGCTATCTGTCTCTTCTTCTGTGTAAGAAGAAGGAGGGGTGATCTACTTTAGAAACACTGAGCTCTCAAACGATCTACCTTGATAAAATCACGTCTGCAGAGTTAAATGGAAAATAAGTTGAACGTTGTCTGAGTTCCCACGGACGCAATCTTTTAGAAATATAATTATTTCCCCTGACCTGGTGATAAAATGTCTCTAGGTGTTACATTTATCGACAAAAGTAGTGGCTATTTTGTACCTTTAATCACGTGGGGCACAAGGATTAGAAATCCGCCTCGAGTTCTAGAGGCATCGGGTTCGATTCCCAGATGAGGGAATATAATTTATGGGAACTTTTTTATTTCGGAACCAGAGGTTCTCATATCAGCAGCTGCCATCTCCACAACGAAGGTTGGCTGTAATGGATCTCCAACGTCTTCTGTCTCTTGTCTTGGTGGTACACTCTGATAGATTCTTTCCTGTCCATCTCTTGATGTTATCTTCCAACATATAGCGTTGTCTTTCTCGTGTTCGTTATATTAGATATGAAAGGTACGTGTTCATCGTAATAGATATTGAAGATATACATTAGTTGCATTTTATGTCAAAAATTTATGCACGGAGGCGTATCTGGATGCATCCTTATATGACCACCAGCTGAGCACAGTGCTACAGTATTAAAATGTGGAAGTGAAACTATCAGTGGTACTAATGATGTCATACTCCCCCTGGTCTCCTGGGTAGTGAAATCCGATGCCTAGCCTTCTCGGATATGGACGAAAAAATAAGAGGTCCCGTGTGCAAGTTGCGCACGTTAAAAATCTCACGGCAGTTGGAAATCGTAAAGTGGTGCGATTCCTACACACATACAGTGGTATTCTCGCCAGTGCTACGGAGGGTTCGTGCACTGTGCTGAGATCCTCCTTTTGTGATCTAAGGGAGAAGATCGCAGCACTACTGGAGTAGTCCGTGTGCAATGAAGATAGTCCTTAAACACCAAACCAAACCAAACTTCTTCTTTGATCTTTGATCCTTAGTCGCCGACTGTCAAAGCAGTCAGTGGCCATCACGCCTGATGGGATCTTGAAAGGCGGCAACAAACTGCTTCGACTTTGCTCGGTCGGCGGCCATCCTTCTTGCAATCTACTATAATTAATATATATTTTAACTTCGAAAGTGCGCACTGTATGTAACTGATACAGACAAAAAAAAATGTTTTAACAAATATTAAACAAGAAATTAAAAAATATATATCTTTATATCGAAAGTTAAAATCAGTCTCAAAGCACACCCTGCCGTAGTGAAGTCAAGTGTTAGAGATCACTGTACTAAGTCTCATCTTTATGAGGTGGTGGATGACAAGTTCCCTTCCCCGCTGACTTTGCTTTCCCTAACTCAAGAGCAGAGTCAGCTACCCATTTTACAGCTGTGTAGACGCT